>CM055973.1:37010000-37445000 GCA_029531755.1 Holothuria leucospilota | reverse complement strand
CTTGTGCAGACACAAACCTATTTTATTGCTTCAGGCCATGTCCTGGTGAGCATATAAACTTATAATACATATTATCCAAACACTCTCTCTGCATTGTGTGTAATGTGAGTTACTTTGCATCATTTGAATTTTCAAACTTTGATGTCAATCAAAGAGTAGGAACCAACTGAGAATTTTGATGCCCACTCACTAAAATGTACTTTGGGGTGATGACTGTTTTTCTTAAATGCTGTAGGCTAAAAAAGTGAAGGTTATGTGTTAGGGGTGTGAATTAGGAAACTTTAAAGTGTGAAGCGCGAGGAAAATGTTTGTATCATATTGAAGAATACAGACAGGGCCGCGGAAAACCGATCTGGGCTCAGGTACAGAATATGTACACGGGCCTGTTGAGTTTTCGGAAGGTGAGAGGGAGGGAGTCGAAGAACAAAGGAGAACGTACAGTAGGTGGCATACCGTCATGGCATGAGTAGGCCTCACCAGAGAGGCGATATCACCTCTCTGGCCTCACCTACCAACGTTCAGTAGCGTATTTGAAGAGACTTGCCAAAGCAGGGCAAAGGCTCTTGCCTACCGGTGAACACCATATCGATCCGCGGATCGAAGTTAGGAACGGCGTAGACACATCTTTTGAACCAATTGCCTAAACGGATTTGTTGATGGAAGTTTAGAGGATCACTTATCCGTGCAAAAAGACTCACGAACTCGAAGCGATATCCGAAGTTTTAGGTTCAGTAGACCGACATACAGGTCCTAAATTGGCGACCCCCTGTGGGAAAGTATCCATTTTGTTGTAGTGAAATTCCTTGTTCAGTGACGCAAAGGAGAATCTTTGCTCATAAACGGCAGGATATAGTGCGGACTCTTATCGGCAATAAAATTTCAGCTTACCTGCCTATCTGCCAGTCGAAAGGGTAAGAATCCCCTCCCCTTCCCCTCCACACACACAGAAGTTTATGATACCTATAACAGAACAACAGATATACAACGGAAGAAATAGCCGATACAACCGAGGATGAATTAGTTATTTGGTAATGGGAGGGTGGGATATCTATAATTTCCTCTGAAAAATCAAACAATTTATTAAAAGCCATAAAACTTTGTCGCGCAAAGCATGCCATATAAATAATTGGGGTATTTATTGGGGATTAAGTTGAGAAAGCTGTCGTCTAGACTTAAAGAGCAAAACTTAAACAAACCGTCTAGTTGATTTCGGGATTTCCTTCAGTCTGGATCCGACAAATATTATACTGAACCACATGAACCAGGGCCTTTTGGTAGCTCATGGTCTCCTCACCTTCCGAAAAGCACTCGATTCTTCATCTACATAGGCGTAGGAGGCCGGGGGGCTGGGGAACTGCAGCCCCCCCCCACCAAATTTTTTTGTGAAAATTCGGGCAAATGAAATGCCGAGAATTTTCGGGCACCTACTGAAGAAAAATAATGCAATGATGTAGCTAAAGGGTATTAATAATTTAAAAAAAATTCCTTGGTAATTAATATAAATTTCTGATTTGAATTGCACCGGCGCCTATACATTCCGTATTAGTTCATCTGTGTGTTTTTTAATGGTTAAACCAGGGAGTTGCTATTAGCAACTCCCTGGTTAAACTTATAATATGATTATCAGTGGTGAATTTGAAGGGTCACTGGACCATTCCCCATCCTCACTGATGCTGATTTTTTCTACCTTAAATAGGGAAATTTTTTAACACATATTTTACTTCAAAGGTAGCATATGTGGCACCAGATTGCATGTAAGGACACCTCATTTTTCAAAACTTTTCAAAAGGGAGATTCCCCCTCCCCTTAGACCCCTCCCCAGGCCGGCGATCACCGACTTCGGTCAAAATTAAAACCAATGAAGAAGGTAGTAACACAGCAAATTATTGTATGTAATTGGCATGCGGTGTGATGTATGATATGTACATTAACATGTCGAAAACGTGCGTGGAGCGCGGGGACACCTGGGGTTATATTTTTCGGGCAAGTCGTTCCAGCCCCCCCCCCCCCCATCAACTTGGGCTCCTACGGCTACGTTCATCTATGCTTGCAGAGCTACAGAAGCATGATCTCTGCATTATTCTGTTCATTTATGAGACTTTTCAAGTCTCAGTATCGCAAGAGGAGGGTAAAATTGCCGCCAGGTAAGGGAAGTTTTCGCTTGTTTGTCGCACACGTGCACACTTAGGTCCGATTTCTTTAAGCTATCCGTGTAGGGCTTGAGATATCATCCCCTGTGGTTCCCGTAACTGGTGGTACTACTAGCTACCAACGTCTCCTTAGGTGCCCCCTTTGAGGTGCCAGTGCCCCCTATGTCAGAATTCCTGGCTAGGGGCCTGCATCTACCGGAGACTATATAGGCCAACATGATTTATCATAACGAGTAGTCTGTGTTTACATAGGCCTATGTTTCACTCATTAGAACTGTTGTAGCCATATGTACCATTGTTCAATGGTGATACCGACCACATGTTACGATCATCAATTTGTATTAGAAGAAATATTTTGACCTCTTGATCCCAAAATGACCCTTTTGTGCCAAAATAACCCCTAGTTGACCTTTGACTTTAAAATCCTAATTAACCAAGCAAGTATTGCCCCTCTTAAAATCCTCTTGAATGAAATTCTGTTATGCTGAAAATCTGCATGGGAAGTGTCATTTCCTGCCATCTGGCAAGTATTTTTTGTCCAAATTTTGTGGTATGCTACACTCCAACTGACGGTGGCGCTCCGCTTAGAGAGTGTCAAAGGGCCGGGCCGTTCACTGTAATTTTGCCGCGGCCGAGTAAAACTCCCAGTCCGCCCCTACGTTTCCTAGATCCAAAATGGTGTTATTTTTGGTAAAGCTTTGGACTTATAACATGATCTGAAATTTTAATTATTTACTGAATTTTTAGGCTGTGGCATGGCACCCTTAAAAGGCTGATACCAGGTGTTGGCTTCTCCCTAGCGCTCTTAGTACGCCACTGGGGGAGCCACCACCAGTTGGTGCGTAACCGTAGCGTAGGCATTGCAAGAAAATGCTCGGTCGAAATGTCTCCCAGATGAGGGGAAATGACACATTTTAGACATTAAAGTTGCATCTAAACATTCTTTACTTTTAGATTTCATGCTTAAGGAACAAATTTAAATTTTTAGAAGAACTTACCTTTCGTTTAAAGGGAAAATGTAGTCACCATAATTTGAATTAGTGCACCTGGGTATCCTATTACATTAATGGCTTTTGAGAATCTTGTTGCAGTATGTTTCTCACTGAGTTGTGAATTCACATAACCCCTTCGTTTACCTTGCATATGAAATATTTATGTTCTAACATGATTATGAAAGATAATTGAAGTGAATACGGGGATATTCGTGAAATTTAGCTGTTTTTTTTTTCAAAATAATTTTGCGGCAACTGCTTATGCCTTTAGTTTCTTTACGATTTCACTGAGTTTAGGTAATAATTCAGGGGCGTAGTTAGGATGAAATTTTTAGGGGGACCTAGGTACCAAATGGGGGGGGGGGTCACGGCATTGATCGCGGTCCTTAATTCTTACAAATTTTATTAGGACACACAATTTCTGGGGGGGGGGGTGGCTGGCAAACATCTGGGGGCCCAGGCCCCGCCCCCGTAGCTACTTGCCTGTAATAATTGAAGGTAATCATTGGCTATTTATCTTTAACCAGCTTATATGCTGGTGTATTCAAGCAGTGTATCTTTCAGAAAGAAGATGATTCATTCGTCAGGAAGAGAGACCCGCATAAGAACGTTTCTATCTACGGAGGGGTCCGGGGACCTCCCCGGGAACTTTGAGGGAAAGGGACCCTTATATGCGATTTTCCAGGCTTGGGGGGCCTTTAAATTATAATTTGGACAGTGAAATTTTCAGCATTTCAGTATTTTTTTACTCAAGTAGGTCAACTTTCATTTAGGATTTAGAAATCTCAGGGACAGTTGCCCTCTCTGCCCCCCCCCCCCCACCGCTGGCATGGCCCTGGGTTTTTTCATATGTAGTACTTACATAGGTGCAATTCGGAGCAAAGTGCGGGCAGTACTTTATTCATTGTTACTACTCTCTGCGCATGTAAAGAGCACTCCTGTACCGACTTCAAGTCCCCAAGGATATTCTATATTTCCAGAAAGGGTGGGTAATAAGGTTGGTGGGGGGAGGGTTTGCTCTTGTGACACAGAGGCTTGCTGGGAAGGGGTGGTTTTCCTGAACCCCGATCCACCTTCGAATCACGCTTCCTTTTTCAGAATTGAAAGGAATGGAATTCTATCACGATTAAGTTTAAAATGCCTGCCATCAGGAGACGTAAAGGCACTTAGTTTCGATTATTATATTTACTCTTGCTTTGTGTGGCAGTTCATTGTTTCATGTTTTCGCAAATAAGCTTATTATACAACTTGTTTACCTCATTCTTCTTCTCCTTGCGAGCAATGCATCTGCTCCGTTTTTAGGTGATAACCCTCTACACACATCCTTCCGAAGACAGCGTTTGATTCTAAACACTGGACTGGTGCTATAGGTTAATTCTACTTAGGCCGCCGGTTACGCTCATGGCGGAATAATTGAGGACCAAGAACTGAGCCTTGTGGGACAGAATAATCCACGGAACAACAGTGCCGATATTGCCGATACACAAATAATATGGGCCCTGACAGTCTGGGATAAGTATAACTTGCACAACTGAGTGTTTGATCTCGTTAGCCACATGGGCGTCAACACTTTTGAAAGTGGAGCCTGAGGGGATTGCCCCCCCCCCCCCCAACTTTTCTCCAGAACCCTAACGAAAACGGCCAGGCACACGTTTGATTCCATAGCTTGCTATATAGCTGATTCAATGAAATCAAACAGCTACTTAACTGTTTAACGGACTAATCGTGGGAAATGCATCCAAATATTTCCTGGGTCCTTAAGTGATCCCCGTATCTCTAGCTTCTACGGCTTCGCGATTCGCGCTTGAAGTAGTTCTGATAAAGGTCATACCCCCCTCTCCACTTTTCAGAAGCTGTTGACGCTCTTAGCCAAGGTGATTTCGGACAGTCCCAACAAGCGAATATTATAGTCAACACTGTCGAAAGCTGTACACGTGCAGTAACGTTTTCTTTTCCTCAGTGCAGATAGACTGTCATTACTAAACCTGATAAAGGCCGTTTCTGTCCCATAATACTGCAATATTGTTAGTATGCAGACTGGAAAACATCAGATAACTTGTTTGCAGCAATATATGATCATGAATCTTACAGGATACAACACGTTCAATAGGTTTCCAAAGAATTTCAACCCAGAGATAGTACGATAATTCTTCAGGATCTCCTTGTCTAAAGCAACTTTCTCAAAAAGTACTTTCTGGAAAACGGCCAGGAGAAAATGACGAAAAAACAGTATTAGTAATATATGGAACAAATAATAGCAAACGTATATTGTAGAATTCCGCCGTTGTAACTGTTCAAGTATTGTTTTTTTTTTAATTACCGTTACCGTTATGAGACAAGCTGCGTGGTAAAAGCACAATACGTCGATGATCGATTTAAAAGTTAAATATAATCTATTTCCTCCTTTTCTTGTGTCTCCCTTCTTCGCATATCAATGACAAATCAAACGACTTGAAAGAATGCTCTCCTTGAGCGGTGACATACCGTGCTTAGTTTTAATCAAAGGCGTACCAGGCGGGGGGTCGGGGCGGGACTGCAGCCCTCCCAGAGCAGGGAAAATGCTTATTCCAGGGCACTGACACTTGTATTTTCAGGGCAAGGGGGCAGTGCGGTGGGCAGCGCTATTTGCCAACATGGCAAAATGCTTATTAGTTGCACAACCAAATCATATCTCTCGAAATAATATCTTTCTTTATAGTTTGTGGGGGGTGGGATACTCATCCATACCCGTCCTGAGTGTTATCGTGGTAAAAGGGGAAACCAGGGCGATTTGCAAAATTTTCAGGGCAAACGCCCTCCGCCCCGCCCCCCCCCCCCCCCCCCCGTGAAATGTCTTCCCGTACGCCTATGGTTTTAATTCTCGTGGGGCTTGGAATGAAATGGAATTAAAATTGAGACTAGTAACAGAACTGCTTGCTCAATCCATTGGAAAATACAAGTGGAACTTCTTCTTTCTCACTACAACCGAAAACATCCGATGAATCAGGGTAGCACATAAATAGCAGACTTAAAGGCAGTAGGCATTCGCCCCAATATTTGATTTGAAAAATCAGCAAAATCTCCTCCTTTTGCATTACAAGCACCTCTGAAGACGTTTTGAACACAACTCTTACAAACAATAGGTAAAACAAGGAGAAATTCTCCTTGAATTTCACAATTTACTTATAACAAAAACATTGTACACATGTATCAAAATAGTTTCATTCATTGAACTAGAGTGGGACCGGGGCACCTACTAACTCTGATTGAGGGGGGTGACTGCTATTGCCTTTTAAATGATTATGTCATACATACAAAAAGGATGCATGGATGGGATAAACTGGGGGTAAAACAATAAAGTAGAGAATTGTTTACGTGGCTGAGCGCTAAGTTGGCAGACAATCCCCCTCTTCCCCCCCCAACACACCCCACACATTCCACCCCACCCCTCACCACCCCCCAATTTTGGCTCTTTTACAGCGCCTGCTGTTTATACCCCCTCGGTCCAATAATGCATTGCATCCATTAAAGTATGCTGTTTCATTTCTTTGGGGTGGTAATTATAAGATATGCGTCCCGTCTGGTTTTTTATGTCAAGACCACCCGATCCGTTCAGGTTGTGGACCTGACCAAGATCACTCGAAACCGACAATAGCTTCCCGCGTGCTCAGACCACACCTAAGACCAAACCGGTGTCGGTTTTGGAGTAGGTCAGACCGCCCATACCATGAAGCTTTCAAGTCAGACTCGACCGCTCCCCCACCGCAACCAACCTGAAAAACCCGAGGCGAATGATTGATACTACCGCCAATCGACACTACGACGAACAATTATCAGGGACTTTTCCTTTATTTACTGTGTATTACTGAAAGATCACACCAATTTTACAGGAGTATGTTCGACTGAAGTGGCAAATTGCAATGAAATTACAACCTAGAGCAAAAAGCTATGTGGAGCAAACGTGAGGTCCAAAGGAACAACCCAACAACAGCCACAATACAAATTTATTTAAAATCACCTATACAATCAACCTTACCGTCAAGGCTACGAATCAAATCTCACCAAAAAGACTAACAGAATATATTAGAGCTAACTAGATAAGTTTCAATTTGAGTAAAGAACAATAGTGATGACACCTTTACTCCAGGCCCCTTCCAATCCTTTTTTATGTTTTCATTTTAATCTTATATTTTTTGACTTTTTTTGTTAAAATTACCTGATAAAAAGTTGGAAGCCAGGGGGCGTGCGCCAGGGTTTTTCGATGGGGGGGGGGGCAAAGCATGCTGGTCGGGACCCAGCTTTATTGTGTGTTGGGGGGGTGCAGGGCATTGAAACTTCCGAGCCTTACGCCTACCCCCCCCCCCCTCGCTCACCCCCCTCCCCCCCCCCGTGTCAGAACCTGCATTTTTTTGCGTTGTCATTTTCTTGCGACTTTATTTTCTACTCTCAAAAAAAAACTTTTATTTTTCTAAAATAAACACGAAAACTGTGAGAAGGGTTGCGTTGTCTGCTTCAGTGAAAATCGGGTCCCTCACTGAATGAGACGCTTCAACTATGCCAGCAGGCGCTGCTGGAACGAATAAAAGTGCAGCAAGACTATCTATAGCGGAGGCGCCACCATCGTGGTTGGCGCGGAGCCGTGTACAAGAAAATTTTTGGCTTCACAAACCTTCCATGATGGCCGGAAATGGCCTTCCCCGAGTGTTTTTCTAAGCTGCGATGTATCTCCAGCCTTGAAATCTGGATCATATGTCTGCAATTTCTCAATTCAGGAGAAAAATCAAGTTCCTATAAAAGTGGTAACACATATTTCTAAGCGGAGCGCCTACCGTCAGTTTGGCGCGTGAGCGTTCAAGAAAATTTTTGACTTTGCAAACCCTACAGATGGCCGGGAACGGCACTCCCCGAGTGTTCTAAACTGTATGTATTCATCCTTGAAATATGGATCTCATGTCCTGTCAATTCTTAATTAATGAGGAAAAAAATTAATCCTCATCATGTGATTTCTTTTCTTGCTTATTAGAAAGCTGAATCACTGAGGAAGGGTTATACGCAAAATTGAATTTATTATAAAAGGGAGAGGAATCATAACAATTACCTTTTTAAAGGGTTTCCGCCCTTTTTTCTTTAGGGATTTTAACCCTTGTTCTGTTTGATGAATTTTAATCTAATTTTGGAAACTTTAAATTTTAAAACTCCCCAAATTTTTAATTTAACTTTTAAATTTCACCAAGGAAGTTGGGTAAAAATTTGAAAACATTAAGTTTTTCCCCTGAATATTTCCAAGTTAAAAATTGCGAAAAAAACACGTTTGCAATTTGTTATTTTTCAACTGGGGAAATTTAATAGGAGATTAGGGGGAAAACCTGCAATGGGAATTATTTGATGGGGGAAAAAAATTTTTTTGAATTTTAATTTGGGAAAGGTTTGCTTAAATGGTTTTTATTAACTACAGGCTTCCCAAAAGGAAAAAGGAGTTTTATTAAATTTGAAGGAAATTTAAACCCCCGGGGGGAAAATTGTGGCCTTAGAACCAAGGGTTTTCCAAATATACGGATGAAAAAAGACCAAACGAAATTCATTGGAACCTTTTAACAATAACCCCATTTAATTTAGCCTAGCTCCTATAGGGTTTCCATCAACTTTCAAATTTCTTTAGCAATATTATATTTACCAATTTCTATTAAGGTAAAGATTAAAACTTTTTTAGGTGATTTCAAAAAAATCCTTACCCTTTTGGAATTAAAATTTACTCAATTTTAAGGAAAGTAAATTGATTTATAAGGTATAAAAAAATTAAAGGGGGAAGCTCTCTGACTATTAAAAAGGGTTTTTTGACATGGGAAATGTAAAATAGTTAAAAATTGTTTAAAACTTAGGGTTTTGTACCCAACCTCCAACCACCCAAACTTTCCCTTTTAAAAGAAAGGGTTTTTTAGACTTTTAGAGAAGCTCTCGCTTAACTGACAGAAACCAACTAAGGTAATTTTAACCCCTATGGTTAACACCCCGGATGTAATTTGGGGGACATGTTTTGACATTTTCAAAAATCCTTTATTTAAAAAATAATTGTAACTTCATATTGAAATTTTACAATGGAAAAATTTTGTTTTGAAGCAATTAAGCCTTTCATAGGAATTTGAAAGTGGTAAGTTCCTAGGGGGGATCCATGGCCTGTTTTAAACTTCAATGTTTTCCGGGTGTTGGTAAACTAATTTGTGCTGGGCTTAGTTTGGTGTTGGTTGGTTCTTTGTTTTCAGTTGAAGGCGTGTATGGGCACTTCAGGGCATCTTATGGGGCCTTAGCCCTCCTTTGCCCTTTAAACCTGTTTATGTTATGTTAGTAGCTTTGCTTGTTTCCTCTTGGAGGTGTCTTGTGAGAACCAATATAGCAGCAAACCTGAGCCGGTCGGCAAAACCACAAAATTAACAAAGTAGTGGTTTTGGAATTAGCATGTTTTCCAATGGAACCAACATTCTGAATTTGAAATTGATGGACTAATGGAGAAGGTCTAAGGGAAGAGGGTTTTTTTCCCCCCCCCCCCTGCCCTTTGGAAAGTTTTTTTCATTTTAAGGAGTGTACCTATATAACAAATGGTGCAATAATTTGACACAAATTTTCCTTGCAAAAGAGTGAGCAGTACAATTTCCATTCACTGATTCTTTGCAGAACTGAATCAAGGTGATATAGGCCAATTTGAAATAATACCTGCAATGAGGCAGAAATTGCTCCTTCATAATTTTTATTTGACTGTTCTTTACATTTATATTAGGCAACATGTTTTTCACTGATACAATACTAGTTTGCTAAATCACTTTTAGGCCCTATTGTAAATTCCACAAATCCTGCTAAGAGCAATGACTTTAAGAGCTGACACCAATAGAGGCTTTGTGATCCTTATACTGGGTACTGTAGGTCAGGGGCAGAGCCAGGATTGAAGGACTATTTGCAGGGCCTTTTTGATAGGTTTTAGGCTTCCACATGAAAGTGGGATACCCATTGGACTAAACTTTCACTTGCAAGGTTCACTAAACAAAGGATGGACCAAAAATCTTCTTTGGCCCAGCTGCATGGTTTGTAAGGTTAGGATTCCACTGAGTAATAAAATTTATAGGCTAAGGACTAGCCTCAGGTAAGATTAGGGTTTGGGTATGGATTCAATGGTGTTATGTTTAGGATTATTAAAGGCAATAGTCCAGTCGCCCCAAAATTTTCTTTGAAAAATTAGCAAACTCTTGCCAAATCTCCAAGGGTATTGCATTACAAGCACACCGCTGCAGATGTTCCGAGACATTAATTAGTATACAGAACAATAGGGTAAAGTCAAGGGAGAAATTCTCCTTGAATTTTAACACAATTCACTCCACCAAAAATATTGTCACATGATCAAAATAGGCCATCATGAACTGATGGTGACAGGATACACTCACTCTGATTGGGGTGAACTGTGCCTACTGCCTTTTAAGTTTAGTAGTTAATATCTTTGGTCCTATACTTGGGATACATTGATATAGTAACTGGAACCTTTCATCTAGACTCTGAGCCTTACAGCCCCATGAAAGCGTGTCTATTGGCTTGTGCGTGGAGATATCAACCTGAAGGCGGTATGTGGCCTTTCCGAAGTCTTATAGACTGTGCCCCCAAAGGTGCTGAGCCCATTGCAGTGATTTATACCGAATGCAAAACAGTTTGTACAGTGATTGGTTTTAATTATCAGCTAGATGAGATGGTAATAAAGTGTCTGGTACATCCAGTGAATAATTTAAGATGACTAGCACGATTTCATATGCCCTTGTAGTGGACCCTTACAGCCTTACAAGTGACCAAATAACATGTTTTGCAATGCCATTTAAAGATATATATGCAATCACCTTAGTTGAAATAACATAAGTCAGAAAGAATGCAGGTTTTCAGTAGAATCAGGTCACATTGCTAAAGGGGAGAGGGATCCTGAATTTGAAAGTAGTGGACCAAAGCCTTAACCATGGTACTGTGCAACCATTCAATTGTTTTTAAAAGTGGGAGAATGCAGTCACCCCAATAAAGAATTGTGTATAGTAGGACCTATCCTATTTCCTGAATGGTTCTTTAGGATCATGTGACAGTATTTTTCTCACTCAATTGTAAAATTTACACGGAGCAACCCCTGATTTACCTTGAATATGCATTATTTATGTCCTAAAATATCATGAAAGATACTTGGAAGAGAAATAAGAGAGAAATTTGTGACATTGAAGCTATTGCATTCAAAATAAGTTTGGGGAGACTGCTTTTGACCTTAAAACAGCACACCTAGTGCGCAATTACCCTGAAAATTGATTTCAGGAGAGTTGATGTACTGTAGGGTTACGAAAATGTAGTCAAATTTTGTACCAGTTTAGATCCAAAGATTACAAACCTGAAACTTTTTTATACTAGAAACATCCCCTTATTCAGGAAGCCTTCTCTCTTGAAATCCTTGACTCTCAAGATCCCTGCTAATTTAAGACAAGAGGAAGGGGGAAAAGGAGAATTGGGGTAACTGCCATCCCTCCCTCATTTTCCATCCCACTTTCCAGGATTTATTACCGTGTGATCACTAAAACGTTCAAGACTTATTGCAACTTCAGTATTGCATAGAAATTTGGTTTATAAGTAGGTCAGCTTGCCTCCAAAATGTGTAGAAATGAATTGGGCTTTTTTTAAATTGTTACACTCAAGTCACCTAATTAGTTACATTAAAATAAAGAATTCTTAAATTATCCTCCTAAATTTTCAGCACACATTATTATTTTACTGGATAAATTACTCAATGCTTGCTGTGATGGACCATGACAGATTTGGTATTACAGTGTCCTTGCTGTACATAAAAACAACTTCCATGTCAAATTTGCTCTAGAAGTAATAGCCTAACCACAAGCTAACAGTACTGCATACTACTTTGTAAGATGAATCTCTACATGTGACCACTGCAGTGCTCTCAATCCATGCATGCATCAAAGATAAAGATTCTGGTGTAAACTCAGTCTCAACCTATGAAGAGGTCTTGTGCCAGGCAGTATGAAGATTTGGTATATCTTGGTACATGTTAAGTGTATACATACAGAACTGTATACTACAGAACTGCTATGACAGAAGGGATTACTGACTCAAGCAAGGGCTTGGTAAAACAATTTCCATAGGGGAAGCTGCTTGGCTGTATTTGCTCATATACTGTACATACTGTACAGTACTGTATAGTGCCACAAGATTAACATGTCTAAGTGGCCTGCTCTGGCAATAAAAATCTGCCAAACGTTCTGTTCTCAAATTCACACTGGCTTGGCACTTTATAAGTTGTCTTTTAATTTCACATGTGTTGATATGTGCCTTGGCAAATACTAGGCAGCTAAATTATATCCAAAGTAGAGCATGTGGTGAAGTTACACAAGGTCACAAAGATTGGCCTGTGACTTAAATTAGAAACTCTCCAACTATATATCAAAATTGAGGCATCTGGCATTTGTTGTACCTTTATGCATTGAACAGCTAAATAATTTTTTATTTGCCACATGGTTAATTTACTTTGCTGGAAACTATCTAATTTTGGGTGCCCCTTCCCTCCCCCACCCAAGAAGAAAAAAATAAGCAGTACAGAAAGGCCTGAATACTGTCAGCCACGCCTTAAGGACATTCAAGGTGCCACTGCGATATGTGACTCTAACAGTATACGTGTTTGGCTATGGTACACACATAGCTATTATCATGTCAGATGCAATCAAGTCGTCTGCCCAAAAGAATTGTAACATGCATGCATAAAGGCATGTATAAGGATCAGAAAAAGCCATCGAACCCATGATACTGTACACTGAAGCTAAGATACTTTGCCAAAGAACACAGTACATGGTCTGAATTTAAGTCATGAAATCATGACTTTTTTGGAAGATCATGTGTTTCCTCCCCATTTAATTAAGGTTTAGGATATGCGATAAATTTGTACATAGTCTCTCACATGGGCTATGCCGGACATGTGTAACAGAAATACAATGCACTGTTCAAACTTCAAGTTCTAGAATAACCCTGGGCACTGTAGTACTCCTTGCACTATTCAAACTGGGCTACTACATTTAACAACAGCTGGTATGCCCTATAAGCCCTGTAGACAAACTCACAACTGCCTGTTATCTACATACTTCACATTTTCAAGTAATGAGGGATCCATTAGAAAACAAAGGTTTCATGTAAGTTAGATTGATAGGCCCAACATTCAAAAAATAATTAACAGCCAATAAATGAAAAGGCTCATGTTTTTTCCTTTCTTCTATCACTAATGGCCTGAGGACACCCGTGATAATATGATAGCCTATTATATATGTACATCAGTTGAGTATTGTTCCAAGCAGGGAGTTTGCTACAACCAGGCTACATTCTGAACCGACGTTGTTCACCTGCAAGGATTTAACTTTAATTAATTGTGGCTAGAATCATGAGCGCATAGTTACTATGTGCTAGCACAGAGGAAATAAATAGAGCATTCATTCTTCGATTTATATCCTCACAGGTGCTACGGCTTGGGCTGCTAACTTTTGTATGCACACACGAAACTTCACAAGTACCACCCGTTCTGCTAATCTTTGTTTATGTTTGGAGTAAGTACGTGAACCGCTCAATGGTACCATTATGTATAGGGAAATGTATTGACACCACATTTGTCTAAAATGGATTACAAAGGTCTTACAATTTGTCATCAAAAATTATATATTTGTTGTAATTTTCAAGTGCGTAAATAATATTTATTTGAGTATAATGTACTGCAAACTCAATTTCAAAAATATGTCATACCCAAATAATATTCTCTTTAATTTGGATGATACTAATTTCTGTACATGAGGACTGTTTATTGGGATTATGAGGTTGACACGCCCCCCTCCTTATGAATTAATGTACTAAGCTCATTATTATGACGTCACAGAAACCAGTTGTCCCCAAGTCCTCTCGTTGATAAGCAATACAAATAAGTAGCCGATAGAGGTCGTATTAAACCCAAGGTAAATATGGTGAGGCTTGTAGGTACTAGCAGTACGAGAACACTCACTGAGAGACTTGGGCCAAGTCTAGGCAAGTGGGGGCACAGTTGCCAAGTTACCCTTATCCCCCCTAAACTTTTGTCATGTAATTTTCCTCAAGTGAGATTTTAAATGTTAAAGTATGTTAATAATGCACATACAGTTTTGCACACTATGCATCTTGGCCTATGTGGACTACACTCTTCTACAAAGTTGTACAGATTCCCAATTATGTGCAGTGGCATTTTTAGGGGGAGGGACCGACCATAGGGCCAATGCCCTCACGTCCTTCACTGATCCTGAATTTTTTAATTTAGTAACCTAAAATATGTAAATTTTTGAAAATAAATTTTTATTTCCAAAAAGATTCCTTACCTCAAAAAAATTTCCTTACCTCATCCCCCATATTTATTATAGCTGAGGTGAATTCTGACTGTGTACTTCAGGACATCAGCAACAGTTCATAGTCTACATTAACTGATTCCATCCATTCAAAGCAAATCATCAGATCACATTCTGTGTTGTTTAAACTTCTATGTATGTTTGGCAAATTTAATTTTGGTGCCTTTTTCCATATGCACAATAATATCATTTATGCATACTTTATTCCAGAGTCAAAATATGCAAACACACCACCGTCCAGGGGATTTTAATACCTTTTCCCCTTTCCACCAAAATATTGTGGTTTACTTTATTCCATGTTGATGGTAGAACCACACTGGTCCTGCCACATGTGTGATACTGTTAATCACACCTTGTATCATTTAATAAGCAGTATAGTTTTATTAGTTTCCTAAGGTATTGTGTTTTCCCCATCCACATCTTTGAGGAGTTTTGAAGATAATTAAAACTGCTAGTGTGTGACATTCCGTATATTAGCTCAGATATATAAAACCCTATATATTCATCAGTGTCCGTCCTATAAAACCTCCTAGCTGTATATTTCTTCAATGGACCACTTTGAAGCCTGTCATGGTAGTAAATTCGAAGGATTTTAGGTCTAGATAAAATTTTCTATAGAGCAGAAAGTCAAATTTCAACCAACCATCAAACCAGGTGGCTGGCTACAACCCCACTATTTCCATAGGTTGTGGTAAGGACTGAACAGTATAAGGCCAGCTGAGGACAAACAGCCGTATTCAGTTTTTTACTGAGGACTAGTGAAGATTGCATGAGGTATACAGCTCTAATCTTTGCATAATTTCTTTTCAGAAAATGTGCCAAATGTGCTGCAATAAACAAAAAACTTGTCGTGTAATATTGCTTTTAACTGTAAGAGTGGTTGGCAAGCCTGCAATACTGTATTTGGTGAGTGAATTCTTCAGTTTTTGGCCAACATACTTGCGTGTGAAATTGGAAATAGTTTTACTGCAGGTCCTTAAACATTCGTCGTTTAAAAACATTAATGTTAATGTTAACATCTGCTTTTATTCAAAATTGTACTTTGTCGGAAGTGAATACACTGAAAAGATGTTGTGACTCTCGACTGCTGTCATGAAATGTCTGAGACAAAACTTCATTGTACGGTGTTCTTGCTTATTTCAGGTATTATAGTTAACTTCAGGTATTAACTACCTCCCAGTATTAAGTTCAGTATTTTACAGTAGGTTAGGTTAACTACAGGTAATGAATGTCAGGCAAAAACTGACATCCTTGTGTGTCCCTTCCAAGTATTTGAACAAACACACACTGTACAATAGATAGTGTCAAAACACCATATCACTTAGAAAGAGAGACTACTTAACTCTATAACCTTGCCTTTTCTTTCCTTTCTTTAGAGTGGTAGCAATATCCTCGCCCATGCTGTATGAGACCTTAAGTTTACTCCATCCTTAAAGGGCAGGTGTACACTATACTCTCATGTCTCTTCCAAAAGAAAGACTATTCTATACATACTCACCCGCATGCCCATAGCCTAACAAAAAAGGGAAACGGGGCCCCCCCCCGCCCCCCCCCCATACAAGATCCTACGTGTATGAAGTATGATATCAGAAAGTGAATATTATAGTTAAAAATGTACCAATATATTTCAGTCTCAGAAGCTTTTTTAGAATTTCATCAGTTCAGTTTATTTCTACATCATCATCATCAACATCTCAAGAATGTCAGCAATAAAACTTACAGTATTTTCATAAAATGGAGACCAAGCAACTGAAAACTTAACGGTAATTAGTTGGTGGGTAGAGGAGCCAGAAATTAGCAGAACTTTTCAAGTCTGAGCCCCTTAAAGAAGTTTAAAACTGTTCCCACTGTGACACAAATATACTATAGCAGAGAGGAAACTTAATGCTAAAACAAAAATAGGTCAATTTCTCATGACAAAACCTTGTAACCCGCATATCTCAAGAAGGTAAACTTTGATGTAATCTCATATTTTTAACATTTGGATAGCCCCTATTGATAAATGATCCAAACTAACGTTTTTGGTGGAGGTCAAAGATCATTTGGGGTGACCAGGGTTAAAACCTTGTAACATGATGCCTCAATCAGGGAAACTCTGATCAATCTCATAACTTGACATGGATGAACCCTTATTAATTAAATGATGCCTTAATTGTTTTTGGTGGAGTTCAAATGTCATTTTGGAATTAGACAGAGGGCAAAAGCTTAAATCCTTGGTACCACATATCTCAAGTTGAGAAACTTTGATGAACCTCGTACTTTGTATGTGAATTGACCGGTATTGAGTAATGGTCCCTATCGCTTTTTGGTGGAGATTAGAAAGGTAATTTGTTTGGTCAATCGGAGGTCACAAGGTTATTAAATGTGGTGTCAGTGCAACCTAGGTCCATGGATCCTAGACATTCTGTGCAAAGTTTGTAAACCACAATAATTTTATGAAACATTGCAATTTGAAAACACAGTTCTAGACTTACATTTCAGTGGCAATGAACTACTTAGCCTTTGAGCGTTTTGGTGTCTCAGTCTTTATAACTGATATCTTAACATTTTCTTCCCCCTTTCATATTGTCACAGATTGTAGGCTTAATCAATTATTTGTGACCTTTTATTAATACAATATTCTCATTTTGTCACATGCAGCATAGTGAAGCAGTAGATGGATGCATTTTCCCATGCAGTCATGGGACTTGCAATTTAAGCATGTTGTCATCTTCTTGGTGGCGTCCTGTTTTTATATTGATAGAAGCTAGGTTCCGACAAACGCGTAAAACAAAAGATAAAAACCAGCAATGGAAGAAAAAAGAAAGGTAAAGTATTGAAATGCAACTAGCATCCCAGTATCGAAATACAAGTGGAGTGGGGAATGATTTTTTTGGATAACTGGAAGTTAGCTTAAAGTAATCACATGCCTGAGATTTAATTTTGAGAACTTTCAGCATATGCTGTGGATTGAACAAAACCACCAATCATGCATTACCTTGGGTGTGAAATACTCACTGAACATACACATAGCCTTCACAGGCATCATGTCAAAACTTTTCAGGCTGCAGCTGCCTCAGCTAAGTCTGCACGCAGCTGCAGCAGCTGCAGCCATGTTTTGTTCCTACGCCCCACTTTACAATAGCATTGATCAATTTAAAGCTGTCATCATCGTAATAGGCATCAAACATGGCCGGCAGCTGCTGCAGACTGATCATAGTGTTGGCTGATAGACACAACGGTATTGCCAATGGTCCAAACTGGGGGGGAAAAAAAAAAAAACCTTCAAACGTACAGTACATGAGCTATTCTTGATTGGTCATTGACAAAGTGCAGATCAATAAGATATACTGTAAGACCTTTTAAGTGCATGACAGCAACATTCGACAAAGGTCAATAGCATTTCAACATTTCAAGAATAAAAACCAGGCTGTAGATTACACTGTACATAGTGGTGGCTCTATTGGAAGGGGCTTGGGGCCTTAACAGAGGAAGTGCCATGTGGGAGGTGCTTTAATAAGACAGTAAATAAAGGTCGGAGGAGGGTCTTAAAGTTCACCACTGAGGCCAGTGCAATGATCTACTTTTTGTGAAATTAACATAATACCGTATCTGCATGTCATTGACCTATGAGAGTGGCGTTGCAAGTACACTGGCTTTCTACACATATGAACAGAAGCAATTTGAATTTTTTTTTCCCTTTTTTTTATTTCAATCAAACTAGGATAAGAAAGTTGGAGTGACCAATCAAATTTTGAGAATTTTTTCTGTATAAGCAAGTTGGAACTTCAAATACACAATGCATTCTGGGAAGGAAAAGTGTACCATAACAGAGACTGCATGTGCAATACAGATATTTTGTGTAATGCACAATTTTCAAGTTTAAAATTATGTTCTCCAGACATCCAGTGGCGATCAGAGGGGGGGAGTAGAAAATTTCCTTTTGGAGGAAATAGTTTCTTTTTGTAAGCGATTCACCTTAACTTGGATCGAAGGTTGGGCAGTGATGTTACAGTAGATTGTGGAAGACAAAAAAAAAAGAGATTCGCTCGAAAACCTGGTATCTGTACAGCAATATCCAATGGACTTGATCTGTGGTAACTCCTACATGGTACAGCAAAATCCAATTTCCCCACTCGATCTGTTTATGGTTCACAGTGATAACTGCCTTTTTAAATTTATTTGAAAAAGATTCATTCCTGCTGTTGGCAACCTGATGTGTCAGTAATGTATGCTTGGTATGAGTCATTTCTATCACAAGTCACCTTTTTCTCTTCTGTTGATTGAAATTTAAGGAGGTGAAGCTTTCAACAAAAACTGTTTGTAGAACATGGTGTTTGTGGGTGAAAACTCAAAAGACTAAGGAAGTGACAGGAGAACATGCTAACAACTGCAACTTTTTTCAACTTTAATAGAAAAGAACAGTTTTCAAGGATAAATGTATTGGGATATGTCCACTCTCCTGTAAGTTTTTTGAATCCAAGTTGCAATGGAAATATTCATAATGCTTTCCAATGAGAACAGTAAGTTGTAATGTTTGTTCAGATGTAAATGAATAGGTTTGATTTAAATATGTTTCTCCATCTATAATCAATTTCAATGAAATGGCTGTGGTGGTCAACCATGTACCTACAGGACATCCATATCAGAGTTCTAGAAAGTTTGAGTTACAATTATCCTGTCATTGGTGGACTTATTCTTCAAGTTTAAATTTGGGGGTTTTTGTCTTTTTTGCCTTTATCTAATTTTAACAGTAAAATATCTCCCATTCATGCACCATTTTAACAAAATGAACGAACCCAGAATCAGGGCTTGAAATAAGCTTAAAAAGAGCACAGCCAAAATGAGCAAATTAGGCCCCCCCCCCCAAAAAATAGTGGCTATGTTATTTCAAGGGACACTTGTCTGAGGGGCACCCTAAACCATCTGCAAGAGCCCAATAGCCATGGCTATTTGTGCTGCCCACTTATTGTGATCCCAGCAATATTTCAGTACCCATATATAGATTACACCAGGTTTTGACCCTTTAAAGTAATTGGATGTTATCCAAACAATAAATGTTAAATGGCCAGTAATGTTTTTCCACTTTTCACTTGAATTTAGCAGAAATGACATGAACTGAAAGAGAACAAGCAAGGTGCCCTACAGCGGATTTTCCATGACATTGAGAGTGGAATTTATCCAAGTTTGTCCCTTTCTTTAAAGTGCAAATTTCTACAACATGAAGATCTTAAATGAAAGAATGGCTAGTTTAGGTGTAAATAAACAAGGTTTGGGGAGTGCCCAGCATCAGTTGGTGCATTGTGTACCAAGAAATGTTTTGTCAAAATGCCTCCCAGATTGCTGGAAATGGCACTCCCCAAACCTTGTTATTTACACCTAAACTAGCCATTCTTTCATTTAAGATCTCATGTTGTAGAAATTTGCACTTTAAAGAAAGGAAACTTGGAAAATTCCACTCTCAATGTCATGGAACATGCCGCTGTAGGGCACCTTGCTTGTTCTCTTTCACTTCATGTCATTTCTGCTAAATTCAAGTGAAATTGGAAAACATCTGGCCATTTAACATTTATTGTTTGGATAACATCCAATTACTTTAAAGGGTCAAAACTGGTAATCTATATATGGTACTGAATATTGCAGGGCTCAAAATAAGTGGCAGCACAAATAGCCATGGCTATTGGGCCCTTGCAGATGGTTAGGGTGCCCCTCAGAAGTGTCCTTTGAAATAACATAGCCCTATGGCCAATTTGCTCATTTTGGCTGTGCCCTTTTTAAGCTTATTTCAAGCCCTGATTCTGGTTCGTCATTTTGTAAAATGGTGCATGAATGGGAGATATTTTACCGTTAAAATTAGATAAAGGCAAAAAAGACAAAAACCCCAAATTTAAACTTGAGAATAAGTCACTCAATGACAGGATAATTGTAACTCAAACTTTCTAGAACTCTGATATGGATGTCCTGTAGGTACACGGTGACCACACAGCATTTCATGAAATTGTGATTATTGATGGAGAAACATATTTAAATCAACTATTCATTTACATCTTGAACAAACATTACAATACTGTTCTCATTGAAAGCATTATGAATATTCCATTGCAACTTGATTCAAAACTTACAGGAGTGACATATCCCAATACATTTCCTTGAAACTGTTTCTTTTCTATTAAAGTTGAAAGTGCAGTTGTTAGCATGTTCTCCTGTCACTTCCTTAGTCTTTTGAGTTTCACCCACAACACCACGTTCTACAACAGTTTTTGTTGACAGCTTCACCTCCTTTAATTTCAATCAACAGAAAAAGGTGTGATAGAAATGCTCATACCAAGCATACATTACTGTACATCAGGTGCCAACAGCGGAATGAATCTTTCAAATAAATTTAAAAGGCAGTATCACTGTGAACCATAACAGACGAGTGGGGAAATTGGATTTTGCTGTACCACGTAGGAGTACCACAGATCAAGTCCATTGGATATTGCTGTACAGATACCAGGTTTTCGAGCGACTCTTTTTTTTTTGTCTTCCACAATCTACTGTCATCCTGCCCAACCTTTCCGATCCAAGTTAAGGTGAATAACTTCAAAAAGAACTATTTCCTCCAAAGAAATTTCTCTCTGACTCGCCACTGATGTCTGGAGAACCATAATTTTAAACTTGAAAATTGTGCATTACACAAAATATCTGTATTGCACATGCAGTCTCTGTTATGGTACACTTTCCTTCCCAGAATGCATTGTGTATTTGAAGTTTCCCAACTTGCTTATTACAGAAAACATTCTCAAAATTTGTGATTGGTCACTTCAACTTTCTTATCCTAGTTTGATTGAAATAAAAAAGGGAAAAAAATTCAAATTGTTCTGTTCATATGTGTAGAAAGCCAGTGTACTTGCAAGCCACTCTCATAGGTCAATGACATGCAGATCGGTATTATGTTAATTTCACAAAAAGTAGCTCATTGCACTGGAGTGGTGAACTTTAAGACCCTCCTCCGACCTTTATTTACTGTCTTATTAAAGCACCTCCCACATGGCACTTCCTGTTAAGGCCCCAAGCCCCTTCCAATAGAGCCACCACTATGTACAGTGTAATCTACAGCCTGGTTTTATTCTTGAAATGTTGACTGCCTATTGCCTTTGTTGAATGCTGTCATGCACTAAAAGGTCTTACAGTATATCTTATTGATCTGCACTTTGTCACTGACCAATCAGAATAGCTCATGTACTGTACGTTTGAAGGTTCAGTTTGACCTGGCAATACCTTTGTGTCTATCAGCACACTATGATCAGTCTGCAGCAGCTGCGGCCATGTTTTGATGCCTATTACGATGACAGCTTTAAATTGATCATGCTATTGTAAAGTGCGTAGGAACAAAACATGGCTGCAGCTGCTGCAGCTGCTGCAGCTTAGCTGAGGCAGCTGCAGCCTAAAGTTTTGACATGATGCCTGTGAAGGCTATGTGTATGTTCAGTGAGTATTCACACTCAGGTAATGCATGATTGGTGGTTTTGTTCAATCACAGCATATGCTGAAATCTCAAAATTAAATCTCAGGCATGTGATTTACTTTAAGCTAACTTCAGTTATCCAAAAAATATCCCCACTCCACTTGTATTTCTATACTGGGGATGCTAGTTGCATTTCAATACTTTACCTTTCTTTTTCTTCCATTGCTTTTTTATCTTTTGTTTTACGCGTTGAACCAGCTTCTATCAATAAAACAGACGCCACCAAGAAGATGACAACATGCTTAAATTTGCAGTCCCATGACTGCATGGAAAATGCATCCATCTACTGTTCACTATGCTGCATGTGACAAAATGAGAATATGTATTAATAAAAGTTCACAAATATGATTAAGCCTACAATCTGTGACAATATGAAAGGGGGAAGAAAATGTTAAGATATCAGTTATAAAGACTGAGACACCAAAACGCCAAAGGCTAAGTAGTTCATTGCCACTGAAATGTAAGTCTAGAACTGTGTTTTCAAATTGACTGTTTCATAAATTATTGTGGTTACAACTTTGGCACAGAATGTCTAGGATCCATGGACCTAGGTGCACTGACACCACATTAATAACCTTGTGACCTCGATGACCACAAATTACCTTCTATCTCCACCAAAAACGATAGGGACCATCTACTCAATACCGGTCATTCACATACAAAGTACGAGGTTCATCAAAGTTTCTCAACTTGAGATATTGTGGTACCAAGGATTTAAGCTTTTGCCCTCTGTTAATTCCAAATGACCTTTGAACTCCACCAAAAACAATAAGGATCATTTAATTAATAAGGGTCATCCATGTCAAGTATGAGATTGATCAGAGTTTCCCTGATTGAGGCATCATGTTTACAAGGTTTTAACCCTGGTCACCCCAAATGATCTTTGACCTCCACCAAAAACGTTAGGGATCATTTACTCAATAGGGGCTATCCAAATGTTAAAAATATGAGATTACATCAAAGTTTCCCTTCTTGAGATATCTGTTTACAAGGTTTTGTCATGAGAAATTGACCTTTTTTGTTTAGCATTAAGTTTCCTCTCTGCTTATATGTATATTTGTGTCACAGTGGGAACAGTTTTAACTTTCTTTAAGGGGCCAGACTTGAAAAGTTCTGCTTAATTCTGGCTCCTCTACCCACCACTAATTACCGTTAAGTTTTCAGTTGCTTGTCTCCATTTCTGAAATACTGTAAGTTTTATTGCTGACATTCTTGAGATGTTGATTGATGATGGTAGAAATAAACTGAACTGAAATTCTAAAAAGCTTCTGAGACTGAAATATATTGTTACATTTTTAACTATAATATTCCTTTCTGATATCATACTTCATACACGTAGGACCTTGTATGGGGGGGGGGGGTTCCCTTTTTTATTAGGCTATGGGCATGCGGGTGAGTATGTATAGAATAGTCTTTCTTTTGGAAGAGACATGAGAGTATAGTGTACACTGACCTTTAAGGATGGAGTAAACTTAAGTCTCATACAGATGGGGAGGATATGCTACCACTTAAAGAACGGAAAAGCAAGGTATAGAGTTAAGTAGTCTCTCTTAAGTGATATGGTGTTTTGACACTATTATTGTACAGTGTGTGTTTGTTCAAATACTTGGAAGGGACACACAAGGATGTCAGTTTTTGCCTGACATTCATACCTGTAGTTAATACCTACTGTAAATACTTGAACTTAATACTGGGAGTTAATACCTGAAGTTACTATAATACCTGAAAAGAACACCGTACATGAATTGTTTGTCTCAGACATTTCATGACAGAGTCGAGAGTCACAACATCTTTTCAGTGTATTCACTCCGACAAAGTACAATTTTTGAATAAAAGCAGATGTTAACATTAACATTAATGTTTAACACGAATGTTTACGGACCTGCAGTAAAACTATTTCAATTTCACAAGCAAGTATGTTGGCAAAAACTGAAGAATTCACTCACAAATACAGTATGCAGGCTTGCAACCACTTACAGTAAAAGAATATTACACGACAAGTTTTTTGTTTATTGCAGCACATTTGGCACATTTTCTGAAAAGAAATTATGCAAGATTTAGAGCTGTATACCTCATGCATCTCACTAGTCCTCAGTAAAAAACTGAATACGGCTGTTTGTCCTCAGCTGACTATACTGTTCAGTCCTTACCACAACCTATGGAAATAGTGGGGTTGTAGCCAGCCACCTGTTTGATGGTTTGAAATTGACTTTCTTCTTATAGAAAATTTTATCTAGACCTAAAATCTTAATTTACTACCATGACAGGCTTCAAAGTGGTCCATTGAAGAAATATACAGTAGGAGGTTTTATAGGAAGGACACTGATGAATATATAGGGTTTTATATATCTGAGTAAATATAGGAATGTCACACACTAGCAGTTTTAATTATCTTCAAAACTCCTCAAAGATGTGGATGGGGAAAACACAATACCTTAGGAAACTAATAAACTATACTGCTTAAATGATACAAGTGTGATTAACAGTATCACACATGTGGCAGACCAGTGTGGTTCTACCATCAACATGGAATAAAGTAAACCACAATATTTTGGTGGAAGGGAAAAGGTATAAAATCCCCTGACGGTGGTGTGTTTGCATATTTTGACTCTGGAATAAAGTATGCATAAATGATATTATTTGTGCATATGGAAAAGGCACCAAAATTAAATTTGCAACATACATAGAAGTTAACAACACAGAATGTGACCATGATGATGCTTTGAATGGATGGATAGTTAATGTAGACTATGAACTGTTGCTGATGTCCTGAAGTACACAGTCAGAATTCACCTCAGCTCTAATAATAATGGGGATGAGGTAAGGAAATTTTTTGAGGTAAGGAATCTTTTTGAAATAAAATTTATTTTCAAAAATTTACATATTTTAGGTTACTAAATTAAAAAATTCAGGATCAGTGAAGGAGTGAGGGCATGGCCCTATGGTCGGTCCCTCCCCCTAAAAATGCCACTGCTCAATTTGAATCTGTACAACTTTGTAGAAGAGTGTAGTCCACATAGGCCAAGATGCATAGTGTGCAAAACTGTATGTGCATTAACATACTTTTAACATTTAAAATCTCACTTGAGGAAATTACATGACAAAATTAGGGAAAGGGTAACTTGGCAACTGTGCCCCCACTTGCCTAGACTTGGCCAAGTCTCTCGTGAGTGTTCTCGTACTGCTAGTACCTACAGCTCACCATATTTACCTTGGGTTTAATACGCCCTCTATCGGCTACTTATTTGTATTGCTTCTCAACGAGAGACTTGGGACACTTGGTTTCTGTGACGTCATAATAATGAGCTTAGTACATTATTCATAAGGAGGGGGTGTCAACCTCATAATCCAATAAACAGTCCTCATGTACAGAAATTAGTATCATCCAATTAAAGAGAATATTATTTGGTATGACATATTTTTGAAATTGAGTTGCAGTAATTATACTCAAATAAATATTATTTTACGCACTGAAAATTACACAAATATAATTTTTGATGACAAATAAGACCTTTGTAATCCATTTTAGAGAAATGTGTGTCAATACATTTCCCTATACATAATGGTACCATTGAGCGGTTCACGTACTTACTCCAAACATAAACAAAGATTAGCAGAACGGGTACTTGTGAAGTTTCGTGTGTGCATACAAAAGTAGCAGCCAAGCCGTAGCACCTGTGAGATATAAATCGAAGAATGAATGCTCTATTTATTTTCCTCTGTGCTAGCACATAGTAACTATGCGTCATGATTCTAGCCACAATTAATTAAAGTTAAATCTTGCAGGTGAACAACGTCGGTTCAGCATGTAGCCTGTAGCAACTCCCTGCTTGAACCATACTCAACTGATGTACATATATAATAGGCTATCATATTATCACGGGGCTCAGGCATTAGTGATAGAAGAAAAGGAAAACATGAGCATTTTCATTTACTGGCTGTTAATTATTTTTTGATGTTGGGCCTATCAATCTACTTACATGAAACCTTTGTTTTCTATGGATCCCTCATTACTTGAAAATGTGAAAGTATGTAGATAACAGGCAGTTGTGAGTTTGTCTACAGGGCTTATAGGGCCACCAGCTGATGTAAATGTAGTAGCCCAGTTTGAATAGTGCAAGGAGTACTACAGTGCCCAGGGTTATCTAGAACTTGAAGTTTGAACAGTGCATTGTATTTCTGTTACACATTGTCCGGCATAGCCCATGTGAGAGACTATACAAATTTATCGCATATCCTAACCTTAATTAAATGGGAAACACATGATCTTCCAAAAAAGTCATGATTTCATGACTAAATTCAGACCATGTACTGTGTCTTTGGCAAAGTATCTTTAGCTTCAGTTACAGTATCATGGTGGCTTTTTTGATCCTTATACATGCCTTTTATGCATGCATGTTTACAATTCTTTTGGCAGACCTTGATTGCATCTGACATGATAATAGCTATGTGTGTACCATAGCCAACACGTATACTGTAGAGTCACATATCGCAGTGGCACCTTGAATGTCTTAAGGGTGGCTGACAGTATTCAGGCCTTTCTTTACTGCTTTATTTTTTCTTCTTGGGTGGGGGAGGGAGGGGCACCCAAAATTAGATAGTTTCCAGCAAGTAAATTAAAATGTGGCAAATAAAAAATTATTTAGCTGTCAATGCATAAGGTACAACAAATGCCAGATGCCTCAATTTTGATATAAGTTGGAGAGTTTCAATTTAAGTCACAGCCAATCTTTGTGACCTTGTGTAACTTCACACATGCTCTACTTTGGATATAATTTAGCTGCAGTATTTGCCAAGGCAGTACCACATTGTGAATTAAAAGAACTTATAAGTGCCAGCCAGTGTGAATGAAACAGAACTGTTTGGCAGATTTTTATTGCCAGAGCAGGCCACTTAGACATGTTAATCTTGTGGCACTATACAGTACTGTACAGTATGTACAGTATATGAGCAAATAAGCAGCAGCTTCCCCTATGGAAATTGTTTTCCAAGCCTTGCTGAGTCAGTAATCCCTCTGTCATAGCAGTTCTGTAGTATACAGTTCTGTATGTATACATACATGTACCAAGATATACCAAATCTTCATACTGCCTGGCAAGACCTCTTCATAGGTTGAGACTTGAGTTTACACCAGAATCTTTATCTTTGATGCTGCATGGATTGAGAGCACTGCAGTGGTCACATGTGAGATTCTCTTACAAAGTATTATGCAGTATGTTAGCTTGTGGTTAGGCTATTACTTCTAGAGCAAATTTGACATGGAAGTTGTTTTTATGTACAGCAAGGACACTGTAATACCAAATCTGTCATGGTCCATCACAGCAAGCATTTGAGTAATTATCCAGTAAATAATAATGTGTGCTGAAATTTAGGAGGATAATTAGAATTCTTTATTTTAAATGTAACTATTAGGTGACTTGAGTAAAGCCAATTCATTTCTACATTTTTGGAGCAAGCTGACCTACAGTACTTATAAACCAAATTCTATGCAATACTGAAGTACAATTAAGTCAACGTTTTGTAGATACAGGTAATAAATCCTGAAAGTGGGATGGAAATGAGGGAGGATGGCAGTTACCCAATTACCTTTTCCCTCTTGTCTTAAATTAGCAGGGATCTTGAGTCAAGGATTTCAAGAGAAGGCTTCCGCATGAATAAGGGGATGTCCTAGTATAAAAAAGTTTCAGGTTTGTAATCTTTGGATCTAAACTGGTACAAAATTTGACTCATTTTGTACCTACATCAACTCTCCTGAAATCAATCTTCAGGTAATGTTGCACTAGGTGTGCTGCTTAAAGGTCAAAAGCAGTCTCCCCAAACTTATTTTGAAGCAATAGCTAAATGTCACAAATTTCTTCTTATTTCTCTTCCAAGTATCTTTCATGATATTTTAGGACATAAATATTGCATATTCAAGGTAAATCAAGCAGTTGCTCCTTGTGAGAAAAATACTGTCACATGATCCTAAAGAACCATTCAGGAAATAGGATAGTCTACTATACAATTCTTTATTGGGGTGACTGCATTCTCCCTTTAAAACAATTGAATGGTTGCACAGTACCATGGTTAAGGCTTTGGTCCACTACTTTCAAATTAGGATCCCTTCCCTTTAGCAATGTGACCTGATTCTACTGAAACCTGCATCTCTTATGACTTATGTTATTTCAACTAATTGATTGCATTATCTTTAAATAGCATTGCAAAACATGTATTTGGTCCACTTGTAAGGCTGTAAGTCCACTACAAGGGCATATGAAATAGTGCTAGTCATCTTAAATTTTCACTGGATGTACCAGACACTTTATTACCATCTCTAGCTGATAATTAAACCAATCCCTGTACAAACTGTTTTGCATTCGGTAAATACTGCAATGGGCTCAGCACTTTGGGGGCACAGTCTATAAGACTTGGAAAGGCCACATACCGCCTTCAGGTTGATATCTACACGCACAAGCCATAGACACTCTTTCATGGGCTGCAAGGCTCATGAGTCTAGATGACAGGTTCAGTACTATATCAACGTATCCCTAGAGTAGACCAAAGATATTAACTCTAAACTTAAAGGCAGTAGGCAGTCACCCCAATCAGAGTGAGTGTATCCTGTCACCCTAGTTCATGATTGGCCTATTTTGATCATGTGACAATATTTTTGTTGGTGAATTGTAAAATTCAAGAAGAATTTCTCCTTGCTTTACCTATTGTTTGTAATAATTATGTTCGAAACATCTTCAGCGGTGCTTGTAATGCAATAACTTGGAGATTTGCAAGAGTTTGCTAATTTTTCAAAGAAAATTTTGGGGCAACTGACTATTGCCTTTAATAATCCTAAACATAACCATAATCCTTACCCAAACCCTAATCTTACCTGAGACTAGTCCTTAGCCTATAAATTTTATACCTCAGTGGAATCCTAACCTTACCACCATGCAGCTGGGCCAAAGAAGATTTTTGGTCCATCCTTTGTTTAGTGAACCTTGCAAGTGAAAGTTTAGTCCAGTGGGTATCCCACTTTCATGTGGAAGCCTAAAACCTATCAAAAAGGCCCTGCAAATAGTCCTTCAATCCTGGCTCTGCCCCTGACCTACCCAGTATAAGGATCACAAAGCCTCTAAGGTTTTAGCTCTTATAGTCATGCTCTTAGCAGGATTTTGTGGGTTACGATAGGCCTAAAAGTGATTTAGCAAACTAGTATTGTATCAGTGACAAATGTTGCCTATAAATGTAAAGAACTGTCACACAAAAAATTATGAAGAGCAATTTCTGCCTATGCAGGTATTTATTTCAAATTGGCCTGTATCACCTTGATTCAGTTCTGCAAAGAATCAGTGAAATTGTACTGCTCACTCTTTTGCAAAGAAAATTTGTGTCAAATATTGCACCATTTGTATATATAGGTACCTCCTAAAATGAAAAACTTTTCCAAAGGGCAGGGGGAACCCTCTTCCCTTAGACCTCTCCCATAGTCCATCAATTCAGAATGTTGGTTACATTGGAAACATGCTAATTCCCAAACTACTTTGTTAATTTTGTGGTTTTCCGACCAAGCTCGGGTTTGCTGCTATATTGTTCTCACAAGACACCTCCAAGAGGAACAAGCAAAGCTACTAACATAACATAACAGGTTAAAGGGCAAAGGAGGGCTAAGGCCCCATAAGATGCCCTGAAGTCCATACAGCCTTAACTGAAAAACAAACAACCAACACAAACGAGCCCAGCACAATTAGATTCTACCACACTTATGGAAGAACTTGTCAATGTTAACCTTAAAGCAGTGCACAGATGTGGAGTTAACTACCCACTCAGGCAGACTATTCCACTCGTTAACAACTCTATGAGAAAAGCTGAACTTCCTAATGTCGAGCCTTGCAAAACACTTAACTAGCTTCTTACAATGGCCTCGAACCCGAGAATCACATTGAATCTTTAAATAATTGCAAGATGACAAAGGATTCCTTTCAGAGAGAAATTTGTACACCTGAAGCATGTCCCCCCAAATCCTTATCAACTCCAGGGTGGTAAGCCCAAGATGCTTAAGTCTAACATGATAAGGTAGGTGTCTCACCTCGGGTATAAGGCGAGTGGCTCTCCTCTGAACTTGCTCTAAAAGAAACTTGTCCTTTTCATAGAAGGGACTCCAAGCCTGGGCTGCATAGTCGAGGTGGGGTCTTACCAACTGCTTATACAGATTTAGTACAATTTCTTTACTAAAACTACTGAAATTCCTCTTGATCAATCCAAGCACCCTATTAGCCCTAGCAGCAGCAGCTGCATACTGTCTAGATGGCTTTAAATCACCTGTAATAACTGCACCCTACTGTAGCATTGCCTGGCATGCATGAGTGATTTTTAACTACTGGCATGGCATGCATGAGTGATTTTTAACTACTGGACTAATAAAAAGTCTTAGTCATTACCCGCTTGAGGGCACATTGAGCTAGCAATATGGTAAAGCTGATACATATTGGCCTATAAGTATACGAATAAGTTAGTAGGCCACTTCGAATACCAGCGAGCCTCCCGCACTCGCTATTCACAGCAATGGCGTGCGTTGTGATTTGCGAGTGACGAAGGTTACATCTGCAAAGTGGACTTGCCTTCTTCTACTGTGCTTTTCCTTACATTATGCGTTTTGTGAGAGACACCGTATGGATGGCTACGCAGATAATAGCGAGTGCCACGATGCCTAGGATCCAAAGAGTCCTACCTTGCTTGTACACACAGCTGCATATATGTGCGTATAACGCTCCGAACGCCTGAGAATCAGACCGCTATCGATACCGATTTCGAAGCAAAACATTCTTCAAATTAAGTCGCTGAACCAACAATTTTGTCTTTCTTTTATGAAAATCAAATCATGGCACGGTTTCGCTCCTCGAGAATCATGTCTTGTGAAATTTCCAGTTGCAAAAACCGTCATATTAATCAATTCTTACGGCTAACGTTGATGAGTTTTCGCTATCGGCAATGTCGTAGACCCTGCAGCAATTATTCACGTGATATAAACTTCATATATGTTTATTCATATATTGTTTATTCACATAAACGTTCAATTTACGGATTTTGATTGGACTAAAAGTTGAAAGGCTACTACATATTATTCATCTTTAATGGAGGATGAATAAAATAAAGAAATAACATTAAAATTATGACGTCACAGAAACCAAGTGTCCCAAGTCTCTCGTTGAGAAGCAATACAAATAAGCAGCCGATAGAGGGCGTATTAAACCCAAGGTAAATATGGTGAGCTGTAGGTACTAGCAGTATGAGAACACTCACGAGAGACTTGGCCAAGTCTACCACTTGCCACCAATGATGGGCACTGCAGCACCAGGCCCATACATGGATTAGATTTTCCACTTTGGTCTGTTGGATAAATTGATGTGGCATCCAGAGACCTGCCCTAGAGATTCTAGTGGAGTTTAGGGAAAACCTACTTAGAAATTTGCATATTGTAAACTTGTAAACGTAACAGTGAGACTGAGACTCTTAATTTTCTCAAAGCACTAAGTTCTTATTCTTTAGGGGAAATTGTAATTATACAACACTTCGACCTCATAATCACCTAATCTAATGACTAACACAGTTTGAGGAAAAATGGTAGATGACAGGGAAAATATTGGTATTTTGAACCATTGTACAACAATATTTTGAATTAAAGAATTAGTTATACCACAGACCAGCTATCTGTGTATGCAAAGCACAGTAAGGGTTTTAAAATGTGGAAGATCAATGACAGGGGATGCCAGGCAAAGGGCTCTAATCCCCCCCCCCTTGACAATACCACTACAATTACCTCCAAGAGATGACATCATAGAGTGCTTAAAATCACAGGTGTGAGAGTGGAACATTTTTGTGTGATGAACTAAGTGTTTATTAGTGCCCTATGCAGTTTCATCCGAGAATATTTCCGAATCCTATAATTAACCATTGTGTATTCGCACAGAGGTACTTGGCATCTGTATGCTGTTACCTGTCTGACTAAGCCACTCTGAGTCTAAGATACTCTGGGTCTATGAGACTATCTTGGAAAAAGAATCCATCTGAAAATTTCACCCCAAAACGCTATATAAAAAAAAATTTGGCAAGATCAGAAAACAAGCCCCAAATCATACAAATATAGGAAATATATTGATGCCTACCATGACTTTTCTTCTCCAGTTCATACAGGGGTATTGCAGTTTTGATTGCTGAGATGAGTGAGATCTTCTGTAAATGGAAAAGATATAATCATCAACCTTTTTGTGCCATAAAATTTACTGAGTGGCTATTAGGAACTTTACTTATGTCAGTATGCTAATAAACCAAATCGTTACTTCATTATGGAAAATTTGCAGAGGCAACTTCCTATGTGGATGCATAGGAGCCATAGAGATTAAATATTCCATGAATGTCATAATGTTATATGCACACAGTACTCTGATATCAACAAAATACTTTGAACTCTACAGTAAATTCTACCAAGAGACAACGTTGATTGAGGAAATTAAAAAGCCCCGATGGGCTATACCAATTTATGCTATATTGCGTATAGGGCTTAGTTGTGCACTGTAGCCTTGCCTTTGGAGGCTGGCAAATGTATTCTGGGCCAGTGGAGCAAGGTGCTCCAGTGGCCATGGACTAGAGGAGTAAGCATGGAAAGGCCCTAAATGATATGCCCCAAGGATTAAGGCAGATATTCAAGGAAATTTGAATTACAACCTGGGAACGGTTTAGGAGTTGTGTTACAGGACCCAAACAATATTTTGCAGAGGAATTTAATTATTACCATGTGAAAAAAACAATGCAAAAATTAGCCCAAATTCAATGTATGGATTCTGTTTTAGTAAGTTGTGAAAGGAACCCTTAATTGACCACCACCCTGTTATTTGGGACTGCAGGCCTTGTGATGTGACTTTTTTGTTGTTTTCAATTTTCCTACAGAATCTTCAATGAACTGTTGTCTAGCTCCACAAGTGGATGTAGGATGGCAGTTTTTGGCTAAAAGAAAATTTTCAGCAAACAAAAAATTTTCATATTTGATAGTGGGCCATATCTAGCCAATCAAATTTGAACTTGAATAGAAACCACAAGGAAATGACGATGAAAACTATAAAAATATCAGCATAAACAGATCTACACTAACTTTTCTCTTCTAGAATATGGCAAAAATTCCCCATTTCAGGTCAAAAGCAGTAAAAAAATGCCTAGAGAAAATGTTATTTGTAGTACTCAAGAAAAGACCTACAAAAAGATGCAAAGTTTGAGGATTGTTTAAAATTAATTTTAATGAAATTTTGAGCCTAGGGAATGCATCATAAATTGTAGCAAAACTTAATACAACAAACACAGTGGTAACAAATGGTGACAAAATCATCAAACTGAGTATATAATTTGAGCTCTTTTGCTGTGTTCCATACTGTATATTCATTCATTAATTCACTGCTGTCACTAAGAAAGAGTTCTAAACACCTTCCAAAATGACATAAAGCTGATAAGCATGGATGCTACTCTTCACTCCATTTCAATACACTTAAATTTGATATCAAATTGTAGGATATGTAATTCTGACTGCACCCTATCTATTTTTGTAAACTTGCACCACATTAATATTTTGGGAATGGGTGATTTGTGTAGGGTGCATCAATTTTGGGCCCATGTCAATTTTAGTGCCTTACTATAAGTGAAGATCCAAAGGCATCAATCGAGCATCACACAATCTCGCTCAATGCAGCTATGGTAAATGCTGGATAAAAGCGTGGTTGCTACTCTTCACTCCGCCAACAACGAAGTAGAAAGTAAACACAAAGTCTGCAGTCAGAAATCATATATCAAGTTAGTATCAAAACGTCTTACAGTTGCCCCCACCAAAAAAATCACCGTTGCGTCATTAGCTACCACCAAGCACAGGCAGTTCCTAACATTAGTTAATCCCCTATATATATAATAATGGAAAGGTAATACACTTCACGGCCTTCAGTACCAACTCACCAAACTGAATCATGATTTTTAATGCCTTCATTGTCCATTTTACCTCTTGTTCAAACACACACAAATGTTCAAAATCATGTGTTCCAATCACTGAGTTGTATGATGCGTTCATTTGGACAAAAAATGTCTTCACAAAAAAGGGTACAACTATAGAATATCCGGCCCCATCAACTGATACCACTAAGCATCCGGCTATGCTCAAGTTGTAGTCACTAAAGCTTATTAGTTAAGTAGGCCTATGAATATGAGCAATTTCTAGCTACGAAGAAGTCCCTTGCACTGTGACTGGACCATTTAATGTCGTTTCGCCCCCTTGCCAGTTTGCCCCCCCAAACTGTTTGCCCCTAAGCGTGATAACAAGTTTGCCCCTAAAGAACCTACAGTCATCCCCCAGGGAATTTAGTGCACTACCTTTTCCAATATTAGGCCTTAGGTATGTTGGGTAATTTACTATTGTAACGCCTAGGACTGCCTTAGAACTAGGGTACCTAGGCCTAGTTCTGATGTACACTTTGTTCCCCTGAACTAGGACCTTAGGCTATTGCAAACACAAACTTTTGACCGCATATTACGTGTCGACAGTTAATATCGTCTTGCGTGCGTTGCTGGCAGTGATTGTTGCTATATACGCGTTATGCGCGTGGTATGAACGCTAACTATAGCTATAGACTATGTCACAAATTGAAACAGCAGCTTCCCATAATAACTAGGAGCAGCAGACTGCGGACTAGGACTGCCTGTGCCGCAAGCTAAATGAACGCAACGCGTGAATTTTTTTCAACTGTAAGAAAACTCTATAAACATTACATATTAATTATTGATAGAGTGGGCCTGATATATGATTCATAAGCCAACTCCATCCAGTATATTGCCTGATTGACATTAGGCCTTGTGTTACAAGATGCAGCCACCTGCATCTGATTTCTGAAGTAACCCAAAATGGCTGGTACTTCACGTTCAGGCTTAGGCCTAGTGCAGCATGCATGTACTGTACTGTAGCCTAGCCCTAGGTCATGGTACCAGTATTTGTAAGAACAGTATTACTATAAAACACTATTACAAGTAACAACTAACAGTAACAAAACCAACGGTACTCCGGTAGAAACACATAGCCTAAAACGTTATGAGTTTAGAGAAAAGACCTAAGCCTAAAATTTGTTCCTTGTTTTATAATACACGCAAAAAGCTACCTCTTTTTGTTTGGGATCTTTGTGGGTACACATCAGGCGCTCCGAGGCGAGGCCTTCTTCAGTGTTCTATGGTTCCAAGCCGGAAGAAATCGGCCATGGATGTTCTGGGTATTTCCAGGACAGGAGGATTATTCACTAACCATACATGGATTGCTTACGACCGACATCATTCAGATGTTTACGTGCATAAAAAGGAAACTATGCATTCCACAGTCTCAATATAAATTTCCTGAAATGCATTCCCAGTTTTCCTGCGGAATTTGACGAGTTATTTCATTGAAATGTAGGTGTTTTGTTGCCGTTTTTCTCTTAAGGCGAAAACATGGTTAAAAGAGCGATCCACCCGTGGCTGTTATTGTGATTCAAAAAGGGAAAGGGCAGACCTTGCCAATCCTCAAAATACTGCCAAACCATGTGAATTTCATCAACATCGTTAGGGCTTCTCAAAACCGCGGGAACGACATGAAAACAGTGGGCTGTGTACTTGAAACCACCCCTTGTGCACTGCCGTCTACCTAATTTTTTTCCCCACCGAGGTTTTGGGCAAATTTGATTTTCAAAATTTTTCAAATTTTGTTTGACAAAAAATCATGGTTAGGGTTAGTCCGTTTAAATTAGGGTGCGGAAGACGAGAGGTTATTTGGCATGTTCTTTCATAATCCGGGTCAGAACACTACAATTCACAGGGTCGGGAAAGCTGTCATTTTGGAATTAGGGTGTGGCCTTATTTCCAAGAAGCTGATTGGTCATTGGCTATGATTTGCCATAACATGTTGTGGGAAAAAAATTGCGCCGCTACTTGCGCGTCTCATGACAAGGATCTAGGTTTCATCACTGGGGGGGGGGGGGACAGAATGAGTGTACGGGGAGGACAAAACACTGAATGTTACTCTTTGTATAAAAACAATGCCTTCCCGTTTGTCTACCAGACTCAAGTAGGGAAACAGGCCGGGCTAAGCTAAAGCTAGTGTACTCAGCCAGGGGGCGGGATTTGATGCCTGAAAAGTGGCAAAGCCAGGTGGACTACCAAGGCGGCGCCCGCGAAGGCCCCAGGATCCGAGCGCGAAGCGCTCCCCCTAAACGACGGGTTTCCAGGGGTCCCGCCTCAGGTGGCCCCTGGTGGGCGTCCAGGGGCAGACGCCCGGGTGGGTTTCAGGGGAAAAGCTAGGGTGGCATTCGTCCGGCTTTTCGCCTGACAGTCCGGGTTTTTCGAGCACCCTGTCCTTCGTTTGGGTTCACACGTCGCCGGACGTTAAATTTTCGTCCATTTCTGAAAAATTCTAATGTAAACATTCTCAAGCACAAATTTTCAGGGATGCTTTCACACACAACATTCCACTAATTTCGCGGACTCTAATTATGGCAGGCCCTTAGAACACCTGAAAGGGCCGTCTCAGGCCATCTGGGGGTTTGTGAAGCCAATAAATTTTCTGTTACGCTATACGCCCCAACTCATGCTGGCGCTTCGCTTAGATCAGTAACTAAGGTTGTCCTCCTTTTCCTGTCATCGGGGAAATGTCCACCCTAGGCCTCCGAAGCCCCCGGAAGCGCTGGTGGTAATTTTACGAATAATTGTAGGTATATGATGCATTTTTAGCTTCAACTTCAAATGACGTTCGGGTGGGCAATTAACAAACCACAAAAATTTCAATTTGACTATTTTCCAGTTATATTGCTACTCCGTGTGTCTAGCAGTCAGATGGAGATCGATAACGACTGAAGGCTTGAGGAGTTTGGGAGAATGGGTATTTTGAGGGTTTCCCGGGGCTTTGGAACAATTAATTTTTAGAATGGGGAGGTTGTAGTGTTCAGAATGGGTGCAAACGAAGCGCGCTCAAAAACTGGCATTTTTCATACTTTTTTATATGTTGATATGAGATGGCTCTTGCCCAAGCCCACCCTCCTTCACTAAGCGCCCGTTTCTTATTACGGTACCGGAAATGACACTTTCCGTGCCTGAAAACTTAACAACCTTTAAAAAGTCAGTAATTACACAGGTCGATGATGATAAAAAATTTTGCTATAAAATTTTCTGGGGGAGGGGGAACCTTCCTAGGCTGTGTGAGGCCATGGGGACATTGGTGGTTCCAATGATAATAAAAGAGTTTGTACGAAGCTATGACAAGCGGGATGTTCTGCATGAAGTGACTCCGAAACCCCGAAGCAATACTTAAAACGGTTGCGCGCGCTAAGCGCGCAAAAGAAAACAGCGTTTGAGACAGCGTTTGAGACATTTAATTGTAAACCTATTGTTTTTCTTCAGTTAAATACAGTATTTTTATTCCATAAAATATTCTACTTTCCCCAGGTACCAGTGTCTGCAGTCTTTCCATAGAGCAGGATACAGGAACCAGTATCCTGCTCTCTTGAGGCTGCCGATGGTCTGGGACCCAACAACTATTTTATTAGTGTGAAAAATAAGATTTGGTCGATTTGAAGATTATAGACTATGTGATACTAAAGAAGTCAAGGAATCTTTTGTGGGTAGTTTTTACATGGAAATTGTCAAGGGCATCGACAATAGTGCCAGGGAAGGCTGCATATGGGGAGTTATGGCCGGCGATCGCCGGAGGCGAGAAGCCGGAGGCTGGCGACTGAGGGTCCTCCCCAACTTGAAATCTTTCTTAAATTTGACTGTTTTGCGGCCATTCTGGACCATTTCTTGAGAAAATCCTGCTTCTGCCAGGTGTAATTTGAAATGCATATGAAATAGGAAATAGATTTCATATGATGATCGCAAATTTAATATATATAACCGTCAGTTAATTTGCTGAGGATGGTGGTAGCTGGTGAGGAAAGTGAACAGCGAGAGGTGTAATGAGGGTTTTTAAAATGGTAACTTAGTCAAGCTTTCCCAAAGGAATTAATAACGAGGCAATTCCACTAAAGTTTTCCTACGCACAGGAGTACAGCAGTACTAATGAAACATCGATTATGTAAGGGTCATGAGAAGCACGCCGATTTTTTCCCTTCTTTTTCAAGAATTGCGGTTCCGTACACATGGTTAGGGTTTGGAATTTTGTTTCCAAGGACCATGGTGCATTTTATGACGTACATTAGTACTTTCAGTGACCCTTATTCAGAGCATCAAGTCACAATAGTATGGGGCGTAGGATGAAAGCAATTTTACGGTGCCAGACAAAGTTTTCAATGGTATTAGTCAGTTTTCTTTGGAGGTGCGCGCGAAGCTCGCCGGGAAAAAAAATTTTTCTACCAATTTTATGGTTTTGATATTAATATTTTTCCTTCACTAAACATTACAAAATTTAATCATCACAGGTTATTGAAAATTCTCTTATAATTCCTCTGATGTCGCTTACTTTTGCTCATTTTTTGTAATAGCCCATTTTTATTTTTAAACTCTGGAAAAAAGTGGGGGGCAAGGGCCCCCACTTGCCCCCCCCCCCCCGTAATCCCGCCTATGTACTCAACCTACTTTCGCCAGGGTTATGAAGGCCTACGGCTGCGAGGTGTCCGGCCTGCAATGGCAGTGGGTGCCCAAAATAGCAATTAAATGGTCCGATAAAGAGAAAGCACTGCTTTGTCTTTCTGCTCTGGATAAAAACATTACTTTTTCAGATTCTTTTCAGTTGGTTGGCTTGGTAGTTGAGTGTTTTCCTTGCATACTTGAGGTTCTCACGGCGAATCCTGGTAGCCTGAACCACTTGGAAATTTTCTGGAGGAAGATGGCTTGTAAGGGTGGCATGGGGCTTTGAAAGACTTACGGCACTTAAGCCGTCATACAAGTAGAAGTAATAAGAAAGCCGAATTTGGCGCACCGAAAAATTCCAGTTTGGAAAACAGTTGAACGTTTAACTTCATAGTACATTGTAAAAGTCATCTATTATGCATGGCCGTACGGGCCGAGGTTGGGGGGGCCGCGCCCCCCCCCCCCAAAAAAAATCTCAGAAACCTGACTAAATCGGGCAGATATTTTGTCTCAGTCGGGCGGAAAATTGGACAGTTATATTAGGTCTGGAGTTGGGCAAAAATCACCACCCTCCCTGGGAAAAACAGCCCCATACGGCCATGCTATTATGTTACAGTTACCTATAATTGTCACTTCTGTCAGTGTGTCATGTTTATGGACAACAAGGAAAAACTACTTTCGAGGCAAAAGTGGCGGGACAATTTTTAGCCATGGCCCTTTCGGTCACCGCTTTCACTGGCACTGATGGGAATATAAGGGTCCTCGTCAGGAAATTGAAATTAAACACTGTTAGATACGACTTCGCGGCATCTGATAATAAAGATAATTCACAAACTCTGTAGTGCTTCTGAGGAGTAGTAGACCTCCTCTACTAGTTGACTTCATTTTACCTCTTTTTTATGCCGGCGAACCAATTTGAGAGCTCGGCAGGAGGGAACCTTTTGGAATCTTGTAAGGCCCCGGTTTAAATTGAGTATTTCATATTTTCAAAACGCCCCCCCCCCCCCGCCACCTCCTTAGCGCTCATCCCCCAGTTGCGAAAACGCCTCCAGAGGGAGATAACGCCCCCGCTGGGAACCACGTTCTAGGCTAAACCGCGTATCCCAGCCTTTATCAAGAAAATTGTTGGAACACCTGAATTTCCCCGAATCTCGGAACATCTTGAAGAAAGTGGAAGTACAGTACGCGTAATATACCTAGCGTTAAGTACATGGTACAGTTCGCTTACATGTTACCGTCATTGCCTTACTCTGTTCGTAGGCACCACCGTACCAGTGACTTTTTATACCTGTACATATACGTACATAACATGTAGATGAAGACTCGCGTGGACTTGCTCATGCACTCTACAATATGCGCCATAATTTATACCGGCTACGCGTTTTGGTTTCATTCTAGTTTCGAGTTGTGACGTCACCTTTGACACACCTTTGTTTTGTACATAGCTTACAGTATAGTGAGTGTACCTTGAGTCGGTCGGTACCGCTGAGTCGGTCAATGCACGCAAAAATGTAACACAGGCGTGCTGTTAGCCTTTTCAAATAAACATATGATAGTAGAGAAACTCCAGCACGACAATGACAATAACTCAAAACTCTGTCAAAAATAAGCAATTTACTCCCATTTTTAGAAGAAATTTACCCAGCCTAGCCACATGTAGTGTTACCCTAAAGGTAGCTTGAGACGACCTTTAAATGGCTTAAAAAATTATTTTAAACAATTCTCAAATCACTGCAAATGGTCTCCTTGCCATCATTTTATGATTTGTGGTTGTTAATGGTGATACCATTATTGGAATATATTTTGATAACACTCTTAGGGCTTTCATAATGTTTGGGTGACCGAATCAAGGTACCGGTATTGAACCTAAGGCATCTGAAACTTGTGGTGGAAATTTCTCTGTTTCTTGAAAGTTTGCCAACGAAATTCACTCTAACTTTCAGGATTAAGAGAAAACACATTCATGAGAATAATGGATAAGTTTAAATTGCATATAAGCTTAAATTGCATATGACTACTTTATGTGTGTTTTTAGTGAAAATTCCCTTAATTGACCGACTCATGGTACCACCATCATACATTTTTCTTTATGGATCAATCTTTAATTAATATTATGCGGAAATGTATGCAGATTATTATACATGTGCATAATGACAGGAAGATGGCATCTCCCTGGTTATACTCAAAACCGGGATTACACCGAAAACCACCAGAAACGAAAGTAAGTTTCGGAGGTCTTGGTGTTACTGGACTGACTGTCTTACCTGTCAGAAGACGAGACTTCATTTTGGTCTCGGGTGGCTGTCCAAATCGAGGACAGCCGATAAATCGACTTTTCAATTGGTGTGAATTTTTCAATGGAAATTGACCATTACCTAAATATGGTCCAAGAATATAAAAAAACCGTGAGTTATAGTCCCTGTGTATCACAGTAAGCCCCAAGTTTAAAGTGCTCACTGGTTGGCTATTTGCTGGGGAATATTAATATCTCCCAGCCATGTAGGAAAATCGAGAAATGCGGGGAGTTAAAAGGAAATAGCGAGAAATATTGGAAAATACAAGGAAATATTGGAAAATGCAAAATAAGAGAAAATATGTGAGAAAACATTATATATTAATTATATATATATATATTATTATATATTATAACACTACAGTTAGGCTTCACAGATTTGCACTTAAGACGGGCTGTCATTCAGTAAATCTCAGTGATGGCATAACGTACTAGTTAGGTTAATCTAATTGTTGACATGAAACTTTACTGGAAGAAAAATCAACCAAAGTGATGTTGAAGCATACTGCGAGGTCATGTATTTGATATCTTAATCTGGTACAGTATATGCGTGCTGAACGTTAAGTGCTTCTCAGCTTATTATCATCTCAGCCTAATCCGCATGGCCGTACGGGCCGGGGATGCTTTGGGCGGCCGCCCCCAAATGTCAGAAACCTGACTAAATCGGGCAGATATTTTGCCTCAGTCGGGCTGAAAATTGGGCAGTTAAATTAGGTCTGGAGTCGGGCAAAAGTCACCGCCCTCTCTGAGAAAAACAGTCCCGTACGACCATGATAATACGGGTATTTCACCAGTAGCGTAGCCAGAGGGGGCAGGGGGCAGACTGCCCCCCCCCCCGGGCGAAAAATCGAAGTAAAATCGGGACGACGGAAAAATGAAAAAAAAAAATAAAAGAAGGGAAAAAGAGGGAGAAGGAAAATGGAAGGGGAAGAGGAAAGGGGAAAAAGAGAGAAAAAGAGAAAAAAGGGAAAATAACAGGAGAAAAGGGAAATAAAAAAATAACAATAGGAATCATTATCGATGGAAGGAAAGGATGGAGAGAAGGAAACGGGCTTGATAAGGTAGAGCACTGGTTCAAATATCGACGGGACGAGTATACTGATACAGGTAGGGCTAGGGACCGCAGAAAAGACCAAAGGGAATGAGAAAGAGACGGGCTAAGAAGGCAGAAACGGGACGAGGGATGAAGCGAGGCAGATGTGCATGAGAAAGAGGAAAAGATGAACTAGGAAAGGGAATAGAGAACGTTAGACGACTAGGGAGTCCGGAAAGACAGACTATGAAGCAGAGCAGTCAGAGTAAGGGGATAGAAAAATGGACGTAAAGCAAGGCTGTCAGTGTGGAAGCTATAGGGATACTAGCTACCGTCCCGATTTTTATTTTTAATCACTATCAAAAAGGGATACTTAAAATAAATGTCCCGGTGTAGATTTTCTTTCAAAGTCACGCAATGAGTGGAAAGTATCCAGTTGCGTTGCCACTTATTGGGGTTTGGTGTCAGAACCCTAATGAGTGGTCAAGAAAAATTGCCAAGAGAAACTATAAGCATGAATTTGAATATAACATGGGCAAGCTCCACCCATATTTTGCTTTCCCAGCTGACTGGATATAAGTGATAAATCTTAGCTCTATGCACTTACATTTTATTTTGTTCTCAGGGGACCTCCTGGTGTGGCTGACTTTGGCAGCAATCCTCCTAACATCTTAAAACGCAAAATATGTAGTAATTTTGGAGTGTAACGTTGTAGTGTGCTTAATGGGGGCCGGGGCCAAGGCCCCCACCGTTGTAAGTAGTCGGGGGAAAATCAGCTAGTCGGGTGAAATCGGAAGCAGTCTGACCGAGACTGGCCGAGCATCAGGCGCACTCTCCCTCCCCTAATTGGCCGTTATGGGTGTTTTAACATGCTTCAGAATGTGTCAAATATAGCACCATTTTTCATCTCAGCGAGCTTCTAAAAGCAAAAATTCCCCTCCCTCGGGACGGCGAACAATCAATTTTTTGTCTCTCTGTTACAACAATAATCACTAAACAAATAGCAGTCTGAAGAACGGTCAATTATCTAGTTATAGAGATGACTACCTTTATACTGGTCATTAGGCAAGCGTGAAGCCAGGGGGTGGAGGAAGAGGGCAGCGGCCCACCTTATTTTTAGTATTTTATTATGTTTACTTTTTACAATAGTGCTAGTGTTTCCCCTTTTTATATGCGATAAATAGGCCCGGGAAGTGCCATTTCCAGCCATCTGGGAGGCATTTTGGACCCAACTTTCCTTGCGCTCCGCGCCACCATCGGTTGGCGCGGAGCGCTGAGAGACTTTCTATGAGCTGTATCCCTCCCACTTCCTTGGCATTTTTTTGCTACGCCCCTGTTAATAGTTTGCGTCTAGCCAGTTGGACTTTTCTCTGTGCCAGTCGGTGGAATGCACAGTTTACCCCACCTCACAAATCCTGCGCATGCCACTGGTGTAACGTACAACACCCCTGGAAGGATCATTTCCTCGGTGTAGTTTTCGAAGGCATTTTGGCCAAAATATTCCCTGTACACTTCGCGCCAACTAGTGGTGGCGCTCCACGATGATAAAGTCTCAAAGGGTCTCTGAAGAAAGGCATTGATCCCTCAAGAATGATTCCTCCTCGATCTTACACCGAGTTTACCACTGACAGTTCACCCCGGCTTCATCAAATCGAGTTATGGTAAATAGTTAAATTGTGATCATCGTGACTATAAGTGCACATACTGATAAGGCCATTTGAATATCAAGTCGATAATTTATTCTCATGCCCCAATTCTATTCCGAAGCTTCCGGACTTGTCCCGGGGTGATAAACTGGATCCAAAAGAAACGGTGGGGGGGGGGGGGGAACCCACCTCTACAATTAGTTTGAAAAATCATGAAATCGGGACGAAAATTTTCATTTTGCCCCCCGGGCCGAAGACCCTGGCTACGCTCCTGTATTTCACCCTAGTAAAAGGGTGTTTCACAGACGTTACGTGATTGGAAACAGTTAGACAAACTCATAGAAATATTTTCCCATGGATGGGTTAACTTTTAAGAGGTGTTTTAAAAGCCAGGAAGCTGGTGAAAGACTTCACTGAATACACGTGGAAATTTATTCCAAAGGCGGGACAGACTCATCTACTTGAATCAGTGGAATGACCTATATCACCGCATGAGTGTTTGGATCTCTGTTCTTGTAGGAGATGTATGCTGGTGGAACGATGATTCCTTAAAGGGGATATGACATCCCCTAAACCAGGGCCATGCTTCCTGCCCACACACATTTAGGAATAGCCCTAGAGTTCTAAATACAGATGATGACTGCACTTGTTTGACATTCATTCAAATAATATTAATTCACTCTGGTTGGACAACGATGACTTGCACAGTCAGTCAGTAGTGTTTCCAGTTAAGCTCATACACAGTCACTGTGTGTCAATATGTATGACCTAGAGCAAATTAAACTCAGTGCAGGCTAGCTACTTTGGCTCTGTCTTGGAAGTGTGCGCTAGACAGGTGTTTTTGTTGAAATCGGAGGGGGGGGGGGGCTAAAAGTAACCTTAGTTGGGAGAATTTTACTGTCTGGGGAGAGATTAGAGAGCCTTTAATGGCAAGTACACATTAGGTGGGCCTCTAGCTCAGAAATACAGTCTGGGACCCTTTTTGTTAAGTAATTTGATACCAATGGGCAGAATTTTGTAGATGAATTTATCTGACATTGGAAGGCAGTGAAGTTTGCGAGGTATTAGTGTTATGTGCAGGATTTGCTTGACAAAGTAGCAATCCGTGAAGCTTTGTTTAAAGGTGTTAAAGTCGGGTAAGCTTGCATTGTGGAAGAACAAAAGTGAGTTTTCATAATTAAGGTGAGCAGGGGCGCATATACATGGATTCGCAGGGTGTGTGTGAACTTTTTGGACCTACTACATTTCTTGGAGACCAACTCCCACTGACATAGTTGTTTGTACGACCCGAATTTTCAAAGTTGTTGTTGTTGTTGTTGTTTTTTTTTTGCACTTCAAATGTTGTTCATGTCTGGTCTACTGTTACAAAGGCACACTGCACTGCGATGGATTTGAGACCGACTTTTTGGCGCTCGGAGACCTAGTTTTGATTTTCACTGGGGGTGTCACATCCCCGTATTTACGCCCCTGAAGGTGAGAAGTGATGAATGAGGGGAACAATTTTTTCAGCCTCATTATGATTTAAGAATTTTCTGATTTTACCAATGTTCCGAACATGAACCGAAGATGAACGATTAATACTGAAAAAAGTTGACGTCATAGTCATGGCAGAATCTTAACCTACTCCAAAACTTGTAGCTTGTAAGTCACATGTTTTAAAGGAAGTGGTGCGATGCTGACCTTTGAGACCTGCTGACGGGATCCAGAAAGGAAAATTCCTTTTTATCGTCGTACAATTTATTGAAGTTTTCTTGCATCTATGCACAAATTTTCTGAATACACTTTTCCAAGATTTCAATCCAAGAGTCAGCCCCAGTTTGATCCGATTTAATGGAAAAATAAAGCGATGTATCGTCGGCATAAGTATGATATACTAGAGACGGTACTTATAAGAATAATATCGCGAACTGGGTAAGTGTAGATAATTATAACAGGAGTATAACCAGGATTTTCCAAGGGCGGTTCGTTAGGCTGATCCTTTGATTTCGGAAGCATTTCATCTTAAGCTCTACACAAACACACACACGTATGTGTATATATATATATATATATATATATATATATATATATATATATATATATAATATATATATATATATATATATATATATATATATATAATATATTATATATATATATATATATATATATATATATTATATATATAAGGTCAAAGTACTGCGTAGCACTTATGAAGTAGGTAGGTTAAAATGAAGTAGTAAATAGTGCTAAAAGTTTGTGAAAAATTCCACGACGTTTCGGGTTTAAACCCTTCATCAGGTGGCAAAAATGCAACTGATCGTTGACACGGCCAAAGAGTGCTCTCTAATGCCCTGAAACGCATACAAGGAATTGATAGAGCCTCTGCCCTTGCCCCCAAAACTGACCATACACCCACCAGACGTATCCCGTTGGTCCTATCCTTTCACCCATCTGTAACCCCCATTGTACGTGCCATTTACAGGAATGTAGAGATCCTCCGTCATGACCCATCCACCCGTGACCATTTCCCTGATCCCCCCATCACGGCATTCAGAATTGAAAAGAACATATCTAAGCACTTGGTCCGTGCCTCTCAACCTCAAGCAGTAGTGCCTGACACCCCAGGAACTTTTCCTTGCAACCGTGGGAGATGCAATACTTGCCCGGTGGTCAGTTATGACAAAAATCTTTCCATTGTAGGTCCCAACAACAACCGGTTTAACGTTCATCAGCATTTTACCTGTACTTCAGCCAATGTTGTTTACGTTCTCGTATGTAAACGCTGTAATATAATGGACGTGGGAGAAACAAAAACGTCGTCTTGCTGACCGAGTCACCGAGCACCTGAGATCAATCAAACAGAACCTCCCAGGGTTCCCGGTAGCCACCCACTTCAATCCCCGTCAACATGCTCGATCCGTGACTTGAGGGTTTCGGCGGCCATCTCGTGTCGAGGTTCCGATCATGACCGCCTAGCTGCCCAAAACCGCCTAATCATGAAACTTGGAAACCCTGTCCCCACATGGTCTGAACGTTAGACTTGAACTGTTATAACGCAGCAATTCCTGCATTTTTTTGACTTGTGGTAACCACTTAACACTGTCTGTTTTCCTAGCCGAGGTTTACCGTGCCCAATTTTATTGTGTATTTTTTAAATTGTACGTTTGGCCGTGTCAACGATCAGTTGCATTTTTGCCACCTGATGAAGGGTTTAAACCCGAAACGTCGTGGAATTTTTCACAAACTTTTAGCACTATTTACTACTTCATTTTAACCTATATATATATATATATATATATATATATATATATATATAATATATATATATATATATATATATATATATATATATAATATATATATATTATATAGTCAAAGTATCGGAGGATGGGGGAAAGGTGGCGTCAGGTGGTGACGATGGGCAGCAACCGTAAGCCACAATATGGGCATGGGGGTCCGTAGAAAAATATTACTAGACAAAAGTTTCCATTGATCAAATCAGGGGAATTTTTACTCCCAGAAAAGAGCTTAATTGCTAAATGTTGGCGCCTTTTACAAGGGTGTAGCCAGGAATTTGCCAGGAGGGGAAAAGCAAGCTTTCTAAGCGTAGTGCCACCATAGTTTGGCGCAAAGGGCCACGAAAAGTTTGGCCGAAATGCCTCCCAGATTGCTGAAAATGGCACTTCCCATGCCTTGTGAGTTGCATCTAATCATTTTCTATTTTGAAAGCTCATGTTCTGGAAATTTTCTAGCGATATCATAAAAAAGTTGATGTTATTTTTTCTTCAAGTTTTTTTTATTTTCCAGAGGGGCAAGTGACCCCTTTTCCCCTTCCGGACGCCCATGGATATGGGCCAGGAAAGAGAATGAGATGAGCGACGGGAGCTTATTTGGAATGGGAAGAAGTTTTATACATCGTCCTTCCATATCATGGAACACTTGACATCAGATGTAAAAGTTGGAAGTATCGAGCTTTTTAATGGTTGTGTTTGTCAAAAAATACCTGACGTACCGGGGGCACGCGTGGCCGGCATACGGTGTCAAATGCTTTAGAGACCTGTAGGAGAATCTATCTTTAGAGGAGAAACCTATATGTTAGAGGTAAAACACTTGTCGGGAGGCTGGGTAATTATCAAGGATAAACGTATAATTGTGCTGTATCCCACAGCTTGCTAGATGCAGCTGTTCACATCTTCTAAGTATTTCGTTTAATCATGGAAGTACTACATCCGAGATAGTACTTCCATGGCTTAAAGGACAATTTTCGTCATCCCAGACAGTTCCAATTCTCCCTACTAAGCAACCTGTCGCTCCTCCCACAACTGCATATATATCTCCTCCTTATGCAGACAAACCTATTTATTGCTTCAGGCCATGTCCTGGTGAGCATACAAACTTATAATACATATTATCCAAACACTCTCTCTGCATTGTATGAAATGTGAGTTACTTTGCATCATTTGAATTTTCAAACTTTGATGTCAATCAAAGAGTAGGAACCAACTGAGAATTTTGATGCCCACACACTAAAATGTACTTTGGGGTGATGACTGTTTGTCTTAAATGCTGTAGGCTAAAAAAGTGAAGGTTATGTGTTAGGGGTGTGAATTAGGAAACTTCAAAGTGTGAAGCGCGAGGAAAATGTTTGTATCATATTGAAGAATACAGACAGGGCCGCCGAAAACCGATCTGGGCTCAGGTACAGAATATGTACACGGGCCTGTTGAGTTTTCGGAAGGTGAGAGGGAGGGGGTCGAAGAACAAAGGAGAACGTACAGTAGGTGGCATACCGTCATGGCATGAGTAGGCCTCACCAGGGAGGCGATATCACCTCTCTGGCCTTACCTACCAACGTTCAGTAGGGTATTTGAAGAGACTTGCCAAAACAGGGCAAAGGCTCTTGCCTACCGGTGAACACCATATCGATCCGCGGATCGGAGTTATGAACGGCGTAGACACATCTTTTGAACCAATTGCCTGAACGGATTTGTCGATGGAAGTTTAGGGGATCACTTATCCGTGCAAAAAGACTCACGAACTCGAAGCGATATCCGAAGTTTTAGGTTCAGTAGACCGACATACAGGTCCAAAGTTGGCGACCCTCCTGAGAAAGCATCCATTTTGTTGTAGTGAAATTCCTTGTTCAGTGACGCAAAGGAGAATCTTTGCTCATAAACGGCAGGATATAGTGCGGACTCTTATCGGCAATAAAATTTCAACTTACCTGCCTATCTGCCAGTCGAAAGGGTAAGAATCCCCTCCCCTTCCCCTCCACACACACAGAAGTTTATGATACCTATAACAGAACAACAGATATACAACGGAAGAAATAGCCGATACAACCGAGGATATGAATTAGTTATTTTGGTAATGGGAGGGTGGGTTAACTATAATTTCCTCTGAAAAACCAAACAATTTATTAAAAGCCATAAAAGTTTGTCGCGCGCAAAGCATGCCATATAAATAATTGGGGTATTTATTGGGGATTATATTGAGAAAGCTGTCTTCTAGACTTAAAGAGCAAAACTTAAACCGTTCAGTTGAAGGCATGACCGCCGTTCGAAATTTCCGCACTTTATATTATTCACTTCACCTCTGACGAAATTGGATACAATATCCGGACGGAAGGGCAGAACTGGGTGTTTGGGCATATCAGGGGCGGATCTAGGATTTTTCGTTGGGGGGGGGGGGGCGCGCTGACGGCCAAACATCCGCCCGAACGACTATCTAAGCGGAGCGCCACCATCAGTTGGCGCGGAGCGTACAGAAAATTTTGAAAAATCGCGACCCCTCAGATTGCAGGAAATGGCATTTCCCAGGCTTGTAAGTAGAGTCTAAGCAGTCGATATTTTGAGCTTTCGTTTGCCAAAAAATTTTCCCTTCAATTAAAAATGAGAAAATTGCAAAATGATTAGAAAATTACCAAACAAAATGCAGGGGCAAAGTCTATTCATAGTTCCCGTTCTTGACAGCCGTCATGGAGTGTCCCCTTTCCTTTTGAAATTTTTTTGCTGTCCCGAAGGGATTAAAAATCGTGCTCCATGTGCTGAAAATGTCTTGATTTTCATTCTATTAATGAATAATATTATTCATAATTTTTACGAAAAACGAAATACGATGTGGACGCCTACATTGTTCTGTTAATCTGTTTCGTCATAGTTTTCAATATCATAAAAAGATCACAGTTGTGAAGGAAATATTTCCCAATTACCCTCCCTCTAGCTCTAGGCCTCTAACCCTCACGCTTCCACCCGAACAACATCCCATCCGTCCCTCCTCTCGCCGTTTTATTTTTGATCCCCTTCACTTTTTCAACATCGTCCACCGCGTCCCGAAAATTTCTGTGCGGGCATTCTGCCCCCTGTTGGCTAGGTCAGTGAAAACATGTACCACTACCATTGGATGAAATGGTCTTGTACCTTTCCGGGACAAAAAACCATACAACGGAATTGAAAACATGCTTATGACTGCGTATCTTTTACGACACTTGTCCGAACTGAAGGTCCACTGAATTTATGCCACTGTCTATATTGTTGCCCGAACTCCCGACTATAGATGAGTTTACTCAGTGGCGTGCGCAGGAATTTGAGGAGAGGGGGAGACGTAGCCCATAGACAGACTCTCAGCGCTCCGCGCCACCTTCGTTTGGCGTGGAGCGCAAGGAAATTTTGGCTCAAAATGCCTCCCAGATAGCTGGAAATGGCACTTCCCAGGCCTATTTACCGCATATAAATTTGGGGAAACACTAGCAATATTGTATAAAATAAACATAGAATACTAGAAATAAGGTGGGACTGTCCCCTTCGCCCCTCCTCCTTGGCTTATAATAGATGATTAATTAGATGATTAATTAAAAAAATCATACTCGTCAAATTATAGATTAATAGATGATTTACCGTTTTTTTTCAGAACTGCAATTAATTTAGTGGTAAACCTTTGGAAGGTAAAACAAGTTTTAACAGAGGTGCGCAAGGTTTGATTCTTTGCTGTCCTGGGGATGGGTCTAGAAACTTTTGCCTAAGAAAGAGAGCTGAGATGCAAAATGGTGCTATATTTGAAACATTTTGAAGCATGTTAAAACACACATGGGAGAGCGCGCCTGTTGCTCCGCCAGAGTAGGTCAGACTGCTCCCGATTTCCCCCGACCAGTTGATTTTCCTCCGACAACTTATAGAGGTGGGGCCCATGGCCCACCCGTCCCCCCCCCCAATGCGCACGCTACTGAGTTCACTGCTAACACCTTCTGAGAAAAACCGGTATGTCACGTTCCAAGATGGCTTTGAAGAATTTTCAGGCAGACTTATGGGAAGATTTTCTCACACTAAATTCATAGGTGAAATTGAAGAAAAAGATACTTTTACCGTTGCCCGATTTGGGGTTAAAAGCACTGCAGCCTATAAGTAGCAAGTTTTGCACAAGTGACGGTGGCTCACATTGAAAAATGCAAAATCGTGACCACACATAGCTGCCCGAATACGTCCCGACTAAACCGAATCTTCGCCTTATGATGACTACTGGTAGTATTGTCATAAAGAAATATGACACGTCAAAAATGGTCTTTGATTAATTTCTTTGGGCAAAATTTTGGGCTTTGTATACACCTATACACCCTCCTGTCTGTCAATGTAATCTAGCAATTGAAAACATCCCAGAACTTTTTTACAACTTTCGCGGGAATATTCTACCATTTGGGGCAAAGTTTAGTTTGCACGGGGCTATGAAGTGAGAATGAGGAAAATTGTTTTTCCATAAGCGACCCGGATGTGTCGCGAATTTTTGTGACCTTTTCGTTTCGTCATGAAATTTTTACTTTGACTATGATGCTTTTTATGTTTCGGGCAAATGTTTCAAAGAATTGGGAGATTCGGATTTTTCGGGCAAAGTGTTGCGCAAGACTATAAAAAGAGGCTGAGGAATAAAAGTTTTTTTGACGCTTTTTAATTTTTCTGGCAAATCTTTGGAAGAATTCGGGCACGATAGGAATTTTGAGTGGAATTAAAACATGCGAGATTTTTTAAAACTCAAATGGCTGTGCAAACCCATGCCAGAAATTAAGATCTTGTGGAAATTTGGGGACAGTCTGCCCTCTGCCCCTGCCTTGTACGCCTATTTGACAAATGACCAGATTGGAGTTCCACTTTCCCAGTATCTGTAAGCCGTAAGCGATCATTGGTTCGCGCGTAGCGAAAGAGTGAAATTTTGCAAAATGAGCCTCCCAGATTGCAGGAAATGGCCCTTCCCATGCCCTATAAGTTGCGAGATACGGTCGAGATCTTCGATGTCACCCTGTTGCCATTCCATCGGAAAACTTGAAACTGTATACTTTTCAACTGCTATTATTTTGTAGCAATTATAAGACAATACAACATGATGAAGAATCAAGTAGGCGAAATGATCCGTTCGACGAAGGTAAAAAACAAACCTTGGAAAATTTTATGGGGGGGGGGGCGCCGGGTGCGCCCCCGTCTAAATCCGCCACTGCATATGACCGTTAGCCTTCTGCAAGTTCAACCCATGATGGGGACATGGAACAATTTCACTTGATTTAATTAATCAGGGAGTTGTGACAGCTAAAGTTACCAACGATGCGTGCTCGGGAAGAGCTAGAGAAAATAAAGATTTCAATACAGTTTCAATGTTCTACTTCATTTGCAACAGACGGGTCATCCATGTAAATTTTCCTCTATGTTCCCCTCTTCCTCCCGCCACTACTTTGCCTTAGTCAGCCTGATAGTTTGAGCTGGCCATGCCTATCAAAATTCTGGGGAGGGTTTTCTTCCTCCCTGGACCCCTCCCTGGACCCCCTCCCTGCCGCAGATAAGCTGCCGCCAACACTAGCTGATACCACATGCATCGTATAGAAATATCACTAACAGAGTTGTCGATTGCATAAATGACCATGAATACCTGTCTAATAGATGTGAAATTGGCTTAACCACAAATATGTGAAGTAATACTAATTTTGTGTTCTTATGACTTTCAAATTTCTCCACATTTTCCAATAAATTAAAGGAACTATACACATTCACTTGAACTGATTTTCAGGACCCTTTTTCATGGGCTCAGGTTATTTGTAGACATTCGGCATTCATGAAGACGGAACCACGCATGGTAGACACGTGATGTAGAGGTCTGAAGGTCAAGAAGTTGGCCACTTAAGTTTGTTGTCCCCTTGGGGACGTAACTCCTTTGAGGGAAGCAGTACTCCTTCGGGGTAACGTTTGGTTTCGCCCCTTGACTCTTCGCCAGAGAGTTTATGGGACTTGGGAAAAAGCAGTACCAAGCTATGAAGAAATAAAAAGCCTCTATAGCGTTCCAAGCGCGAGAAAATTTTGGATCACATTGAGAAAGGTGACCTCCTAGACAAGAAACTCAAGTAAACTATCGAGGTGGCTATTCAGATTAAATGTAACCAGAAGGGGCTGCCATGTCCTAACTCCCGGGGGTAGGACTCTTAAGGGATCTTTAACAATGGAAATTTGCAAGGAAGTCTGGAAGAGGACAAATTTACATCAGGTTCCAGAGCAGTAGCCTGGGCGAAATCTCGGGAGAGGGGGATTGGCAGTCCATGACACTATCTAAGCTGAGCACCAAGTGGCATGCCCACACAGATAGTTGACACCCGAGCAGACCCTTCCTTTTTCCACCTGTGCATGAGTGGCATCCTGGGGGAGGGTGCTGAGGGGAGGGGTACATGTAAGGTCTGGCGTAGGTGCAAAATTGTGCTATCGTTGGGTAAGCTTTGAACTGATTATATCTTTACAAATTGTTATTATCTGATTTTTAGTGATATTCTTCCTATTTTGGCTGGGTGTATTTCAAGAGGTGCTGATTGATAGAAGGGGATAACACTCAATACATTTTGGGAAATTTCATCTTTGTGAGATGGCTTGGATGCAAAATGGTGTTATCTTTGGTAAAGCTTCATAAGGCGTTGAATTGATTGTATGTTTAGGAATCCTCATTATTTAGTGATATTTTTCTATTTTGGTTGGGTGTTATTGAAGGGGATATTGCCTCAAGGGAGGGATGACACCTCTACTCTTTGACAAATTTTTCTTGTGCTAAGTTTTCAAAGGCGGACTGGCCGTTGTGGCGATCGCCGCATGGGCCGCTCGGTTCATGGCTGCCCTTTTCCAGATGCTTAGAAAAAGTAAGAGAGGAAAAACAAGAGAAGGGAGGAGGGAGAGGAAGAAAGAGAGATAAGGAAGGGAAGTAAAAAGAAAGAGAGATTGTGAAAGATGGGGAGAGGGAGGAAAACAGCCCCTCTTTGCCCTTTAACCTGTTATGTTACAGGATAGCAATGTTGATCATGCTGTGAGGGCCCATACCTCCCTATAATAATCCCCTGCCTCATCCGTGACCCCTATAAGACGTTAGGGCCAATGTTCGGAAATGACCATAGGAACCACGAGACTGAAAAACAATGTTCCAGTTTGAGAGTCAGGGCTGGTGTTAGAAATGGTGAATAACCTCAACACTAGCCGCTTGGGGCATCTACAGGTTCTCATCAAGTTCTACATCTCAAAGGGCCGCTGCCTCATTCTCATTGACCCTGTTCAGAGAGACGGCATAGGGACAAATGGGTGAGTAGTAACTCAACGACATCGTCCCTCCCCCTCCTCGTCCGGGGTCATGAAAGTTTTTAATATTTCTGAAAAAATCCCAGTCGATCAAAATTTCAAAATTTTCCCAAGGGAGGGCCCCCGCGTAATACCGGAAAGACGTCATAAAGTTTCTAACGTCTTTTCGGTTGTACGCGGGAAGCGCATCAGTTACAAGGCAAGTTTAGTGAGATTGTGTATTGCTGGCTGTCTTACATGGAACCAAGACCGAGGGTAAGCAATATTTCAATCAGTTGATTGAAATTTTCGTGTAAATGACTTTGTGTTGTAGAGAGTAGTCAACTCCGTGTTATCGTGAAAATGAGTTTGGCTAGATCTACCCAGGTCCGTAGCCAGGAGGGGGAACGGGGTCGTGCCCCCGTGCGGACCACTGTGCCCCCATTTGAAAAATCGATCAAAACCAAAACTTTTCTACCTGTGAGCGGTGGTCCAGCATGCCGCAAGCTTTTTTAGAACAAAATTTAAAATGATCCCAAAAGGCGTTTAAAGATGAACTAATTTGTTTTCTGTAACAATTCTTTCTATAACTTCCAAACATTCTCGCATCTGCACTTCTATCTTGCAGTAATGCCCTCCGTTTGAAACCTATTGGATTTATTCAACGGCAAATTAGGTTCCACAACTGTTGTTCTTTCGTGTAGGCGTGATTCTGGAGAAAGACGAAAATGCATCGATGCTAAGTTCTATTCTATTTTTTTCCTATCTTTTTTTTCAGATTGGCCTTCGTGGCTAACATATTTTGTAGGAAAAAATAATTTTCAGTTTCTTCCGGGATCCTTAATGGGCAAGATAAAGTACGTAATCCCGATGATGACCATGCAGTCGCCCCCCCCCCAAACTTTTAGTTTTTCTCTTAAGCCTGAGTAGGGCAGATTCTAAAATGAAAACCCAAACTTTTCCAACTTTTCTAAATGAAAACAAAAATTTGCAATGCTTCTTCAATATAACGCAAAATTTTTCGGCCCGCTCAGCGCGCCTTTTATTTCGAGTAGCCTATGTCATCCTTTCAACAAACCATTCCATCTGTCGGGGCTTAGGGTAGCTAGCCCCCAGGGCGCTTGATCCCCCTGTCGGCAAACCCTAGCACCACCCCTGGCTGAGCCTGCAGACAGGCGATGATTTTCCCTCAAAATTTCCGCGTGCTTCGCGCGCAATCCTCAAATCGACGTTGTATGACTTATAAACATTATTAGCATAGAATTACCAGTGAGCTTTTCTAGCACAATTACTAGGTATACAGCCAACGGCATCGATGTGTTTTCATGTAGCAATCTAATACCTTGAGCAACATTCGTAACATGCCAGTAATGACTTCATGATTTAAATTAACTCGAAACACAAATTAATTCAAAAAATACTTTTTGCGTGCATGGTAATTGTACATTTAATCCTTTTGCAAGCTGTTGATGCAAAATTTCGTTCAAATTAAAAAACGATAACTGTGAACTGTGAAGAGTTTGGTGTACTCTCAGTGTCATATGGAGGTCAGCTCAAAGCTCCATGCTAGTGTTCCCATCTATTAATGTCTTAGAGATTTCGGGATTTCCCTCAGTCTGGATCCGACCAATATTATACTAAACCACATGAACCAGAGTTTTTTGGTAGCCCATGGTCTCCTCACCTTCCGAAAAACACTCAATTCTTCATCTACATAGGCGTAGGAGGCCGGGGGCTGGGGGACTGCAGCCCCCCCCCCAATTTTTTTGTGAAAATTCGGGCAAAATGCCGAGAATTTTCGGGCACCTACTGAAAGAAAAATAATGCAATGATGTAGCTGAAAGGTATTAATAATTTAAAAAAAAACTTCCTTGGTAATTAATATAAAGTTCTGATTTGAATTGCACCAGCACCTATACATTCCGTATAAATTCATCAGTGTGTTTTTAATGGTTGAACTTATAATATGATTATCAGTGGTGAATTTGAGGGGTCATTGGGCCATTCCCCACCCTCAGTGATGCTTTTTTTTCTACCTGAAATAAGGAAAGTTTTTAACACAAATTTTACTTCAAAGGTAGCATATGTGGCACCAGATTGCATGTAAGGACACCTAATTTTTCAAAAATTTTCAAAAGGGAGGGGGAAACCCCTCCCCCAGGCCGGAGATCACCGACTTCGGCCAAAATTAAAACCAATGAAGAAGGTAGTAACACAGCAAATTATTGTATGTATTTGGCATGCGGTGTGATAAACGATGCATGCCTATATAATTTGTACATTAACATGTCGAAAACGTGTGTGGAGCGCAGGGAAACTTGGGGTTATATTTTTCGGGCAAGTCATTCCAGTCCCCCCCCCCCCAAATCAACTTGGGCTCCTACGTTGATCTATGCTTGCAGAGCTGCAGAGGCATGATCTCTGCATTTTTTTGTTCACTTATGTGACTTTTCACGTCTCAGTATCGCAAGAGGAGGGTAAAATTGCAGCCAGGGAAGGGAAGTTTTCTCTCGTTTGTCGCACACGTCCGATTTCTTTAAGCTATCCGTGTAGGGCTTGAAATATTATCCCCTGTGGTTCCCGCAACTGGTGGCACTACTAACTACAAACGTCTTCTTTGGTGCCCCCTTTGCGGTGCCAGTGCCCCTTATGTCAGAATTCCTGGCTAGGGGCCTGCATCTACCTGAGACAATAGGCCAACATGATTTATCATTATACGAGTAGTCTGTGTTTACAAAGGCCTATGTTTCACTATTTAGAACTATTGTAGCCATATGTACCTTTGTTCAATGATGATACCGACCGAATGTTACGATCATCAATTTGTATAAGAAGAAATATTTTAACCTCTTGATCCCAAAATGACCCCTTTGTGCCAAAATAACCCCTAGTTGACCTTTGGCCGTTCACTGTAATTTGCCGCGGCCGAGTAAAACTCCCAGTCCGCCCCTGAGTTTCCTAGATCCAAAATGGTGTTATCTTTGGCAAAGCTTTGGACTTATAACATGATCTGAAATTTTAATTATTTACTGAATTTTTAGGCTGTGGCATGGCACCCTTAAAAGGCTGGTACCAGGTGTTAGCTTCTCCCTAGCGCTCCTAGTACGCCACTGGGGGGGAGCCACTATCAGTTGGTGCGTAACCGTAGCGTAGGCAGTGGCGTAGCCAGGGGGGACAGGGGGCGAGTTGCCCCCTCTGGAAAAATCTTGGGGGAAATTTTGAAAGTGAATATATGGTGAAATTTGCGCATGATCTGGTAAAATTTTAAATTTCTCAACCAGTACACTTTACTTATTTAAAACTATATGCCACACTGGTACAACCAGTCCTATAAGGTTTTCAGAGATGAAATGATGACACCATGCTTATAGTTGTACTAGTTATGTTTTACTATCTGTTTTATACAGCATGGGATCTCTGGACCTCTGACAAGGGACTCTGTCCTTTTACTGTATACTTCCAATGTTTCTTGATAATTAAAGCAGCAGCATTGTGGTATATGCAGTTTGTTAGAATGGGTCAGTGGTCAAGTGCTATACTCTGCTACAAGGGCAGGTCCTCGTAAAATTTGGACTGATTGTGGTGAATGTGGTGAACTGATGAAGGGAAAGGTGTACCAGGGTTCACTTAATTACTGTACTTCACCCATTGTGATTCTGATCTACCAGTAGGACTCAAGAAAAATTCGCCAAAACCTGAAGACAAGCAAGTCTTAGATAAAAAAAAAACTTCCTAAAAAAATAGGAATTCTTGGTGATGTATTCAGTTTACATTTAGCACCAAATGTGGCACCATTTTTCATCTAGCCCACCTTATATGAGCAAAAATTTTCAAAAGGGGGAGGGGGAACCACCTCCCCTTAAACCCCTCCCCCAGGACGGCGATCAGTCACATCAGCCAGGACAGAGGAAAGCACCCAGACAAAATTTGGACCTGCGAAGAACACTGATTATTAGGAAGCAGATCACTAATTGGGGGAAATCTTGGTGCTCTTGCCCCCCCTCCCCCCGACAAAACACCTGGCTACGCCACTGAGCGTAGGCATTGCAAGAAAATGCTGGGTCGAGGGAAATGACACATTTTAGACATTTAAGTTGCGTCTAAACATTCTTTACTTTTAGATTTCATGCTTAAGAAACAAATTTAAATTTTAAGAAAAAACTTTCTCTTCATTTAAAGGGAAAATGTAGTCACCCCAATTTGAATTAGTGCGCCTGGGTATCCTATTTCATTAATGGCTTTTGAGAATCTTGTTACAGTATGTTTCTCACTGAGTTGTGAATTCACATAACCCCTTCGTTTACCTTGAATATGAAATATTAATGTCCTAACATGATTATGAAAGATAATTGAAGTGAATGCGGGGATATTCGTGATATTTAGCTGTTTTTTCAAAATAATTTTGGGGCAACTGCTTATGCCTTTACTTTCTTTACCATTTCACTGAGTTTAGGTAATAATTCAGGGGCGTAGTTAGGATGAAATCTTTAGGGAAGCCTAGGTACCAAACTGGGGGGGGGGGGGCACGGCATTGATCGCGGTCCTTAATTCTTACAAATTTTATTAGCACACACAATTTCGGGAAGGGGGCTTGCAAACATTTTGGGGCCCAGGCCCCGCCCCCGTATCTACGCGCCTGTAATAATTGAAAGTAATCATTGGCTATTTATCTTTTAGCCAGCTTATATGCTGGTGTGCTCAAGCAGTGTTAGGAAGAGAAACCCGCATAAGAATTTTTCTATAGTGGAGGGGTCAAGGGACCTCCCCGGGAACTTTGAGGGAAAGGGACCCTTATATGCAATTTTCCAGGTTTTGGGAGGTCTTCAAGTTATAAATTGGACAGTGAAATTTTCAGCATTTTCAGTATGTTTTTTTCTACTCAAATAGGCCAGCTTTCATTTAGGATTTAGAAATGTAAGGAGCAGTTGCCCTCCCTGCCCCCCCCCCCCCGCAGGCATGGCCCTGGGTTTTTACATATGTAGTACTTACATAGGTGCAATTCGGAGCAAAGTGCGGGCAGTACTTTATTCATTGTTACTACTCTCTGCGCATGTTAAGAGCACTCCTGTAACCGACTTCAAGTCGGCAAGGATAGTCTATATTTCCAGAAAGGGTGGGTAATAAGGTTGGTGGGGGGTTGCTCTTATGACACAGAGGCTTGCTGGGAAGGGGTGGTTTGCCTGAACCCCGATCCACCTTCGAATCAAACTTCTTTTTTCAGACTTGAAAGGGAATGGAATTCTATCATGATTAAGTTTAAAATGCCTGCCATCAGGCGGATTAAAGGCACTTAGTGTCGATTATTATGTTTACTCTTGCTTTGTGTGGCAGTTCATTGTTTCATGTTTTCGCAAATAGGTTTATTATACAACTTGTTTACCTCATTCTTCTTCTAGTTGCGAACAATGCATCTGCTCCGTTTTTAGGTGATAACCCCATACACACATCCCTCCGTAGACAGCGTTTGATTCTAAACACTGGACTGGTGCTAGGTTAATTCTACTTTGGCCGCCGGTTACGCTCATGGCGGAATAATTGAGGACCAAAAACTGAGCCTTGCGGGACAGAATAATCCACGGAACAACAGTGCCGATATTGCCGATACGCAAATAATATGGGCACTGGCAGACTGAGATAGGTATAACTTGCACAACTGAGTGTTCGATCTCGTTAGCCACATGGGCGTCAACACTTTTGAAAGTGGAGCCTGAGGGGATTGCCCCCCCCCCCCAACTTTTCTCCAGAACCCTAACGAAAACAGTCAGGCACACGTTTGATTCCATAGCTTGCTGTATAGCTGATTCAATGAAATCAAACAGCTACTTAACTGTTTAACGGACGAATCGTGGGAAATGCATCCAAATATTTCCTGGGTCCTTAAGTGATCCCCGTATCTCTAGCTTCTACGGCTTCGCGATTCGCGCTTGAAGTAGTTCTGGTAAAGGTCATACCCCCTCCTCACTTTTCAGAAGCTGTTGACGCCCTCAGCCAAGGTGATTTCGGACAGTCCCAACAAGAGAATATTATAGTCAACAGTGTTGAAAGCTGCACGCAAGCTAAGGAGTAGACGGGCAGTAACGTTTTCTTTTCCTCAGTGCAGATAGACTATCATTACTAAACCTGATAAAGGCCGTTTCTGTCCCAGAATACTACGATATTGTTAGTATGCAGACTGGAAAACATCAGATAAATTGTTTGCAGCAATATATGATCATGAATCTTACGGGATACAACACGTTCAATACGGTTTCCAAAGAATTTCAACTCAGAGATAGTACGATAATTCTTCAGGATCTCCTTGTCTAAAGCAATTTTCTCAAAAAGTATCTTTTGACTTTCTGGAAAACGGTCAGGAGAAAATGACGAAAAAACAGTGTTAGTAATATATGGAACAAATAATCGCAAACGTATATTGTAGAATTCCGCCGTTGCAACTGTTCAAGTATTGTTTTTTTTTTTAAATTACCGTTACCGTTATGAGACAAGCTGCGTGGTAAAAGCACAATACGTCGATGATCGATTTAAAAGTTAAATATAATCTATTACCTCCTTTTCTTGTGTCTCCCTTCTTTGCATATCAATGGCAAATCAAACGGCTTGCCGAAGGTTTCATGTAGTCCCAAGAATGCTCTCATTGAGCAGTGGCATACTTAGTTTTAATTCTCGTGGGGCTTGGAATGGAATGGAATTAAAATTGAGGCGACTGACAGAACTGCTTGCTCAATCCATTGGAAAATACAAGTGGAACGACTTCTTTCTCAATACAACCAAAAACATCCGATGAATCAGGGTAGCACATAAATAGCAGACTTAAACGCAGCAGGCAGTCGCCCCAATATTTTCTTTGAAAAATCAGCAAATTCTTGCAAATCTCCTCCTTTTGCATTACAAGCACCTCTGAAGACGTTTTGAACACAACTCTTACAAACAATAGGTAAAACAAGGAGAAATTCTCCTTGAATTTCACAATTTACTAACAAAACATTGTCACATGATCAAAATAGGTCATTCATGAACTAGAGTGACGGGGGCATACTAACTCTGATTGGGGTGACTGCTATTGCCTTTAAATGATTATGTCATACATACAAAAGGAGCATGGGAACTGGGGGTAAAACAATAAAGTAGTAGTGCTAGCGCTAAGTTGGCAGACAATCCATTTGCTCTTTTACAGCGCCTGCTGTTTATACCCCCAGTTCCAATAATGCATTGCAATCATTAAAGTATGCTGTTTCATTTCTTTGGGGTGGTAATTAAAGATATGCGTCCGTCTGGTTTTTTATGTCAAGACCACCCGATCGTCGGTTTGGACTTGACCAAGATCACTCGAAACCGACAAAGCTTCCCGGTGCTCAGACTAACCGAGACCAAACCGGTGTCGGTTTTGGAGTATGACAAACCGCCCATACCCATGAAGCTTTCAAGTCAGACCCACCGAAACCAACCTGAAAAACCCGAGGCAATGTTTAACCGCAATAACGAACAATTAATAGGATTTTCTTTATTACTGTGTATTACTGACAGATCACACAATTTAAGGATGTTCAAGAAGTGCCAAACAGGCCCGTAGTCAAGGGGGGCCAGGGGGGCGAAGCCCCTCTGAAATATTTTTCGCCCCCTAGAGAGTTTGAATCTTATCATTGACTTAATACATTTGTACACATTTGGCCCCCCCTGAATAAATTTTCGCCCCCCCTGGAAAATTTTTGTCCCCCCTCCAGTACCTTGTCTGGCTACAGGCCTGGTGGCAAATTTGCAATCAAATTACAACTTAGAGCAAAAATTATTGGAGCAAACGTGAGGTCAAAGAACAACCAACAACAGCCACAATACAAATTTATTTAAAATCACCTACAATCAACCTTACCGCAAGGCTACGAATCATATCTCCCAAAAAGCTAAAGAATATATTAGGCCTAACTTGTTAAGTTTCAATTTGTGTGAAGAACTATAGTGATGACACTTTATCCAGCCCCTTCCAATCCTTTTTATGTTTTCATTTTATTTATTTATTTACTTTTTTTGTTAAAATTACCTGATAAAAATTTGGAAGTACTAAACTGGATATAATAACACACTTAATTCCATTTCACAGAGTAAATAATTCGAGTTTTCAACGTTTTCTTGCCAAATAGACTTGAACTGAACCAGGTCCTTTCCATAATTTCGCTTTTCCCCTCATTGACTATGATAGGGGAAAAAGTTGAGGAAAATCGAGTTTGGCAATCATCCTACAATGATTATCATGGTAAGTTTGCAGCCTAAACTCATATCATGCTTAACTTCACCCCGGCCAAATTACTTCATCGATAATTACTTTTCAATAGTCCATAAATCGATCACATAAATTTATCTCTGATAAGGAGTAAATCAAAACTTAAAGACAGGCACTCATCACCCCAAAGCACATTTTTGGTTGCGGGAAGCAAAATTCCCAAGTGTGACTGCTCTTTGATTGACATCAAATTCAAAAGATGCAGACTAGCTTGCATTACACAGCAAGCATGTACAGAAGTGTTTTCATTACATATAATAGCCTAGTATATGCTCACCAGGACATTTCCTTGTAACTTGAACTAGATTTGTGTCTGCACAAGGAGGAGCTTAAGATAGTTATGAGAGGGGCATGAAATGGTTCAGTTGGGAGAACTGGGACTGTCTGGGATGACGAGATTTGCCCTTTAACTGAAAGGAAGCTCTCTAGCGTCTAAAATATCGTCCAGTCTCGTCTTCTGCAAAAGTTGTCATACCCAAGACACTTCATAAGAAGAGAAGTTTGTAATTATTGCTCGGGTTTAGCCATTTTCCTACGAATGTTAATCGGTACTCGGCGTTGGAAAAGCACGGTGAGGAAGTGGCAGAGGAGGCTGGAATCGACAGTAGAATACGTGCCATTCTGCTCAGGGTATGGAAGTACTACCTGCTCAGAGTAGGGTGTACGTTCGATCTCGTTTCTTTTTTTTTTACTCCGGATATCTTCGATGGCTTTAATATATAGTCTTATTCAGGGCTTCAGGCATGTATATATCAACTTCCTGATGGTTCTCAGGAATTGCCTGCGTCGTTGTTTCTTCCTCGTCATCTGAATGGAGTGGGAAGTTCACTACTCAGGAGCATCCAGGGTCGGTACCTCAACCTGGCTGCTATTCGCTGTTGAGGCACATTGCTTGGCCTAAACTGAGTTTAATTTGCTCGAGGTCATACATTTGACACAGAGTGACTTTGCGTGACACTGGCTGTGTAAGTTCGCTGATGATACGAAGCTCTATGGGAAGGTCAGTGTTAAGGATGATGCCTCCTTACTGCAAAAAGACTTGGATAGGTTATATTCTTGGTCTCAGACTTGGCAAATGTCTTTTAATGCAGATAAGTGCAAAGTCCTTCACTTTGGTCCTAAAAATTTCAGCTATGATTATAACGTGAATGGTTGTATTCTGAGTGATGTGACTTTTGAGAAGGATCTGGGTGTAGTTATTACAGGCCATTCAGCTGCTACTGCTAGGGCTAATAGGGTGCTTGGATTGATCAAGAGGAATTTCAGTAGTTTTAGTAAAGAAATTGTACTAAATCTGTATAAGCAGTTGGTAAGACCCCACCTCGACTATGCAGCCCAGGTATGGAGTCCCTTCTATGAAAAGGACAAGTTTCTTTTAGAGCAGGTTCAGTGGAGAACCACTCGCCTTATACCCGAGGTGAAACACCTACCTTATCATGTTAGACTTAAGCATCTTGGGCTTACCACCCTGGAGTTGAGAAGGGTTAGGGGGGACATGCTTCAGGTGTACAAATTTCTCTCTGAAGTGAACCCTTTGTCATCTTGCAATTATTTAAGGGTTCAAAGTAATTCTCGGGTTCGAGACCATTGTAAGAAGCTAGCTAAGTGTTTTGCAAGGCTCGACATTAGGAAGTTCAGCTTCTCTCATAGAGTTGTTAACGAGTGGAATAGTCTGCCTGAGTGGGTAGTTAACTCTACATCTGTTCACTGCTTTAAGGTTAACATTGACAAGTTCTTCCATAACTGTGGTAGGATCTAATTGTGCTGGGCTCGTTTGGTGTTGGTTGGTTGTTTGTTTTCAGTTAAGGTTGTATGGACTTCAGGGCATCTTACGGGGCCGTAGCCCTCCTGTAGCGAACAATAAATCAACCCGATCCGGGAATTGCATCAGTGACGTTGGCGAAACAAAACAGGTGACGACTGACTGACGTAATATTTTACCCATGTATTGAACTCTCTCTTATTCAGACCAGTTTATCGATACAATTAACAACAGTGGCGAATATGCAGAACATAGAGTAAACGATAGAGCACGAAAGATGCGTAATGATGATAATGCTACTTCCAAAGGTGCCGTAAGAATTCATGGAGTGCGTTACAGTAAGATTGAATGAGTCGAGTTGAGTAGAGTAGAATATAGTAGAGTATAGTAGAGGTTCAATCTGTAAGGAATACAGATGTAAATTTAATGAGTATCACAGAACTGATAAGCTTTAATCGAATTAATGACGCCTTAGCCACAATATTACAAAACCAGACATGCACTCATGACACAGATAAGTCATTAAGTTTTTAGATGGTACCACGAATTATCATACTGCATGATCAATTAAGGAGAAGTAAGGACAGCTATAACGGAACCATGACCAGTCGAACAAATCCTTCCGCGGGCACCGCCCTTAGAACAATCAGTAAACTAGGCCTACTTGTTACACTTCTACTATCACAGTTGCTTGCAACATTATCTAAACTATTAATAATCAAGCAGAGTATGAATTTTATAGAAATTTTACTTACGACAGTGGGCCTTCTGTGCAATCCCGTGACAATTGACGAAATAACTTCAGTAAATACGAACAAAAACAGTGAACGGAGATCACTCCGTCGAATCATTGTGACGAGTGTCGCGGCTAGTAACGAAGTGAAGAATGCACAGGACTGGGTCATCTAACTGACCCTAGACATAGCAATTTGAAGTGGACGGAATAATTGATCACCGGCAACAAATTTAAATGAAGTGCTACTGGCAAGCGCCCTCAACTTTACAATTAAATCAGTTTCCGTCAGTAACACCTCCTTTGCCCTTTAACCTGTTATGTTATGTTAAGTGATCGTTGACCAAGCAGGATAAATCTATTTTGTTTGAATGAATGTCAATCAAAGTGCAGTCATCAACTGTATGTAAACCTCTAGAGCCATTTCTGAATACGTGGGGAAGGAGTTGCTGCCTGGTTTGGGGCGATGTCATATCTTAAGAAATCTTTACACGCACTCCGCCATTGAGCTTCGGGTGGGCGGAATTCTGCATAAATCTGGGTGGGGTTTTTCGGGTTTCCTCGGTTTGGTTCTAAAACGGTCAGATCACCCTGAACCGAATGGACGTCGGTACCATGAGTTAAGCGAGACCACCCAAAACCGACTTCTGTACTGTGTACGCAACTTAACAGAATCGATGGCGCTATTAAACAAAACAAGTCACGGCTCTTAGACAAATATGGTGCATTTTCGTCAGTGTGTCATGTTGAGCAGGTGGCGCGAAATTTTCAGCTTTGTGAACTTATTAGTACGAACGCGTACGCAATACAGTTTTTATTTCTCAAAACAGGCCCACATGCAGATGCCTGCTGTACGCGTAGCAGTGTACTATATTTTACAGGTCACAAGCTGGACTGGATGAAGTTTGCTGGATCCCAAAGTTCGCAGGGTCGAATAATAACTTACTTTTGTTTCCAGTTATAACCTGTAGGCCTAACCTTCAATTACCATGCAAGCGTTTCTAAAAGGTGGAAAGTTACCGTCGAAGGAAAAACCATCCGATGCAAAAGGCTCGTCGTCAGGCAAACAGTCTGCAAATATCCCATGGGTTGAAAAGTAGTAAGTAACGTTAGGCCTAGCCTAACGTTAGGGCCCCAAGGCCTACTAGGCCTAGTAGTACTACCACCAGCCCTGATAATGATTACTTATTTGGCCTAGGCCCTAGCGGGTCAATGATTGGAGCAGTCTGCCAGGGTGGGTTATTAACTCCACTTCAGTCCATTGCTTCAAGATAAACATTGATAAGTTCTTTTGTGACTGTGGTTCCGGGGCTACACTGAGTGCTTGGCCGGATAGGCCTAGCCTAGCCAATGTCTGTTTTGAGCACGGTTGTGACGATGCAACTTGCTGGACTGAAACCGCAGAATGTGTTGAATGGTCTCTTGAGTTTAATATTGATCAAAAAGTGCCCCCAATGGGTTAGTTATTACGTATTACTACATATCATCCTCAGAAAATCGCAAAAAGCATGTAGGCCTAGGCCTACATTATAAACTTTCTGAAAAATAGCCATTTCTATTTTGTATGTCAATGTGTTACACCCGCTAGGCCTATGTATGTTAATGTTCGCCCATTATATTTTCCATAGGACCAAGGCCTACTTAGAAATTTTTTTTTCAAAATTGAGGTAGCAAGATGCTGAATGAAAATTTTTAGGCTATCTCTGTACATCTAAAGATTACTAGGGATGTACCGGATCTGGAATTTTAAGATCCGGCCGGACCGGATTTTACCGGACAGTATGAACTATCCGGCCGGATAAAATCCGGCCGGACCGGATTTTTCCATTAGGAATCTTGTAACTGAAATCAGGGTCCAAGTAAAATAGAAGTAGGCCTACCAATGGTACATAATGGCAAAGGGGTCGGGCTTAGAGATCACCCATTAGGCTTTACTTTATAAGCAACTGCAATATATATGTATTAAGAGTAAATTTTAATGATCAATACACATACCTCCTCTACAAATACTGGAATGGTACAGGACCTCTCCTTTATGGCTTCATGTGTTGGAGGGGGTGGGGGCACACATACGATGGGGGGCTGCAATAATTTTACAGGGTATTACTAGTCTAGCCTATAGCTATACCCTTTGGCTAATTGAACTAAACATTTTAGGTGAAATTTTCTTTAACTTATATTGTGAGACTGAGTTGTTGGTTATAAAGGAATTGTAATTGGCAGTTTACAAAACAGGAAATGGGCCAGGCATTAACAATAGCATGCCCTGCAGGGTTCTCCACTGGTCTGTTTTCTGTCCGGGGGCTCTTGTGATCACCATCCTGGGGAAGGGGTGTCCCCCTCCTCTTTGGGAAAATTTTGACAATTTAGGAGGGCTTAGATCGCAAATGGTCCAATATACGGCCTTGTTCTTAGCCTTCCCTATGTGTACAAATTTGGGCATTGCGTGGTCATTTTTTTTTTTTTGCAAATTGCATTTTCTAAATATCTTTGACTTTATTTGCAGATCTTAAGCTCCAGTTTCCACTTGGACGTATTCAATAACGAAGTAGTTCATGGAAATTTCGGGTGAAAATCGGGAAACCTAGGGGACAGTTCAATTGAACGGTTTCGTTTAGTGTATGAGTTTGATGGTAACGGATTCCTACTGTGGAAACATATCAATGAAATGCAGTAAGTGGATATTAAATGATATAAGAGCTCAGGTGCAAGTGAGCTGGGTTTGCATCTCCGATGTTTTATTATACATTGCTTGTGACGCTTGTCATGAGTATTTGAAATCAAATATAAAAGGCAGTCAAATGACTAAGTTGTGATTATTTGTGATTGAGCGTGGAGATGACTTTTTGACCGGGCGGGTCAGTTTTCTGTGCGGGCGGCAAAGTTTTGTCCGGGCGCTAAAGTAGTGTGGCAGAATTTGTACGGGCGGAGCCCCCGGACAAAACAGCTAGTGGAGAACACTGCCCTGCTAAGGCTGCTACTGTGTAAGTTACTCCTATTCACAACTCTAATGTCAATCCTTTTGTGTAACCAAGACCAGCTGTCATACAGCATGAGTGATATTGACCATACTGTATGTCCTACCTTGAACTAAGTTACAGTATTTGAGTGTCAAGTGTTGGCTATCATTTAGTAACTGGTTGTCATTAAATGTGTAGCTTAATGTGGCCTCTCTGGAGTCACAATAGTTCAGACTTTCATCACACTTACTTTGGAAAATGGCTTCTTTCATTTGGAAATATTTTTTTGTCAGGGATCAGGCTGATGAAGTTGCTGAGTTTATTATGTAAAAAGGGGATAAGAAGAGGTCCAGCAGGAAGTCAAGCCAAGAATTTCAGCACCACTCCATTACATACATAGTCATCTTCTGTACCAAACCTATTTTCTTCATGCATGATATTATTTAAATGTACTTGTAGAGCCTTTTACTAATGATTCAAAAAAAAATCCGGTTCCGGCCGGATTTTTAAAAATGTCCGGCCGGAACCGGAACCGGATAATTTTTCATTATCTGGCCGGATAGTCCGGCCGGACCGGATATCCGGTACGCCCCTACTAAAGATTAGCCCTGGACATAATGAAACAAATGAAACTAATTAACGAAACAAAATAGGCCTATGCATATAATAATTCTGTGTTGGTTTACTGTGTAATTGCCTATATGAAAACATACCGTAGGATTTACTGATGGGACATGAAACTACAGCAAGAAGTATTGTACATATGTGGACCAAGATGTAAGGCAGTGGTTCCCAGCAGGGGCGTTATCCCTCCCTGTGGGGTGTTTTTGTAACTCGGGGGTGATGAGCACTAAGGGGCGGCAGGGGGCATTTTAAAAAAAATGAGATACTCAGTTTAAACCAGGGCCTCACAAGATTCCAAAACGTTTCCTCTACCTGAGCTCTCAAATTGGTTCCCATAAAAAGGAGGAAAATGAAATAAACAAGTTCCTCAGATGCACTTACCTTTATTACCAGATGCCACGAAATCACATCTGAGTGTGTAATTTCATTTTTTGTCCTGGCAGAAACCCTGATATTCCCATCGGTGACAATTACAGTGGTGACCACACTACTGAAAGGGCCATGGCTAAGAAATGTCTCCTGAATTTTACCTCAAATATAGCTTTTTTCCTTGCTGTCCATAAACATGAAATACTTGCAGAAGTGACAACTGTAGTTAGCTGTAATAAACTTTTACAATGAATGTAGTATGAAGTTAAACATTAAAAAGTTTTGAAAAATGCAATTTTTTGGTGCGCCAATTTCGGCTTTCTCATTGTTCTACCTCTAGAACAGTTTGAGTGGCATAAGTTTTTCAAAGCCCCATGCAGCACCTACCATCCTTCTTCCTATCACCCACAAGACAATCCTGTGTAAAGGAAACTTCTGTTAATTACTATTGAAAAGCAAACTACAGCTGTAGGTGATTTTTGTAATCTCTTTAGTGCACATTTAAGGTTATTGGGTGATCAGAAGACAGTTGCTGGCCCCATTAGGGACCCTAGGGGAGAATGGTCCCAGGGCTCGAAATAAGCTTGAAAAAGGGCACAGCCAAAATGAGCAAATTGGCAGTCGGACTAGGTTATTTCATAGGACATTGACTGAGGGGCACCACAGCCATCAGTAAGGGCCCGAAAGCCATGGCTGTTGGTGCTGCCGGTTATTTCGAGCCCTGCGGTCCACACCTCAGTGAGCCCCTGGCATCTTTTTAACTCCGAAAAATTCTCCTTCGGCCTTCAAAAGTTCTTGCTTTCGTAAATGATGGGGTAAAGATTCACCTTCTCAAAAGGGAGTCAATTTTTATGTCCCCCACCACTGTTTTGCTACCCTGGGTCAGACCCACATGTAAAAACCATGTAGGTGTATGGGTAGGTCTACCAGTTATTTCAACACAGATTTTTATTTTTGTGGTTTCATCTATTGCAATACTATCCGATAGGTGGGGTGAGGGGGGTGGGGCATTTTCCCAACTCCAGTCAGTGAAAGGGGCGGTGAGCCAAAAAAGGTCTGGAACCACTGATGAAAGGCTTTTGAAAATATTGCAGATGTCTTGTTCAAAGTCTTTCCCAAATGCAGACTGGGTATTTTCATGACTGTATGCAAACTGGATGAATTTCGAGCAACTCTATTCAAATTCATAGAACTTTGTAGTCATACACTGATATTTTTGGTAAGCCCCCGTGGTTATAAATTTCAAGTTCTAAATCTGTTTGTTGTGTTTGCTAATGTAGTGTTATTTGGAATGGCCATGGTGCCCTTACTGAGGATTGAGAATAGCCTAGATGCCCTTAAAAATGCAAACTGAACTAAGGCCATAACCCTTGCCCCTTGAAAGCTGAAGCGTGAGGCCTGAAACATCAAAAAAGGTGATGTGAAGTGCCCCTAATGCTTGGGGCAGCTGGAACTGCTTTTTGATGGCATTTGGTAATGGCTGTAAATAGTACCATGGGTAGTGACTACCTAGATGCATGTACAGACTGTAAGTATAAGAGCAAGTACTTAATTAAAAGATGTATAAGGGATTATCAGACTTGTTAAGGAAAGGAGGTAGAGTAGGCCTAGGAAAGATGGGAAAAGGTACATGGTTCAGTAGATACATTGAATGGAAGTGTATAAAGACAGCATTGAGTAAATGATAGTGAAGGGTTTAATTATTAGTTCAGGAAACAGGTAAATAACTTCCAAATGTATAGCCTAAAGGGTGGTTCAGTAGATTGAATTAAAGGGTCTGTGGCATCCCCCACCTGTAGTTCCAAATACTATTTTTGTCTAAACTCTGATTGGCATAGATTCAAACAATAGCATGACTCTGATTGGTCTGTCACTGATGACGTGTATGTAGATCACTCAGTATAGTGTACCCACACAGTTTACAAACAGCCTGTGTGAATATGGCCTTGAGCAATTTAAACTGAGAACAGGCTATTGTTTTGTTATCTGTGAAGTGCACTATACAGGTGTCCTTTTTGAAATTGGAAGAGGGGATATAAGTAAACTTGGTTGGGAGGATTTTTATTGTTTGAGGTGAGACTTGTTTCCCTTTGAGTAACATTGACGGTTGAGTTTTAAAAACACAGTGTTCTCCACTAGCTGTTTTGTCCGGGGGCTCCGCCCGTACAAAATCTGCCACACTACTTTAGCGCCGGACAAAACTTTGCCGCCCGCACAGAAAATTGACCCGCCCGGTCAAGAAGTTGTCTGTACACTCAATCACAAACACCACAACTTAGTCATTTAACTGCCTTTTATATTTGACTTCAAATACTCATGACAAGCAATGTATAATAAAACATCGGAGATCCAAACCCAGCTCACTTGCACCTGAGCTCTTATATCATTCAGTATGCACTTAGGCTACTGTATTTCTTTCATATGTTTCCACAGTAGGAATCCGTTACGATCAATCTCATACACTAAACGAAACCGTTCAATTGAACTGTCCCCTAGGTTTCCCGATTTTCACCCGAAATTTCCATTAAAGTGAACTGCTTTATTCTTGAATATGTCCAAGTGGAAACTGGAGCTTCAGATCTGCAAGTCAAAGGTACTTAGAAAATGCAATTTGCAAAAAAATTTGAACATTCGAAAGGCTACAAACCATTCCGTAGATTGCACCATTTGCGATCTAAGCCCTCCTAAATTGTCAAAATTTTCCCAAAGGGGAGGGGACACCCCTCCCCTTAGACCCCTACGGTGATCACAAGAGCCCCCGGACAGAAAACAGACCAGTGGAGAACCCTGAAAACAATTGGTTTTGTGGAGTATGGATGATAAGCTACCTGCTGGGTGTCTCATATGGGCCAAATTACTTAAATGCCATGCCTTTATACATGGCAGGATATCATTTTTTGGTCAGCCTTTGCACAGAGTTAAAGTTTGCGCTATTGGTGCTCATGTTTTCATTGAAGTGTGTTTGAAAGTGTCAGAGATCATTCCCTTCTCACCTAACCTATTGATTGTATCGTTAAAGCCAAACTTATGGTTGTATTTCTTTCTCTTGCAGCCGCCCAAAGAAAATTGATGAAGTGGCCCAGCAAGAAGAGATTGTTGCTGTCCTCAAAAAGACGTTGGAAGGATCAGATGTAAGAAATTAGTTTTTGAAAGGAAAAAAAATAGACCTTATGCATGATGTCACAGAGCAGAAAGTGCTCCCTCGCTTGGAGGAAAATGGTGTATCATTCGAAGTTACACCAACAATGCAGACATCCTATTTGTGCACTGGTGATATGCGTGTAAGTCTACTACACGCATGGTGCGAAATCTACACCGTGAGTGCACATGTGGCATGTGCTTCATTGTGTTCCTTCAAAGTGACATCAGGGTGATGTCAATGCATAAGGTCTAGATACTTTCATCATTTTTCACCAAGAAAAGAAGGATTAGATTTGACAGTAAATGCCTTTTCTTCACATTTTTAGTCTTTCATCATCCCAAATGGAAGTGGGCTATGGTCATGTTCATTATGAACAATCAAGGCCCTGTGCCAGTTTTGTTGTGTTTTGTAAACATTTTAGTAAACAGAAGCACAGTGCACATTATAAATGATATTTTCAGCATGTGCAATGAACTATATGTTTTTTTCCCCTTGGTCAGTGGTACCATGGAATCAGATGTATGATCAATTAGAACTTTAAAAGGCACTGAATATGTTTGTCAATGGTATTCCTCATGATCCCTATTTCGAATTTCATGATTTGGGAAATAATTTGTGATAGTTGAACTGTCTTTCCATAGAATTAGATTCTTTAGTGTTGTATATATTATAGTCCTGACAATCGCAGAAAACCAAACTGAACCACCCCTACTTAAATCTGGAGCTCAAAGTGGTTTCATCCTTCCTCCATCTATCCCCCATCAACCAACAAAAACAGCTACCACATGTACGTTACTCTGTAAATGTCACTCATACTGGAACTCATGTTCTATTTGTAAGAATGTTCAGTTTTTGAAATTCAGTTGTAAAAATTATGTTACAAATTTGGTGCTTTTGTTTTAAATTTTGGTGTTTACCCAATTCTTTCTTCCAGTTGCCAAATATGTTGTTTTATGGCCCTCCAGGAACTGGGAAAACTTCTACAATTTTGGCAGCTGCCAGGGAGTTGTTTGGGTGAGATGTTTGAGTTTTTACCATTTTGATAAATTACAAGACTGGCTTGCCACTTTTGAATCAGAAACATAGGCAGAAAACCCAGGGAATCATCTGCCTCCTCCCCTCCCCCTTTTGCTCCTATTGACATTCATGTTCTCAAACATTAAATTTTGCTTGAAGAGACCTTAATCTCATACAGAGACCATTGGGTAGAATTGGCATTGGCATTCCAGTTGCTTTATCTAAAATTGTCAGTGCAAGCAAAGAACAGGGAGCAGGGGTGGAGGGGGGCCTTTCATGCCAAGTAAACAAATTTGTTGAAAAGTTATCACATGGTCATTTTGGATTTTGATCGATGTCCCTCAGAATACAGGTATTTATTCTGAAACTGAGCTGCATAAAATAATATAGTATTGCACAATAGTTTTCAGCAGTACATTTACTACGTCTAAGCCATGTGAGCTAATGAATTCAAAATTTCAGTGTGTTCGATTTTCTGCAACATTTTTAGAGGAAATCAATAAAATTAGAGGGTTTCCAGGGGGTCACCATTTGCATTGTACAATTTCAAGGTATTTCAAGAGGTCCTGCAGACAATATTTAGTTGGCCTACTGACGTTTTAGTTGGTGTGCCACTATAATCAGTTTTAAAGGGAAAGCAGTGTACAATGTAGTGCCTAACTGGTGAACTAGTTAATAGAAAGACAGACATATGTTGTGGTTCTAGCCACTTAAATTTTGAATTATGGGAATTTTTGTACACCCTAAATGTTTGCAAGTGGCTCTGCAGCTGCTGTATAGGAAAGGGCCCCACAGAAACTTGATCACTCTAGTATTACATATCAGGGCTGTAACTGCCATGATTCCAGACTCAGACTCAATTTTGGACTTGAGACCATTCTTCCTGGAGTTAGAACTGGCCCAGAATGGAGGATCCCATGGTAAGAATTGGTACAAGATGGGCTGCAGCTGGACTTGGGACTCTAGTAGATTCCAGCCAAGTCTGCAGAAACATTGACTATGAATAAATATTACTTAAGGTTACATTAATAGATGAATGGTTACACATAGCCAACTAAAATAATGGGGTGGGTCAGATCTCTGAAATTGCCTGCTTAAAATGACCTTTTTTTAGTGAAATGTGTTTGAAAAATAGTCCCACATTGTCCAGTGGCTGTATTCAGAATTGGCATGAAACTGGGGACACTACAGTCAGAATTAGGTCAGAATAAGAGGGAGGTGGACCAGCAATTGGCCTGGGATGATGGCCACTAGAACTGGAGTTGGCTCAGAATTAGGTTAGGCTTCGATAAAGCTCTGGTACAAATACAGTATATGTCACACACTAAAATAATATTGTGCAGTATTAAATAAGGTTGAGGGTGGTCTAGGTTCAGATCACTGCTGAGTCTGGAACGCCTACAGAATTTTCTTTAATAGAGTGGTAAAATTGAGGGAATCAGTAAGTTTCTGGTTTTTGGCTAGTAAACCAGTTACACTTGAATTGATAAATTTTGGTAAAGTATCAGCTGCAAATGAAACCTAAATTAAATACTGGCCACAATGTTTGCAACTTCTGACAATTTGTTCAATACCACCAGACTTAAACAGGGGAATGGCCAAGTTGGATTTGTTGTGTGATATGCAAATGGCTAGGGATCTTCTTAAGTGCCTTTACCCCACATGTGCAACAAATTAAACCACACCCCCTCTCCTGTGAAGTGTTGTTAATTTGGACTGAATGATTTGAAGCTCTGATCACTAGAGCTGGATAAAATGTTTATTTCCCAGCAAGCGAGTCAAATTTCCCACAACTTTTCCATGTTTTTATGTACAAAAGTAGCCAAATTACCCTCCACCTGCCCATTTTTTCCTTTATATACCAAAATTGTACCTTCAAAGAGCTTCCCACATTGCTCATTTTTCCACATTTTTGGTCACAACATTATACAAACAAGCTTGTGAATAGTTGAAGATGTAGATTTTTTGTATTTTTGGTTTCAATGATAAAAGAAATCTATGATGGTGTGTGTCAGGATGTGTGTTTTTTGTGGTACTTTATACCCAGACAACTCAATATCTCAAGAATAGAAATTCTGACAACTCTCATCCTTGGTACTTGGATTCCTTAGATTCAGAGAAAGAACCCTGTAGTTTCTGTGGAGGTCAAAGGTCATTTTAGGTCACCTGAGCTCAAAATTTGCTAACACACTATCTCAAGGTAGGCAGCATACTTTTCATACATTGTATGTAGATGCATTACTCTACACTGGATAGAGAGCCTTCTTGTCTGTGGTGGAGCAGAGTCAAAGGTCATCTGATGTCACCATTGGTCACACTCTGAAACTTTACAAGGTATCTCAAGAGAGATCACAAATACTCTTCATACATATCATGTAGATGCATTTTATGGAGTAGAAGCACCCAGTTGTTTAGGTGGAGGTCATAGGTCATCTGAAGTCATTGGAGGTCAAAGTCTGAAACGTTGTTACCACAATATCTTAAAATAGGAAGCATGGATACATTACTTTTCATTCTTAGTCATGTCATATTGACCAGAAGAACTTACACTTATTCGTGGAGGTCAGTGGTCAAGTGGGGTTATTAACATCAAATCTGAAACCTTTTATTTATTTCTAGCAAGCATGGTGCACGTCACTGCCATACTGAGCGCCAAGTCCTATTCTGGGTGAACTCATTTGAGATTGGCACAGTTTAAATTCTGAAAACCTTGTAGACAGGACATCTCAAATTGGGTTCCATCAAAACCTCAATGCCTTTTTTACACTCTGATTGTTTTACACGAGCTGGGAAGTATATGCTGTGGATGTATGGATTACAGTAGGTGTTCATTTTTGACAAAACATTTAAGTTGTGTAACAGTGATATCTACATGGAAAGATATTCAAACATTCCAACAGTATCCAATTTCAAGAACAACAGGACATTCAATTATAAAGAAAAACAAAAGAAATCTGAGGCAATGTGCCCACTTTTCATAACATTCTGTGACCTTGATGAGAACTGGAGGTATTTTTGGACAAAAATAAGTAGTCTTTAATATTAGATATCTCGAGTTAGGAAAAGAGTGTTGCTACGGGGTTTAGAGGGTATGAACTGAATTTTTTTTCTCTTTCACATGGGACCCTTGCAAAAAGCCACTGGAAAATGCCTATAAAGTACACTTTTGCATCACACCAAATACATATTTGCAATCGTTATGGATGATTATAATTTGATTGAAATTAGGAGATTGGGGAAATGTAAGATTTGCAGTCAGTACTGTACCTAGCCTTCATCATGCAAAGCACTGTAGCAGAATACGACTTTGGGCTAAGGACTTCTTATATATATGAACAGAGCATATACTGCATTAATGTCCTATTTGTAGATTGTCACCACTGTATGTACGTTTTAGGCTTACCAATATGGCTGCCTGCTGTGGTCTTGTGTGTAAAAGTTTGGACTTGCTCAAGTGGTTCGGTATCAACAGATTTTGTGAGAAACTTGTGATGTTTTCAAAAGAATGCAAGTTTTGCTCAAATTCAACAAACAGAATGGAGGACAGTAATATTGTTCTTCCATTCATGTTTGTATTTTGTCTGAAATGTTACAGATTCATCGTCAAATTATGCAAATGACAGTATCCCAGCGGCCATCTTGGTAAGCCTAAATTTATCCTAATGGTGGTGACCGTGCTGGTCACGTGATCACATGTATAAGAAGTCCGTGCTTTGGGCACTTGAACTACTGTACATGTAGACCTAGGTCCTTGTCTGTGAGATGCCAAACACTGTTTTTTTTTTTAAATTTTTTTTCAAAATTGGAGAAGCTAGAAATGAACTTACTTGGGAGAAGTTTAACCCTACAGGAAGAGAAAATTCAGCCTAGAAGGAAACATGGCCTTGGCTTTAAGTTCTGATTTTGTGAAAAGTTGCTTTTAAGATACTTCTTTGTTTGCAGTTATACTGGGTTTACAAATGGATCAGTCCATTATATATTGATATATTTATGGTGTATGTTGTACCCTGTTTGTAGTACTATTAATTTATGGCTTAAGTATGTATAATTGTGTATCTTATTGAAATTCCAGGAAGGAGATGTATCGCAGCAGGATCTTGGAACTTAATGCCTCTGATGAAAGAGGAATTAATGTGGTGAGAAGTAAGATCAAAACATTTGCCCAGCTTGCTGCTGGAGGGACCACACCTGAGTAAGTTTTCATGATGTTATATGGGAAGCAAGGATGTTATTAAGTACCCATTTGATTGTTTACCTGTTTCCAAAGTGACCACCTTTGAATTCTCCACCCCAAGGATGAAAATTGATTTATTAGTACATGCAGGATCACTGACATCATCAGTTTAATAAAGGTGGCTAAGGATATTAAAGTATCTGGCATGAAGGGTGACTGCTTCATGTTACAATCCCCTATATTCTGACACCTCTATATTCCAACAAGTTTATGTAACAGTCAGTGCTAGGATAAAGGTTAGGTCAGGATAAGGGTTAGGCTACGGTAAAGGTTGGGTGAGAAGAATTGGGTTATGTGTGACAGAACATAGTGATGTTGGAACATAGGTGTGTAACCGCAATAAGTAAACATTTACTGATTATTCTCAAAGCACTTGTTAGTAAGCTGCATCCATGATCTATAATAATTTCCGATCCATGATGAGTTTAAGAGAAGGACTAGCTTCTTGACCAAGATTTAAACTAAAATGAACTGAGATGGTTGGCTTGGAAAATGAATGCTTTGGTAGACCCTGCCATGGATTGTTGGGAGGACTTAGGTAAATAATTTATGGACCAGGGGTTCCTAAGTCATTTGGGCAGAGGGCCACTTTTTCATGAGTTTTTACTTCAATTCTTTTGCAGTTGCCACAACATCCTTAAGCAGTTTGTTTTGTTAACAAAATTTGGAGCTTCTCAGAATCTTTTTCCGGCCATTGTAGTGCAGGAGGGCAACAAAAGGATTAAAGGCTTCCTCTTGAAAACCTAGATTATAGACCAACACATGGCATCCCAAGGGAAGTCTCACAGTCCAAATTCACTTGTGATTCTTTTCAGTATTTAAAGGTGTGGTCACATGAAAATTACATAGTTGGATATTTGATGTAAAAAGCATTAAAAATCAAGAAAATAGCTGCAGTTCCCATTAAAATCCATCAAATACTGGCCATTTTACAGGGTGATTTCTATTTCACGTTTGCATCATGAATAAACATGGCTAAAATGCAAATATGTGACATCGAAAAGATGGACATACCATTATGGCTAATGTTAGCCTTTGTTTTTTCAACCGTAATTTCAAGGACACTGGTAACATTGTTATCCCCTGAGGGGTTTATTATGAAAGTTAAAATTGTTCCTTTGAGAAATATTAATATCACTCACCAAACTGTAATCTATCTTACCAGTAATTAAAAGATAATTTATATAGGGTTAACAAAAGAAATCTTAACACTTTGAAACACTCCACATCATTATTTTTGCATAGGCAATGAGTTACTTCAGAAGCCATCAAACTTTGAAGACGTATATTTTGAGAACGGTAAAAGATATTGAAATATAAATTGCAACGGATCTTTCATTGGAGGACTTAATATTTTAACTGACAAGTGAAACATCTTTTTCTGGTGGCATGTCACCAGACCTTTAATGGTATGGCAGTTGTGAATGAATTGTATAAGATTTCTCTTTTTCCTTTTTTAGTGGTCGTCCATGCCCTCCCTTCAAGATTGTCATTCTTGATGAAGCAGATTCTATGACTTCAGCAGCTCAGGTGAGCCTGTCGTAAATGTTTTCTGTCTTTCAGCATAGGCCAGTTTCATATTTCAGGATTGCAATGTATGCTAGGAATTTTACCACACCAACATCGGTTCTACAACTTTTTCAAACAGATATGTGCACGCTTTGAGAGACTGTTTTCTTCTTCTCTCCTTACAGTAAAAAATTTTATACTCAATTTAACATTCCCTAGTCCAGGTTTTGAGAAATTAAATACAAAGATAACATTTACTTGAAAACCAATGTCTTCCCTCTGTGGGTGACGTCAAAAACCATGATTTAAATGCAAATATGTGTTTGCTAATAGTCTAATACAGAGTACTACAGTCAGTCTCAGTTGTTGGTACTGCAAAAGTGAAGCCCTTCCCAGAATGCTTTGTAAGTTATTAATTTCGTAGTGAATTTCTGTGGAAATTCGTGATCGTACTGGTGTTTTACAAACTTCCTTCAATACTTGTAGGAAGGATGTCCTCATGAGTTGGGTTAATTTTTCCTGTTTGATTGATTCTGAAATATTAGTTTGTAATATATTCATATGAATGCTTGAACTGATGTAAAAGAAACAGTCCATGACCCAATTAAAATGAGCCCATGACCCAGTTTACACAAGTGTCACTCCATATTCTGCATGACACTTATCCTTTAAGGAACAAAGAAATTTGTGAAGGCAGTACCATGAGGATGAACTAGCTGAGAACTGTGGGGAGTTTTTTCAACTTGTAGTGATTTTGTTTTATTTTTGCATCTTCTTACAAAAAGCTGAGTAATTTTGCTGGTTTTACAAGAATCAGGAATGCCTCGCATAAGAAATATTTCTTTGTGGATTCTCTTAGATGTTGCCCAAATTATACTCTGCAGTTTCTTATCCTAATGCTGGCTTGCCATCATCCTTTCCACATCTGTTTTCTTTTAGGATGCATTGAGAAGAACAATAGAGAAAGAGACGAGGACCACCAGGTTTTGCCTCATCTGCAATTATGTGAGCAGGTTGGTAAAAATTTTGGTTCCCTGCATTCATCCATAGAAACATTTTATATTACTGCAGGATATGTAACAGAGGCATAGGAAGCTGTTCAAGACTGGGGGTTGAATGTTGTTTTGGACCACCATCCTAGGGGAGGGTTCTAAGGGTGCCCCTCCCCCTTTGGAAAATTATTTAATATTGTAGGGTCCTTAGGTGTAATTAAGTGCAACATATTGGGCAAATTTTAAGGATAATGCAGTTTTTGACACATTTTACAGAGAAAACAAATTAGGTTTTTGCATCAAGGGGGACAGAAGCATACTTCTGCCCACTTCATTTTTGATGGAGGGCCTACCCCCCCCCCACCCCTTGCCTGTGATATGTGACACTGTCCACATTAGAAGGTAGCTGCATGCTTTAAACATAGTGTCACCTAAGTGTATCAAGTACACTTAACACAAATGAAAATACTACATGCAATGTGTGCAAATTTTAGGTTAGTGTTTGACAGAAGCCATCAGGCAGGGCTTCTCTTAGAATGTCAGGCTTACTTTTGATTGTTGAAATTACCGGAGGACCATCTTTAATTAATAACTGGAAAGTGGAGTTCCTTCTTACATTTATAACTTGACCATATGAGACAGATAAGTTTCAATGCTAAGGAAACATATGCTACAAAAATTCCATCTGTGTCACATGAGATAAACTTTGAAAAAATAAAAATAGAAATAAACACTTTATCCAAAATGTTTGCATGTATTTTTAGCTCAAACCAGCTCAAAGAGCTGTTTGAGCTATTGTGATCCGCCATCGTCACTCTGTCTGTCTGTCAGTCTGTCTGTCAGTCTGTCTGTCTGTCTATCTGTCCACAATTGCCTTTAATGCTCTCAGGCGCACACTCGTGGACGGATTGTAATGAAACTTGGACACATTGGTCGTTGAACTTTAGGCTACCTGTCATGTTCAAGAAGTTGAGGTCAAAGGTCATTTAGGGGTCATTAAAGGCCGTTATGTGAATATCTTCAAAATGTATATCCTCCCAGAAATAGCGCTGTATGTTCTTGAAATTTGGTCATAATATTTCTTACATAGTGGTTCTTTAGGGTTGTACACAGATTTTTGATCCAAGGTCATACAAGGTCATTAGAGGTCAAAAGGTGGAAATATCTTTGATGTGATATTGCTTTGCGCCTGTGAGTCTGATATTTACCAAACATGATTTTAGTGAATCAACTTTTGAAGAGCTTCCAGCTGGGTGTAAAAATGTAGGTCAGAGGTCATCCAAGGGTCATTTGAGGCCATAGTTGTAAATATTTTGAAATGCTATTTTCTCCTAGATGCATTACAAAATTATCTTCAAAATTGCTCAGAAGGATGACTGGTATGTGCAAATTAGAAATTACTTCTCCAATTTGGGAAGAAAGATAATTTTGATACTGTTTTAACCAATTTTTTGCCACCCCTCTATTTTTACCAGTCTCACAAAATCACTTTACTACCTATTTTTCTGTATACCACACTCTCTTTAAAACTGTCTGTCTGCAAGAGGTCAGTCCTGTGAGGTTGTAAAGGTTAGTTTAAAGGGAGCAGCTTAGCTTCTGGATAGTGTATGAACAATTTCTGTATTGTGTGTGGTCATGTAGAAGGTCTGTTGGCACAGCTCCCTGGTTGGTATCATAATTCATCATCGTGCATGAGTTGTAATTGACAATACCTCTTCCTTGCAAAGTTACCTGTTCTCCTGGTAACTGTATATTCTATGTTCCTTGTGGCAGCAGAGAGCTAATACCAGATTGTTTACTAGTTGTAACTTTATAATATAATGTGTGTAAAAACCAGAAGCTACTGGGCTTTTAGCTGGTGCAGTATAGCAGTTGAAGGCAAGGATTGCACTGCTAAGGTCAGACAGTAATCAAGACTTAAGAAGTTAATACAAAAGAGGTTGGTCCTCTGCTACTTGTCAAGTAGGACTTGAGGATTTTATAAACTGCCTTAACATTCACACTCCTCAGATTTTAAATATGAATCTTTGGACCTGTGGTAATGCATATATTTGAGTACATCAATATTGCTTTATGTCAAAACTGTTCTGTTAATTAGTGTCTTGATTACTATAGCTCACTGTGATATTGAATAACATCTTTCTTCATAGATAATTGGTATGGTAATGCTTTGAACTTAAAAAAGTTTAGTTCTGTTATTTTCACTGGGGACAAATGGGGAATTTCCTTACCTTGCTTTTGAGAATGGGGGAGGGAGGGGGGTAAGGTCTCGATTTTTTATTTGCATTTTACTTATGTTGGGAAAGACATGTATTTGTTTTGATTATGTGTTTCCAGCAATCACACCATGCAGTGATGTACATAGGGTTTTGCAGGGGGGGGGGGGGGCAGAGAAGAGCTGACCCCAAAGTTTTCCTGGGTTTGAGCTACTGCACCATTGGTGCTCTAGTTTCCTCTTGACTTTGCAACCCACTAGATAGTGCTGAGGCCCACCCCACTGGTTGAGAAACTGCTTAAGGGGTTAGCTGGGTACAATACTTGCAGATCTTTACACAGAGTTGAATAGGATGTGTATTTGATTTTAGTCTCTTACTATTCTGTGTACCCAGAGACAGTACTACTATACTTGAAGAAACAGAATCTGTAGGTGACAATGTCCTACATGAATGAAAGAGAAAGTTGTACCACCCATTTTCATGCAATTTTTCTTGTTAATTTATATCTGTAAACAACAACAAACTAAGGAACATGTCTAATTTTTAAATTGGTTGCAGAATTATTGAGCCATTAACTTCACGTTGCACAAAATTCCGATTCAAACCGTTGACCAGTGAAATCCAGTTGAAGAAACTCCGGGAAATAAGTGACGCAGAGCAGGTTGCTTGCAGTGATGATGTAAGTATTAAAATGTCTGCTTCATTGAAAGCATAGGCAGTCAACAAAGCATATTATGGAATACCTGTTAGACTGTTGATGTTAGTAAGCATTTTCAGTTTTCACCAATACAGAAGTGTCACTCAGTGCTATTAGAGAAGTTTTAATTGTAATGCCGTTAAATGTCTTCCTGTTGATTTTACCCTTGCTTATTCATAACAGGCATTGGAGGCAATCATTTCACACACAGAGGGCGACCTTCGCAAAGCTATTACATATCTACAGAGTGCACAGAAGCTTCAAGGAGAGGAAGGGATCTCTGTAGAAGAAATAAATGAAATAGCAGGAGTGAGTATCAAAAGTTTGCAGATATAAAAAATCAATATCCTGATCCCAAATGGTTTACATTCTCCCAACAGAGTTTATTTGTAGCCCCATTATCAAGCGCAGCTCTTTGTACCTCCCTCTTAAAGGTATTACACACAAAGCGAAGATGCCATTGAACTCAAGATGAAGAAGCTTCTACCTCCCCCTTCCAAGCCCCCAAAGATAATTTTTAAAAATAAAACGTTTAATTGTTTAATGCTGGAGTATATTAACCAACAGTTAAATGCTTCTGGCAGAGATAGAACCATTTCTATAGCTATTGTACATTAAAGCACAAATTTTGTAAAGAGGAGGATTATCACCCCTTCCCCTAAAGGTATTTCCTGACACCCAAAGAACATCCTGAAAAATTGTGCATGGCAAGGAAGCCTCACAGCAACACAGAAGTGTTTTCAAAAATAAATATTTCTTTTAGCAGAAAATTTTAAAATTGTGAATTTTTCAAGTCTTAAAGAGCTGATATCATTCCCCAGTCCAGAAGTTGACCTGGATACATGGCACTTAGCCACAGACTACTAGTGTGAGTACATTGTCATGAGTACGAGTACAAAATTTTGCATTAGCTGCTCTGCATAACTTCCCACATATGGTAGTAGTAGTATGAGTACAAAACCATTCTCACACGTACAAGTACAGGCAATTGTGTAGAACCGTGAGTGTATGTACTTACTACAAGTCTGCTTGGCAGGGCTAAACATGAATAGGGATGTCATATTGAGGGCTGGAAATAAGTCTGCAGGGGAAGACTGTTTTTTTGTTAGCTTCAAGGGCATATTTAAGCATTTCAAAGGGGACCAAGGCCAATGAGAAATTTTGTGTTTAATATCCTGTAGGTGTTCCCATGTGTTTCTTTTGAGGGGCACCAAGGCTATTCCCGAACAACAAGACCATGGTCTTCATAGACCCCATTCCAAATACCAGTTACAAAGGATTGTGGGATAGAGGTTTGGTATGAATCACTTTTATCAATGGGATTTTACTGTGGCAAAAACGATGCACACCAAAATTCTATTCCACAACACTGTGTAATTGATATTTGGAAAAGAGTATGTGTGGTCTCCATGGCCATTGTTTTATTCCAGCCCTACAAACATACTGTTCTGAAAGCATTGGAGATATATGTGATGATCGTTTTTACAACAGGTGATCCCAGACTCCTTAATGACAGATTTGATGAGAGCATCTTCCTCAGGATCTTTTGAAAAATTAGAAAACACTGTGAAAGATGTTTTGCTGGAAGGTTACCCCGCCACTCAGATCCTTACACAGGTATGTGTATTTGTTTGTATAGATGTTCATTTAATGTCAAGTACTGTACATAATGTGTCCTTCCTTTGTGAAAACTTTTAAAGGTGATGGCAGTGACCAGTGTTTGCACAAGAAAACACATGCAAAGACATGTTTCTTTCCACAAAAAAATTTTTAAGAGGATTTTGAAGTGTTTGGGGCAAGTTTTTTTTTAAGGTTGGAAAGAATAAGGCAGTTCCATGATTAGAATCTTTTCATTCTTGATTTAATTTAAGGTGCACTTAGGATTGCTGAGTTTTCTACAAGAGTAACATCCAAACTTGGCATCCAGTGAGAGAAATGTCCAAATTTGGTGTGCAAATGAGTGCAAAACTCCAAATTTACTGTACAGTGTATAACAGCACCTGTAGTGGGAAATCAAGGATTTGTTATGTGTACATATTATGATAGTCAACTGCAGGGTTGTCACCAGGCCAAACTTAGTGCCAGGTTAATCTTGACTGTGACCCTTTAGTGATCACCATCCTCGGATTTAGAGAAGGTGTGGGTATTTTGCTGCACTCTAAATTAATGCTCCAATTGGCTGTCTCATTCTGAGATTAATGTTACATCCAAATTTCTTTCAAAAATCATAAAATTATAGTACCATTATTGGGAAAAGTACTGGGCAGAATGTTTTTATTTTAAGTTGAGTGGTGGGTGAAATTCACTAGTCCCGGGCGGGGCCGCCCAGCACCACCTGGCATAGTGATGTCAACTGTGGCTTTTCTTCTGGAGGCGTGATTAGTGGAGCATATGTTTTTCCACAGTATACAAAGAGATTGCAGCAGATATGATATATTTTCTAAAGAAAAAGTGTTCAAAATGAAAATGCCAGTGTTATTTGGCATATGCTGTAAAATGTTGCAAACCCAAGCAATTTCAAATAACTGAAATCAATGGAATTTGGTGTTTAAACACCAACATGGCAGTCCTGATTCCAGCTGATATACGGAGACCAGCCATGCATCCAAGTGATAGCACAATGCAAGAGGGGGGGGAGTGGAGATGCTGTTGTACCCACGTGATTGGTGATGGTGTATGAAGTGCTTGTACACAACCTGAAAACCTTGAGTTAGTTAGATGAGGTTTAACGTCCCAGTTTCCAACCAATTGGTTCAAGTCGAGACGACCACGGCCTTTTTTCCAGTTGTGGCTCACTGGCTTGTTTTTCCTACTCCATTGCTTATGCTGAGCACCAAGCACAAAGGCAGTAGGTTCCATTTAAAAGTCTTTGGTATGACCCAGCCAGGATTTGAACCCTAGACCTTCCGGCTGCTAGTCGGATGCTCTAACCACTTGACAACCTTGAGAGTGCTTGAATTTCAATGGATCACTTACAGTTACTTGAATTTTTTTGTTTATTCTGCAAGATATTTTTGAAAAGTGGTTGAATTTCATTAGTAATTTCCAGAAACATTGTATTTAAATCTTTTCACCGTGAGCTTCTGTATCTTCTTAAATATGAAATAATTTTGGAAAATTTGGTCATTATAGAGTGGTCTTGAGAGAAATTTAAGAATTCCTCACAAATGAGTCTTCAAAGTGCCTTATTCTCTCTTTTGGAAAAGTTTGTGAACAATGCATCATATTGATATTGTATCACTGCTTTCTGAATCATCTCAACTTATTCATTAAAGCAGGCTTCTTGTGTTAAGGATGAGCTTTGAAAACCAGTAAAGGGGAATTGACAAAAAGACAAAGCAAAAATATTGTTCAAGTCAAAATGTTTTGAGAAAATTGCAAGGGAAATTGAATGTGATATAAAGCTGCTGTTATTCAAAATATTGTAGTTTGTTTCCAAACTAAATATTATAGAAACAGAATTTTGCAATTTCAAAATAACAAATGAAACTATAGTAAATGTAGTTATTGATAAGACATGGAAAATGTCATGATTTGTCTTGTTTTATTTTTGGAAGACTTAGATTAATAGAATGTGGTGGTAGCAACAGTAAATGGTAAGAAAAACTTTCATTCTTTCTCCACCATTTTCCCTCTTTCATCCTGTTATTAAAGGTTCACGACAGCATTGTCCAAAATTCAGAACTGACAGATAAACAGAAGTCTGTGATATCAGAGAGGCTAGCTGTAATTGACAAAAGGTTGTGTGATGGTGCCGAAGAATACCTACAAGTAATGGATCTCTTTACAGTCATCATGGATCAGATGACAAAAAGCTAGATCCAGCAAACTCATTCTTATACAGGAAAAAAACAAACTCCCACCTCCAACCTCTAACCAGATTTATAGACGGTATTATGCCAAGATGTTGCTTACGCTAGACTTACTCAGCGGATCTTACTAGCAACGCTTAGCTATTGTTCATATAGATAAACTGCATGAATGTTGTGCATAACTTCACAGAGACTTAGAGGTTGATCTGAGGAGAAAAAGCCATTGCAACTTGTGCTGAGGCACATTTTACCATAGGTGTGCATAGTGTGAGTTTGTAAAAGACTAGAGATAAAGTTTACACGTGCAAATGGTGCTTTAGCTACAACAGATGCGGTTGGCATGAGATGTGACAGAACTGTATACTAATCACAAAAATGATTACCTGTAGACTTAACTCAATTATGCTGGGTATCTTTGTGAACTGCCGCAGTCCCATCAGTGATCAATTCCAATTGTGTATGCAGTTTGTATTAAGTATGTGTATGAGACTTCTGGGGTAATTATTTAAGAATACTGCCCCAGGTTGTTTGTCATTTTAGATGTGAAATGGTTGAAATTTTACCAGATATTACTCCATGTTAGAGTGAAGGACTCAAGATATAATTGGTTTTTGGACCACCTGACAAAAAAAGTTTTCTTTACTAAACTCATGCATATCCATTTACAATCCCAAAATGACCAGAACTCTGTGCTGACATCTTCCTTCAACATTTCTGGGTCCTATTAAACGTGAAGATGTGAAGGTACTTGTACATTTGGCATTTTTTCAGAGATAATCAAGGTTTTCAGAGATAGAGTTGGTAAAGGACTTACTTCAAAATAGCTCTTGTGTCCAAACTGCATGTTACTTGTGACTTTACAAGCATAGCACACTTGCTATAGAGAAAATGTAACCCCTCCTAATTGAATTATCACACCACAGTAGCATAATTTGTAAATGGCTCATGTAAATCATGTGACTTTTTAAATGAATTGTTTAAAGGAAAACATTGCCTTTTGTGGAACTTTTTACTAGTTTTAAAACCATCATTTATAGATATACCGTGTATTCTCTAATAAACGCCCAGGGGGCATTGCATTTTTGAAAAGGGGGGCTTTTATTTGAGGGTATATTTTAATTAAAACCAGAAAGCCCAAAGGCTTAGTGATTCCTTGCCAAAAGGGGCTGCTTTGTTACACTGAGGTTCATCCTTCAAATTTATACTTCTGTATTACATCGTTTTTTACGATGTGTTCACAATTAGACCACTGCTAACCTCACATGACCTTTGAATCCCACCAAAACTTGAATTACAAAAAAAATAGAACAATAAAACATGTCTTACAAAGGATCTGCCTGTGCTATCTCCCATGTAATGTCATGTTTACAAAGTTTCAGTTTTTGACCTGTGGTGACCTCAAATGACTTGTGACCTCCACCAGAAATAATAGGGCTTCTGCTCTCAACATGACAAATTCATACAAAGTATGAAAACGTCATTTATCCAAGCTTCCTATCTCAAGATATTGTGGTTAACAAGGTTTTCAGGGTTTGACCGCTGGTCACACCAGATGACCTTTGACCGAAACCAAAAACAATAGGGTTCTTCCCCTCACCATAAGGCATCTATTGTTGTGTTACGGGGATCGATTCACTCCAGAAAAATAATAGAAGTCCAAAATCATGATTTTAGTTTCTGTCCATTTTATTTTGGAATCATTTCTTGACGAAAAAGTGATACAAAGTACGTTCTTAACAATTATTAGCTTAAGACAATACGGAAGGGAGGTTTGTTTTGTTCAGTGGTCTATCCTCCTCTGTCTCTGGATTTCTTTGCTCTCCTGCGAGCATGGTCCCGCAGTGCTCATGCACGTGTCCCCTTGTCACGCCCATAACTTGTTTGATTGATGTCTGGTATTCCGGGTCACTAGTCCTAGGGAGATACTTATTACTTCTTGGGTGTCGTGCTTGACGGAAATGAGAAAACTATAATGAAAATAGAGAACTGAATGTCTTTCCCACGACTGAACGGAAGGAAGAAAGGATAACTGAGACTAGCCCTGGGGGTAAAAAGGAAGGGTAGTAAACCTATTACATAACATCCCCCTTGGTTTTCAAAATTTTGGTCACAAAATTTTCATCGAAAATATTTACAAAAGAAAGGAAGTTATCACAAAACGTTAAGGGTAAGAAAATATGTACAATGTTAGTAAAACAATGAAGTGGAACCACAATAAAATGCATGTGCCGGGCTCAATAAAATGTCAAAAAATACAACAAATAAAGGTAACAAAATATAGGTATAAAAGACACATCGGTTACATGACCCTCAGATAGTGCCCTGGACGATCTGGCAACACCATAATACCAGACTACCATATCTGTTGGACATGTCCTAAAATGCAAACATTACTACACTCAAGGTAACGTTGAAAGGTCAAAGATACATGGTCAAAGAAGGGTAAACACTGAATACATTTCACTGTTAGCGTAGTACAAATAAATGTGTACCTCTGAAAAACATTCAATGAAAATACATCGTGTCATTTGGAAACAACAAAAGAAAAGTACAGCGTAGTAACACAAAAGGCAACGAATATTGGAGTGCTTGAAACGTGAACTAATTTGGTGTCACATCTGCATGTTTATCACGGCTCACAAATGAATGAAACAGAATCTTTCGCCTTTGATATGGATAAAATAAAACGAAGTTAAGAACTGTTCAAAAGAAAATGAATAGGCCGACACTTCCTTTGACTGAAAAGAGCAAGGTGCATTTTCTCTGGAGACCCTGTCATAGTATGAATATTGTTCTCCATCAAATAGTTCATGATATTGTGCGTATCTGAATATTGACCAACATTCCACCAAAAGGTAGATTTCTTCTCTGGATCTAAGGAAAGCAACACTTACAATTGCCCAAACTTGTAACGAGCACGTAAAATTTCCAAGTCACCCTTAGGCGCTTTAGATAAAAGGTTAAACTGTTTCAAGTATTCTTCGTGCTTCAATAGATAAGGAAATGCTAGTCCTTTGTTGTGTTCACAAGCCTCTAAATAGGGTTGAATACAAACTGGGTCTGTATATGACAGACACAAAACAGTCTCTCTTGTAACTTCAGGTAACACATGGCAATGCTCATCGTGAAATTCAACTATTGGTGACTCGTTGGAGAACATATTTACATGGTATGAGTAACTCTGTTTTAAGCATCGGTCAATTTCTGTACAGAAGTAATGTTCTGTTTTGCAGATCTGATAAAACATGGTTTCAATCTATTCAAATTGAACACATCGCTCAAGATTTCACCTTTCAGTGTTGCTAATACATAATGAGTACAATCAAGGACCTTGTGGATTACGAAGGGTCCACACCATTCCAGGGGAGGATTTAGGGGGGGCCCGGGCCCCCCCCCCTTCCAAAAAATTTTGAAAGTTTTTAAACTTCATAAAACAAAGGACAAGGCCCTATTCCAATGAAATAGGCCTATGAGATGTGTCAGAGTGAAACTCAAACTTGTTCATTATTTTGTACCTCAGAAAATAAGTGTTATGTTAACAACTCTGCTACTGACTTTCAACTGATAACATTTTGGCTTATATTGGCCTCTAACTTTCTCTGGGCATTGCAAGGAGTTACTCATGAGCACTGTATTAATGGATTGTCTATTACCGGCCAGGCCCACAGCATAGGGAGCACTGCTTCTACTTTCAAGGGAATTTCAGAAATCTTTAATATTTAGAGGAATATTTTCGACAAAATTAGGCTTTTAACTATAACTTGCTGCAATATTACCGTGTAGTGTTTTATTTAAGCCTTGTAATTTATTTTAATGAAATGTACTGTGAATTTAGGGTAAAATTTAAAATTCACTAAATTGTTAACATTTTCCAGAGATATATGATCAGTTCAAAAATATACTAAATGCATCACCATTTTGCATCTAAGCAATCTTAAATTAACAAAAATTTCTCAAAGGTGAGGGGGACACCCCCTCTCCTTAGACCCCTCCCTAGAAAAGCATCTTTTTACCCAACCAAAAATTAATATCACTGAATTATGAACGCTTTCCAGCCGTATAAGATCAGTTAAAAAAAATACTCCACAGACATCACCATTTTGCATCTGAGCAGCCTTAAATTAACAAAAATTTCTCAAAGGGGAGGAGGACACCCCCTCCCCTCCTCTTAGACCCCCCCAGAAAAGCATCTTGCACCCAACCAAAAATTAAAATTCACTGAATTATGAATGCTTTCCAGCCATATAAGATCAGTTCAAAAAATACTCTTCAGACATCACTATTTTGCATCTGAGCAGCCTTAAATTAACAAAAATTTCTCAAAGGGGAGGGGGACACAGACCCCTCCCCCAGGACGGCGATTACTCATCACATGCTTTGTCCCCCTATCAAAATACCTGGCACTCCCCCTGGGACACCCCTCTCCTTAGAACCCTCCCCCAGATCGAACTACAAACAACTATGACGTGCCCCCCCCCCCTTTTTCCAAATCCTGGATCCGCCACTGCATTCGGCTGCTATCTTACGGGAATTGGCAGTAAGACTTGAAGAAGTAATTTTGTACAAATATACAAGTTGACCCTTAGCATAAATTGGAGACAATTTCTGAGAAATTGCGTATCTTCACGCTGTTTTTGCAATTTAAGCATGACACCTGATAAATGATCAAATCGTTTCTTAAGAGAAGCAGCATATTCACCATAGGAACGAGACAGACTGGTCATATAGGGTCGAATTTCAAATTTGTCAGTGGTGGTGGTTTCCTACCAAGAGCAAGTTCAAAAGGACTAAAATTTTCTAGGTGCGAGCTTGAAAATGAATTATACGCATACACTGTGGTTGGAACGTACCGCACCCAATCTGTACCAAACTGGTTTAAAAAGTTTGAAAGAGTCTGAATGTGTCTCTCTACCTGTAGACTTCCATGATTACAAACGCTAACGGTTTTCTGATCAATATTCAAAGCTTTACATAAAAGTTCAAGCAACTTTCCTGTAAGCGAAGATGCTGCATCCGTTATGAGACCAGGGGCGTAGATTTCTTTTCAACTTTGGGGGGATGGGGTGAACTATTGCAAACGTGGAACATGTGCACGCGAAGCGCGAGCCCATGACGGGTGGGGCCCAGGGGCCCGCCTTAGGGCCCCTGGTGGGGTCCAGGGGCAAAGCCCCCGGAAGCTCCTGGGTTTTAATGTCTCAGAAGTGCCAGGAAGACTGTTTTAAGAGGCTAATTTCAGTGGTAATGTTCTTTGGTAGGCTATTGGTCAGTTGGTATATTCATTCATTTAGGAACTGCTATTTTGAGCACGAAACTCGTCGATAAGCTGCACCGGATTGAAATTGTACAAGAGCAACAATGTCCTGTTAAGCTTAAAAAGGCAGGGATCAACATATAAAGTCGTCCAAGACAACTGGATTTTGAATTCGGAGATCATTACAAGATCTGCAAGTTGACTTGAGATCAGTGGCGTGGCCAGGTTTTTTTTGTGATTGGGGGCACAATAGATGATGTAATAATACCTCAGTTCCCCCAAGTCTGCGTAAATTACCTTTATTTTTCATGCGTTCCTACATTTGTATGCAGCAGTTTTGATCTTTCGTTTGTCACTTCATAAAGGTGTCGTCCTGGGGAAGAGGTTCCCCCTCCCCTCTAAGAATTTTTTTTATTAATTTAAGGCCTTTTAGATGTAAAATTGTGCTATCTTTGGGATGATTTTGGAACTGATCATTGGCCGGAAAATGTCCATAATTTAGTGAATGCTGATTTTTGGTTAGGTGAAAGAGAATATGTTGTCTATTAAGAGACAGATAGGTTGTCAACAAATCTCCTGAAGCCCCCTCCCTTCTGTCTATTTTACTGCCTTCTATTTCGGGAAAGTTTTTACACAAAAATGTGTGCGTGGAGTCCACAGAAACATTCTTGAGTTATATTACGATATATGTCCTTTCCTTCATTGAAAGGGCATCTAAGGCTAGCAGATACCTGAATATGACCTCCTGGAAACATTAATCATAATAATTGGGGCGGGGGGGGGGGGGGCAATGACATAATGAGTATTCTACCTGACATCCAAATGATAATAGAGTACGCCGCCGAACACTTTACAAATATTGTATTTTTACTACTTTTGAACTAAAATCCGGACGAACAGCTGCCAGCAATGGAAAATGAGAGGGAGGGAGAGTATAGGTGCAGGGAGGTGATATTAGACCTCCCTGATAGGTGTAGCAAAAGGGGTGAAGGACTAATAGGGCCTAAGAGCGTTACAGAGTGTTGTTCTCGTCATAAGTGTATTAACAATCACCATCTATCCCGATAATGGCTCAGCGCGAACTGGCGAAGCTCTGGTAAAAATTTTTGGAAAAATGCATAACGGCAGATACGTACTTTCAACCTTCTACATCATGCTACATATTAGACTGAAAGATCCCATATTGATGCGAGGTCCCCACATATGTTTGCAGATGTATCTCTGTTCTTCGGAAAGTGCCGTCATCAGAACAGTTTCGTGTATTATTACCTTAATAATGGTCATGACATGGAGTGTAAACATTGACGAATAATATTTCCATTACAAAACCTGTATTCAGACTCTACATCGAGACACTTGCCCAACAAACCTACATGCCACTGCCATAAGCCAGTCTACCTATTGATTCGTAAACTTTCAACCTTTTGCTGATGTGCTTTTCCGAAAGTTGCTATCGAAAGATATTGATAATATAAGTGACACTGACGTAAGGTTGGAAGCGCGCGGAGCGCGCGAAAATTTTGATAGATTGCCAACGATTTGCTAAAATTCTGATAGTTTGAGAAACATTTGTGACAGAAATTGAAAAAATTCTTACGAAAATGAAGAATAAAATATACTTTTCACCATACACGTATCTGTAGACTGAAACATTGGGGGGATGATTACATGGGCCATCCCCCCTAGTCAAATGTTGGGGGGATATATCCCCCCCATCCCCCGGGATTTACGCCCATGTGTGAGACAAGTAGGGGGACCAAAGATGGAAATGATCTTTTGTATAATAGCCTCTGCTATTGTCTCGGCATCAAGTGTCTTTAAAGGGACACATATAATAAAACGAGTTACTTCATCACTTAGTACCATCAAATGTTAAAATCCTGCGTTTGACGTAGGCAGATCGATTTAAAGTCAAGGCTAATCCTGTCAAATGGACGATATGCATCAGGAATACGAGTATGAAATTGTCTTAACTTATCAGGCTTACTTCGAAACTGTTGACAGGTCAAACAAGCTTGTATGTAATTACTTATTGTCTGAAACATATTTTTCATGTAATGAGGCGGCAGTGGGGTGGCAGGGACCGTGGCGGATAAGGCAGCATACGAGAAAAAAATCATAATATATCTGAGAATGAGAGAATCATTCGTTTCACAGGGATATCATCGTCAGCACTTGTGGTGAGTTTAACACTGTGAAGGATCGAAAAGTACTGAGTTGGATGATTATTAGCGTTAAAGTTGTATTAACATAACATAACAGGTTAAAGGGCAAAGGAGGGATAAGGCCCCATAAGATGCCATGAAGTCCAAACAACTTTAACTGAAAACAAACAACCAACCAACACCAAACGAGCCTAGCACAAATTAGATCCTACCACAGTTATGGAAGTATGGAAGAACTTGTCAATGTTAACCTTAAAGCAGTGCACAGATGTAGAGTTAACTACACACTCAGGCAGACTATTCCACTCGTTAACAAATCTACGAGAGAAGCTGAACTTCCTAATGTCGAGCCTTGCAAAACACTTAACCAGCTTCTTACAATGGCCTCGAACCCGAGAATTACTTTGAACCCTTAAATAATTGCAAGATGACAAAGGATTCCTTTCAGAGAGAAATTTGTGCACCTGAAGCATGTCCCCCCTAATCCTTCTCAACTCCAGAGTGGTAAGTCCAAGATGCTTAAGTCTAACATGATAAGGTAGGTGTTTCACCTCTGGTATAAGGCAAATGGCTCTCCTCTGAACCTGCTCTAAAAGAAACTTGTCCTTTTCATAGGAGGGACGCCGTCCAGTGGGGGAGGGATCTAAGGAGAGGGGGTGTCACCCTCCCCTTTGGAAAATTTTTGGGTATTTGAGGGTCCTCAGATGCAATTTGGTGCAACATTTTCAGGACAAACTTTAAGGAAAATTACTGCGAAGTTTTGACATTTCTTACAGACGAGACAAATAAGGGGGTTTTGCCCTTGGATCTCGGGGGCGCGTAAGCATACTTCAGCCCCCCACTAAAGCCCCCAGTCCCCCCCCCCCACCGCTTCCTATGCCTATGGGCTATGCTCTTTTGAGGTATTTGGCATGTTCTTTCATAAATCCGGCTTCAGAATTACCAAAAAAATGTAGAGAAACTTTCATTTCCGCGAGTAAGGGGCGTGGCCAATTTCCAAGAAGTTGAGTGGTACATTGACATCATTTGCCGAAAACCTCGTGGGAGAAAAATTGCGCCTGCCTGCAGCCTCTATCCAAGAGATTGGCAATGCAATCAAACTTAGTTCAGTTCGACCTCCAATGCCATACTTGACCCGTACCCACGGACTTCTTATATACATGGACAGAGCATATTGCACTAACGCCCTATGCGTAAATTATCGCCACCGTGTACGTACACGAGTAGGCTTACCAATATGGCTGCCTGCTATAGTCTTGTGTGTAAAAGTTTGGACTTGCTCAAGTGGCTCCGTATCGACAAATTGTGTGAAAAACTTGTAATATTTTCGAAAGAATGCAAGCTCAGGTCAAATTCAACAAATAGAATGGAGGACTGTGATATTGTTCTTCCATTCATACTGATATTTTGTCTGAAATGTTGCAGATTCATCGTCAAATTGGGCAAATGGTAGTATCCCGGCGGCCATCTTGGTTAGGCTAAATTTGTTCGAACGGCGAACGGTGGCGACCGTATTGATTGCGCAATCCTCTGTCCATGTATTGAATTGAAGTCCGTGACTTGACCTCATGTCAAATCATTTCTGCATACTTGATAGGCCTATATTGGACGCGCGTTTGAGAGAGGCAATTAAGGTATTGTAAGAAACTGTAAAGGAATCTTTATGGCAAGATGCTTTTGTACTTGTTAGAATCTTAGGCCACCCTTTTCAGTAGCTTTTACTTCGTCATACATTCTGCAATTTTCTAAGTAAGTATGATCTATATAACTTATGTATAAGTACTACTTACACGATCATAGTACCATCCATATGCATGGAGTACGTACACCGAGCAGTATGATAATTGTTATTACTTCGGCAGTACCGTGCATCGTCGCTAAGGCAGCGGGCCGTGGGCAGTTGAAGGTTAAATCATGCATTGGTCCTAACGCTTTTTGATGCCTTACCTTGAGGTCAAGGAATCAGTGCATCCATGTATACCAGGCCTCTACAGTAGGCCTAGGCCCTAGGTGTGTTTGCCTGTGCACATTTTCTGCCTGGGGGAAACACTTGGCCTAGCCCAGATTGGAAAGCTTGCAATGCAGCAATGGTGCACGGGGGATTATAATTAATGGCCAAGAGAATTGTGCGGCCGATACTATCTAAAGGGAGCACCATCATTGGTTGGCACCGAGCGTACCGAGAGAATTTTGACCCAGACTAGGCCTACCTCCTCCTACATTATGTCCCACTCCCCCGTGCAGGGCAAACTTTTCACTGTGGGGTATAGCCTAGCGGCATGATAATTTTCACTTGTGTTGCGTACAACTTTCCGTAGAAGGATTCACTCGAGTTGGCATACAACTTGTCTAGTGACTAGGCCTACATATTTTGTACTGCAGACTAGCTCTGGGCCTACAGTGAGAAGTCAAAACTGCAGCTATAAAATTTTCTGCTGCAGTTTGTAATTCCTAATAATTTACCTTGAGTCCCACACAAATATCCAGTGTAACCTTTGCTTCTAGTATGATGAATGATCATGGTACAACAGGCAATTTTATGTAATATTGTGAGTTATAAACATAGAAATTAAAGGAAGGGAGAATGCTGACACAGTGCATCACTGCGTGTTAAACCAGTGAAGTGACAAAAATTGTGAGGGCCGGCACTTCTACTGTATGGCAAAAAGCTGGTTGATTGGCATGCGATCTCCGTACATGTATACAGAGAGCATTCAACTTCAGATGTTAAATGCCATTTAAATAGTTCGTTTTTTGAATGATTTTAAAAGGGAAATCTTCTCATCCCAGACAGTTCCAATTCTTCCAACTATGCTAGCTCTAGCCCCGCCCATAAGTGTCTTTAGCTTCTCCTTGTGAAGACACAAACATAGTTCATTGCTCAGGGCCACATCCTGTATACAAGGCCCTAATATGCAATCAAACACTCTCTGTGCATGCTGTGTAATGTTAGCTGCTCTGCATCTTTTGATTTTTGCAACTCTGATGTCAAACAAAGAGTAGTCACCAATTGAGACTTTTGCTTACCCCTTTGTAAAAGTCATTCCTGGGGTGATACAAATCTCTCTTTAAGTTACAGTATTTTCACAACAGAGATAAGTCATAGTGCCGCAAGTGAGTGTTTGTTATGTACTCCTAAATTGCAAACTTGTAAGTTTTTTGGCCAATAGGTAGGGCAAAAGCAACAACGTGATGTACTATGCGCCATTGCTTTGATGCCATACAAAGAGCCAAATTAATGGCTTCAGTCCAGATCGCCTGACGTCCTTCTCCCTTACTTTAATTTCTATGGGTATAAATCACACCTTTGGTTTTGTTGGCATACAACCGCTGACACCTCATTGGCATCAAATCATTTGAATCATTCAGTATTCATCAAATCTTCAAATCATACTGTACACTGTATACAAACTTGCCAGGGTGCATTTCATTTGAATCAAATGAAATACACCCTGCGGTGTTTGTATACTTTGTATACAGTATATACAGTATGTGTGGGTGCCAGATATGTGCGTGTGTGTTTATGACACATAGCTAGGTTGTTAACACAGTGTCTCAAGACAGGAAACTTTTAGGCAATGGGCAGTTGCCCCCAAATTTGCTTTGAGTTTGAAAAATCAGCAAACTCTTGAAAATCTCCTCATATTGCATTACAAGCACCCCTGAGGACATTTTGAACATAACTATTACAAACAATAGGTAAAGCAAGCAGAAAGTCTCCTTGAATTTCACAAAATAATTTTCACTAAGAAAAACATTGTCACATGATCAAAATAGGCCATTCATGAACTAGAGTGGGGGGGATACTAACTCTGTTTGGGGTGACTGCATTTTTCCTTTAAGTTGATGTCATACTGGGTATGTGGGTTCACCATATTGAGATGGAGAACCTACAGTTTTTGGTGGAGGTGAAAGGTCCTATCATGTCACCAGGGGTCAAGTGAAAACCTTGTTAACATGATATCCCAAGATAGGAAGCAAGGATGAGCTCCTTGTGTAGGTGCATTAGGGAGGGTAAATGCCTTACAGTAACATTTTTGGGGAAGGTCAACATTCATATGTGGTCACCAGAGGTCAAACTCAGGAAACCTTGTTAACATGATAATCTTTAACTACTGTAGTATACTGCACTCTTCATACTTGACATGTAGATGCAGTGAGTACCCTTATCTTTTTGGCAGTGGTCAAAGATCCATTTCCTTTACTGTAGGTCACCAGAGGGCAAGTGGGGCCAAAGCCAAAAATGGTCATGATCACCAAACCTAAAATTTGAACAATGCCAAAGTTATGTAATCTGAAAAAAAAGTTGGGATTAATCGCATAATCAGTGAGATGCAGTCATTCAAAGATGTAAATTGCGGCAAATTGCACATTCAAAATGTGGTGGGACAGAATTAGGAAAAAAGTACATAACAACACACAGTATATAAAAGAGAATTTGACTTCCTTTCTTTTTCTGTGTCAAAGCTTTTTAGTAAACACATTTGTATGCAACAGTGCCACATAACGAGTCATATACTCCACTCACTAATTTTCAAAGGGAAATGACTCGTATGATAATTTTCCTCATAGAAATAATGCAATGACTCAAGTCACTGGCTTGATTCGAGTCGCATTAAAAGTAGTAAAAGACTTGACTCGACTGCAAAATTGAGTGACTCGTTACAACACTGTAATGCAATGAACAAATACCAAAGATACTTTAAATGTAGATAGTAAAAGTTAAAGTAAAAATGAAAATGTCCAGCTCCATCCCACCACATTTTTTGACATTTTTTTTTTATTTTCAATGGTAGGAAAGTTAAAAAATTTATTGAGACTTTCCAAACTATCAGCTGTAAAAGTGTAAATGCATGTGACACTTCTGTGTGCAAAACAAATCAATACAGTATAGTATTTTGGGTAGTCATGGTAATTGCTCGACATTTTTGTGTTGGGACGGAAACAAGTGTGGTGGGACTGAATTTTTGTTTAAAGGTAGTGTACAGTAACATGCCATGCTAGATTTACTCATTACTTTTACAGTCAGTGTCATGTTTTTGACGGCTTTTGTAAAAATGGTAATGGCAGCTCTCTCCTGAAAAAGTACCATATTGCACAATACTTTTTTAAAGGGCCATACCTATTGAAAAGGTCGAGCTATAGAAATGAAGTTTCCATGAGTTGGTTTTGTCTATAATGTAAAGTTCTAAGGGAGTTTCATAAAAATATGAGGGGTGTCTTTGTAACTAGTATATAATGAACAGGCTTTACCAAGTTCTGTCAAACCACAGTGACACAATTTTCAAAACTTTGCATGTAGCTCTTTCAAATGAAATATGATTTCTGTGATTGTTTTCATAATGACAGAAGAATAATCAGACTTCATTGCAATCATGAAATTTTACCTTATATCTTTCTACTTTTGATAATAGTTAAATAGGCCTATTGGTCACATGTTCCTGATTGTGTGAAAGTCATCATTCTGTCCCACCACATCCTTAAATTTGTGTCACCATGGCAACACCATGAGATTTATTTTGCTTTTTATTGTGCCTTGTAATAGTCTGTACAGTAGCTGACCAGTTTTTATGAAACCAGTAAATTATTCACAGAAGCTATATGTACACAGGCACAAATAGAAAAGTCTATCAAATTCCGTCCCACCACAATACGATAATTTTGGCTCAGGCAGACTTGCCAACTCTCACTATTTCACGGTGAGTCTCATGGTTGCGGGCATCATCTCACGGTGAAAATGCCAGATCTTAAGGGAAAATCAATTTGACACAATGCCAGATTAGTTTCAGTAGTTTAGACCAAGATCAGTGCTTTCCATCGCCAGTTAAGTTATTACAGAATCTCAGATGTATCGTTGTCAGAAAAAGTGACTAATTCTGCAAGAGATTTTTTACGGAGGATGCTATATTCAGGCTATTTTTCTCACAAGAGACAGTTTCTTCTAGCTTTAAAGTGACATTCCAATCTAGTAACCTTTGCAACCATCGATAGATGCGATACAACTTTTACAGCCGTACTTTGTGTGTGCCAATGTTGTTTGATCATTCACACTGTTGTACACCTGCTGTATAATAACATATGAAACTTGTTTAAAATCTCCAGGTTTGAGATGTGATTTCCAGGTTTTCATGCAAGAACCTCAAGGTTTGCCATTTTTGAGGTTGTCAAGTCTGCAGTGGTGAATCAGAATACTTTGTAAATACAATACCTCATAAAGTGTAAACCTTGCTGGATCTTATAGTTGGCTCTCCTCCGACCTTTCAAGGTATACCATCAAAAGCAGCTGCACAGCTGATGAAGTTGCTTGCATATACTCCTGGCCTGAAGTACCCTTGTTCAGACCAGTTAAATACTGTAGCTGATTTGCTTTTGTTAAAGCTGCTCAATACAAGCCTTGATTAAACTCTGTTGAAGCTCTTGAGGCTAGTTCAAGTCTTGCTCTTGCTTTTGCAATTAAGGATCTCTGATGGCTTCTTGTTAAGTCTTGAGCTAAGTAAGCTGGTTGTTACTCTTTTGGGAGTAGATACAGGTTTTTGCCTTCAGTTGGAGCTTGGAGAGAGCTACATGTAGTCCTCTGTGAAGGCACGTGTATAGCCCGTCGCTAATAGCTACCTATACGTGGTCCTTACACCAACCAATTGAAAATCCAGGATCTCCAACCAGCATGGTGTTGTTCAAAATTGATATTCTTCTTATAGCAAAGCTAGGGCCTAAAATCTTAATTTTTTACCATACCATGTTTCCTTTCCAAATTTTACACTAATTTTGCAGTTATTTTGATCACTTTAAATCCTGAAAACTTCCGAAAACGTGATATAAAATCATCTTTGCCACTTTGTAAAGTTTATTGTAGCATTTGAAATATTTGATAATATCAGAATGCTGTGTGCGTAACACTGAGATGTCAAGTACAACATTTTGATTACTGTAGTTCCTATACATACATGGCAAGTAAATGCAAACATGCTACAATGATGTAACAGTGTAGCTCATTAGCATACTGATGTAAACACAGTTCCTTTAGTCACACAGCAAATATTACGGTGGAGTAAAAGTTGCTGATTTCATTCCACTTTTTTGGCACTTTTCAGAAATTCTCAGCAACCAAAAACAGCTCCAATAATCCTGTAAGATCAGGAGGAGAAAAGTCATGATAGTAAGATTTTACTTTCAAAATTTGCTGTGAGAAGAAAAACAGGCTCAACCATCACACAGACGGCCAATCCCCCGCTATTTCCATAGGTCTGTATAAAGACTGTGTATAGTGAGCTGTAGGTGAATGCCTACAGTCCTTTACTGAGGACTAGGAGAGAGCTACAGTAGCAGTATTTTTCTTTGGATGGACTAATTGGTGGTCAAAAGGTCAATTTGAAACCCAGAAAGTGAAAGTATTTAAAAACTATTTTCAGAGGTAAGGAATCATAAGCCTTGTGGCTCTCTCGTTCTCACATAGCCTCCTGGATGCTTGAAAGAAAATTCCATTTGTCAGTGAGACACTTGTCCTCAGTAAAGGCATGTGTATAGCCAGTTGCCGGACACTCCCTATACATGCTCCTTATGTGACCCATTGCAAATCTGGGACCTTCAACCAGCACATTGCTTTTCAAAAATAATTTTTTTCTCGTAGCAAAGCTAAGACCTTAAAGTCTTAGTTTAACTACCATAACTTATTGTACTATTAATAATCTTTTACAAGCATTGCAGGCTCGCACTAATTCCAGCGCTGACCTGACGAGCGGGACAATTTCATGCCAATTTTCTTTTTTGTAAAAATCTGTGCAGAAAAAAAATGTGCTTCGGCTCTAGGCCAAAAAAGGCTATATAATGTAAACGTTATCCAAGAGAAAAAGTCATATTTCAAATTTCTTGAAAAAATAAACAAGCAGGTTCTGAATCTAAATATTTGAAACAGCTGTATGGGTGCCCAGTTTGAATATCTTTCAGCTGCTGAACGCGACGGAGTACACAAGCTGAAAAAAATACCATCCACCTTTTCAGAAAAAGTCAGATTCATGCCAGAATTTCTATCTGCGTTTCTTCGGAGGAGATTAATTGGAAACTCTTCTTAAAATATAATTATTGGTACATAAACAACCAAGGAAACATTAAATTCAATTTAACTTAAAAAATTTACAAATTGCAATATGTGGGCTCATCAAAAATCGTGACTGACGCGGACATTTTTGTCACATTGCCTTTTTTTCTAAAAACCCAAACCCCCCCCCGGCCCCCCTAAACTCCTAGGGCTTAAATTCAAGCTTTTAAAGGGCAAGAGCAGTCCCTCCAAACTTATTTTGAAACAACAGCTAATTTTCACTAATTTCTTCTTATTACTCTTTCAAGTACCTTTCATGATAATTTAGGACTTTAACAAATGCATGTCCAAGGTAAACCAATGAGTTACTCCCCATAAATTTTAGAATTCAGTGAGAAAAATATTGTCACATGATTCTCAAGAGCCGTTCATGAAATAGGATAGACTCAGACTAATTCAAATTGGGATGACTGCATTTTCCCTTAAGCTTCTTGCAATGATATCTGAAAAATCATTTTCTAAGAGATGCCTGTCTGGCTTGGCACCCCTGTAAGAATTAGGAAACTTAATTAAAAGGAGACTTTTAGGATAGCCAAAGGTTAATAGCTACAGTACGTCCCTTACAAGTTTTTTCTTCTTCTTTAGCCTACACCAAGGAGCAATCATGACACTCCCCTCCCAAGATTGATCTCCCCCCCCCCCCCACCAGAATTTTCTATAGTCAACAAAAGGGTTTTGATTGTTTTAATTTTTACTTTTCTTCTGATCGAGTTTGAATTATGATGTTTACCAGGAAAAAGGCTTACCCTATGCCAGTCTCATGAAGCTAGAATCCTATGCCAATTTTTAGCCAGCATCTGAAAAATCATTAATTACAATTATATAGGCCACTCAAAGTTCTGAGTCACCTCAGTGCTCATGGTCCCACAGGTGAACATTCAGGCAATTAGCCAGCTTAGTACACCATTTCAGGGTCAACAGGTCATTCCAAATTCCTGTGCAGAATGCAGCAGTACTAAGCTCAGTGTGGACAACCATTGGGGTAGTGTACCATGTATAAGTACCTCAGGCAGACCATGGTTTCACATTGCACATGCACTGATGTGAGTTAACTTGCCTGGAATGTAGACTATATTCTTGTGTGTAAGTGGCTGTAATCTGCAGCAGCAGGTGCAATGTAAAACCCATATATTATGTAGCACATCAGTAGCCAAACTCAGGCTAAAGAAAAACTACCCCATTTTAAATGCTATGTACCAAACCCAAAGCAAGGGCAGATAATGAAAAAAGGTTCTCTATTCATAATCAAACATTGAAACTTTTTCCTATCATGAATATCAACCCCTTTTTCTTATTATGAATATTGAACCTTTCTTCCCCTTATGAATATGGAACCTTTTTTCCCATTATGAAAAACGAACTCTATTCCCATTATGAATTACAAACCTGGGGACTGGGGGCAGGGGCCCCCTTTCCAAAAATGTAAATATGTTTTCAAACTTCCAAAAAAAGTAAAAAAAAGTGACAAGTAGGGTGACAAGTAGGGCCACCGATTTTCCGTGAAAAAAGAGTCAATTTCCGTTACAGCAATTTCAAATCCCGTGAAAATCCGTGCAAGCAATTTGCCAAATCCATGACTTTCTGTTTTGCATTGATTAGTGTGTTAGGCCGGTGCAGCCTAACCAGACTAAAATCCATTCACCAGCCAAATGTCTACACATATACGTAATGGACAAAAGAAAAACCAAAACAACTTGACTTACGATTGTTTGAGTGTGGGTCCCTTCCTCTTCTTACATACTAAAAAATCCGTATAAAATTATATCCATATGCTATGCAGGTACTAAATCCGATAATTATTCCACAACTGAAAGTGTAACTTGTCAGTCAGAACGTTATGATCGTTCGATCATGAATGTAACAACAGAGGAAAACATGAAACTTGAGTAATGTGCACAACAGTTTGTTATGACGCACTCATGCATAGTATACCATACATACAGGGCATGATACAGTATAAACAAGAATCAGCTACAGGCAACGGGGTCGCGGGAAAACTTTGCAAGACTGAGCAACATTAGACCTACCGAAAGCTAGTAAATGCGCAACTCGCACCTGGTCCCACATACAGTAAACATTGGAGGGGGTGAATTTCAACAGTTTTCTATCAGATTGTAGTCTGCTAGAGCCATCCAGTGTTACATACAGATTTTTAAACTTTTTTTTTTTAATTTTGCCCTCTTGATTGCAGACTTCTTTAGCATTCTGAGAGATTTTTGAAGTTGTGTGATTTTCCGTGAAAAAATTAAAATTCCGCGATTCCATGACAATTTCTGTGATCACGGAAAATCGGTGGCCCTAGAAAAGGCCCTACTCTGATTAAATATGTGATGTGTCAGAGTAAGTGGATAGATTTCAACAGTTTACATCTCAGCAACAAAGTAACTTCAGAAATGTATATTCTTGTAATTCTAGACTTAAGGTCCGCGGTAAAGTAGTTATGGCAGTAAAATCCCTGCTGGAAATTTTTAGATCAGGATTTTTAAGGCTGAAAAATTAGATCCAAAATTGACACATTTTCAGACTGAATTCTGATTCATTTCATGCTCATAAACCTGTCTCAATTCATACTTGAATTCCTGACTCCATTTCCTGCTTTAAATCCTGACCTGAATTTCAGCCTCAATTCCTGCTTAATTCCATACTTCTACCATTTGCTAGTCCAAATTTGACACATTTTCAGACTACTAGTCAGAAATATTCCAGACTCTTATATTTATTCCATACTCCGATTGCAGGACTCAATCCTGGTCAGATATATTTCAGACTCTTAGTCAGAAATATTTCATACTATGATTGCAAGTATTCCAGGCTCCTAAGCAGATATATTTCAGACTCTTAGTCAGAAATATTTCAGACTCTTGGTCAGAAATATTTCAGACTCTTAGTCAGAAATCTGATCACAACTATGGTAACAGACATCTACAGTAATCAGAAATATTTCCGACTCCCATTGCAAATATTCCAAACAAGGAATTAAGCGATATAAAATAATAAACACACTATAAGAACAAAAGCATATATCATAGCTGCAGGAAACTTTATTTCTGGGAAGGTCTGTTGAAAAGAGAATTACAGGTAAAATATGTAATAAATGTAAAAAACACTGATCAATAGTCACAAGTTCCATCAAAATCCAGTTAAAATAGACAATTTGTACAGAATGTCTGTTTTACACATACATGATTATAAACCTTCCTTAAGAATACAAGGCATGGCAATAATTTAAGCATGATCTTTTCTCTAGTCCAACTTTCTGAATTGGGGAGAGATCTTAGGGGAGGTTCCCCCTCCACTTTGGAATTTGATTTTTCAATTTGAGAGGAACCGGTATGGCAATAACTGCAATATTTGACATTACTAGACCCTGAAAATGGAGTGAGAAGTACAACTTGTAATGACTGATTCTTGCAAAACTCAATCAAGGTAGTTTCTCTCAAATGAACACATGTACAGAAACTGCTCTTCAAAAATTTTCTTTTTGTGGGACAGATGTCGCACAAATATCCAGCTGGCTAAATCACTGAGAACCGGTGTTACAAACTGCTCCCCCTCCTCTGTATCTCAGAAAATATGTTTATAAAACCTGACGGTAAAATATAAATAACATATAAATATACATTATCTTGTTGAATGTCATAAAACTTATGAAGGGCAAGGTGTACGTTGCAAATATATATATATATATATATATATATTATATATATATATATATATATATTATATATATATATATATATTATATATATATATATATATATATATATATATTATATATATATATATATATATATATATGAGGTATTTGTAGCCTGTTTGTCACTTCTGTGAATCGCAAGCCGAACTGGTGCAGTGGTCACAGACTGCCCGAAAAGCGGAGAATGGCGGGTTCAAACCCTCGGTACAGCTCAATTTTTCTCTCTGGTATTTTCTCTGAACCTTTCCTGCTTTGATAAGGGCTATGCTCTATCTAGGATTGGTATAAAAATTTAAGATCGAATGTACTACTATTTACCTTTCGACCTATATAGTGCTATATATAGTGCTATATGTAGTGCTAAAAGTTTGTGAAAAATTCCACAGCATTTTGGGTTTTTTGACCCTTCATCATGTGGCACAAATGCAACTGTTGACACAGCCAAACATACAAATTAGAAAACACACAATAAAATTGGGCATGACCAAACTGGCTACATGTAGGAAACAGACAGTGTTAGATGGTTAACACAGGTAACACCAACGCAGGAATTGCTGATTTATAAAAGTTCAAGTCTAACTTTCAGACCATGTGGGGACAGGGTTCCAAGTTCCCCAAACCATCAAGTCACAGACTGAGTATGTTGATGGGGGATTGAAGTGCATGGCTACAGGGAACCCTGGAAGGTTCTGTTTGATTGAGCTCAGTGCTCAGAGACTCGGTCTGCAAGACAGTGTTTTGTTTCTTCCACACAGTATATTACAGTGTTTACGTATGAGAAGGCAAACAACATTGGCTGAAGTACAGGTAAAACAGCTTGAGGTTGGGAGGCACGGACCAAGTGCTTAGATACATTCTTTTCAATTCTGAATGCTGTCATGGGGGGTTCAGGGAAATGGTCACGTGTGGATGGGTCATGCGTCATGATGGAGGGTCTCTACATTCCTGTAAATGGCATTTACAATGGGAGATACACAGATGGGTGAAAGGATAGGACCAATAGAATACGTCTGGTGGGTGTTTGGTCAGTTTTGGGGGCAAGGCAGCTCTATCAATTCCTTGTATGCAGTTCAGCGGCATTAGAGAGCACTCTTTGTGGATACAGACATTGTTCAAAACTACAGAAACTTAAAGAACAAAACATATGGAATGCCATGTTACATTTTTAATCACCATTAGACTGCAAAGCTGTCTGTAAAATCTCTCACAAACTAGTCAGGCCAGCTATGCAGGCCATGCAGCAGTCTTTAAAAAGCAAACATGACCAATGAGGTACAGTACTCCCTTTGCACAATGTGTAGGTTGTAAGCCACACACAAACCATGTAAAACATCGAGCTTACAGTACCTTGTCACCTTACATGGCTCTGTTTCACATAGTATGTTCTTAAAATTACAAGTAAACTGAAGAAATAAACATACTGTCCATTTCAATGAGTAGCACTGGCACTGTAATGCCTGAAATCTTTTCTCTTGATCATGAAACATGACATCAAATAGCTGAAAACTGATACTGTAAATAGTTTTAGTTTCCTACTCAACAAGCAAAAGGAAATAGCTGGATGGTCCAAAGTTTAAAAACAAACTTTTTGACACAGAACTTTGCATGTTTGCAGGCCAAAATAACAAAAGAACCTTCTCCACAGTGTATTTTACTTTTTTCCTCCACTTTCTTTCTTTTCATTTTATATTTCCAAATAAAGCCACAGAAATTAATATATCTGGAAGAATAGTTTTCAAACATTCAAGTACTCTCAGGCTTATTTATCCAGTTCTGTCAGAAGATGTCACTAGAGTTGTAATGAGCATGAACAACCACTACAACAGTACTGTACCAGCTCTGCAAAACATACTGAACATCATTCATAAAGTCAAACTAAACAAATAATTGAAACAATTTTACTCAAGCAATTGTTTCCTTTTTTTAAGGGTTTGCATATTTACCGATATACAGTTCTTCTATTGCTAAACTCTCTAAAGGTTGCCTTGCCTTAAACTTGTTACAGTAGGTTTATTTTAGATATGCGTCCACGCACCCATATCGGGCAAAGTGAATTTAACAAAGTCGTTTTCTTACCTGTATGCGACAGGGTGCAAGAACTTAAACTTAAACTTAACTTGGTTTTTAAGATTTTTAATGGCACCTGTCCTGAGTATCTTCGATCAAATTTTACCAGATTGAATAATACTCATCAGCACAGTACCAGGGGTAGCCCATTCAACTTTCTTGTTCCTAGAATAAAAGGATTCTCTGATCGTACCTTTTTCTTTACAGGTATTGAACTTTTGAACTCCCTTCCTAATGCGGCAAAGCAAATTAAAAATGTTGCAAGTTTTAAACTGTACGTTAAGAACTATCTTGCCAACAAATCACTTTCGCGGAGCAATGTCTCTAATTCATTTTTTACTGACTCGAGTGCCGGCGTCTTTCATCCAGTGCATTATTTCTGCTAATTTTCCATTCCTTGTGTAAGTGTTCTTTGTTCCGTCTTTAGGGACCCCAATGGAAATAAGCTTTTCGTAAGCTTTTTGTGGTTATCCCTGGTACTCTGTTTTGTAACTCCTTTTCTCGTTTTTTTATATATTATTCTCGTCTGTTTGCCTGTAATATGCCTTTCTGAATGTCTTTGCTTTTGTTTGTGTTTATTGTTTTATTTTGTACCAAATAAAATCAATCACTCAATCAATCAACCCTCAGTTCCTCTAAATACAGTATTTTCCAAAAGATCCATTATGAACTTTTTGACAAGTTGGACTATTACTGTAGCTGCTGCTGGTTGAAACAAGCAAGGGCTAAAAATCCATCACTAAATCTGACAGACTGCATTTTTAATAATTCATTTAAATTAAAAGATTACATTCCACATGCTCTGTGAGTCTTCCAGTTCTACTTAAAATAGCATGTATTCCTTCTGCATGAGTAGTCTCAAGTTTTGAGCCTCAATACTGCTCAAAGTGGACTTTAATTCCCAAAATGTAAATTTATAAACTCAATCCAAAGTAATAAACTTCCTGATGTTAAAACTTTAATCTCCATACTCTCAAAACCACAATAAAAATGGAATTTCCTCATGTCTTGATCTTCTGCAAATGTGATATTCAGTGATACATGCTTCCAATTTCAATGGTGACTAAATGATCTTTATACTGTGCACAATCAATTCCAATCAGCTGCCTTAAGGAAAAAGGCACATCTGCTTTGCTGAACCATATTTCACATGAACATCAACTATGTCTGAAGTTTCGCTGAACTGTCCTGCTGTACATCGGTTGGTCCCATAAATTTACTCTGTAACCTATGGCCAAGAGCCATCTGTTTTATAGTTTTATCCACAGCTTATCTTTGAGTTTTGGCAAAGACACAATTAAAATTCACTCCATGGATGAATGATCAGGCACAATAAAGCATGAACAAACATGAGTAGCAGATCTGCAATCCAGGTTGATTTAATAGGAATATAAGTAGGCTAGGCTAAACATATTGCAGCCTACATCAGTATAAAATGCCAACCAGTTTATACTCACTGCTGTTATAGTACATCAAGGCCAACCTTGTTGGAGTCTGTGACAGCTGGTGTCAAGAGCAATATGACAAATAATCGTTGCACCACAGTACCACGTTTTGCACTGGAATAGCCGGCACGTTTATTCAACTTTCACCTTCAAATTTAACATTCATTGTCAGCTATGCAATTAGCCAGGCTACACTACAGTTACTCAACTTCACAACTTTTCATTTGAACTCTGCCAGTGTCAGTCACAATAAATTCCTGGTGGCTACAGAAGTTGTCAAAATAGGATATTATCTACGGTATAATCTGACTTCATCAGACTTGCAAAAATGGCGATGTTTCACTTGAAAGTTTACGGCTACAGAACAGTAATGGTGGAGTGCAAAGTCTTATTGAAAATAGTCCGTACTGTGTGTACGTAGGCTACTGTGTAGACCTAACGTTAACTTACAATGCACAATAGCCTATAGGCAGTAAGGCTAGTAAGTGCTAACGTTAGCCGTGAGTTCGGAAACCTTTCGTCAAATGTGCTGCAACTCTTCCCTTTTGGCCTGATACCTTTTCCAACAAAATAAAGTACTAGTCACAAATGTTGTTAAGTGATTTCTTCAGTTTCTTGCCAAATCTTCCCGTTTTTCTGGGGTTGATTCCAACCATCAAATTCAACGGCTCTGCTTCGTCACTGTGGCACAGACCTGAGATTTGAATTTGGTATTGTCCGATGTCATATTACAAATCTTATCGTAGGGATTACAAACAAACGAAAAGTTTGCTCGTGAAAAAGTAGTTCTAATTATCCTGTTCAGATCGGTTGAAGTATGATGCGAGGTTCTTTCATAAATTTTAAGTCCAAAAGGGTTATCGAGGACTTCGTCTCCTTTCTAATTCCTCCACTGAGCATAAAAAATTCCGTGAGCAGTTTGTTTAGATTTTTTCCAACCCTACTACGTAGTGCACAAGTCCTAGGTGGTTGTTTACAGGATCAGGAGCGTCTCTCCAGCGGTACGTACACAAGTCCAGTATAGTGTAGGCTTGCTTCAGGAATGTGTACAGTACAGCTCAATGGCTACGAGGTCACGTGTATGTAGAGGTCAGATCATAAATTATGATAAATAGTTACCAAGCGCTCTGGGACAAAGCTTGACCGTCGGAGTATTTCTCGTCAAAGCTCCGAAGAAAAGGATAAGTTTTTGAGTGATGAAACCAATGTCAGTGACTGAAAGCTTTATAATTCTTTATGGCGGCGAGTTATTTAACACCAAAGTGTACCGAGATGAAGTATTGAAACAATTTCGTACAATGTGGTTGGAATGACTGGCTGCATTCACGATTTTTACAGTGTGACCCGCCGGCAAAGAATCATGCAGTCAACAGGGTTGGAATGGACCGCGATGGGTGGGAAATCCATGGGGACTTATGACTGATCACACCACCTTACAAAATGTTTCTCCACGAGTTGTGTGGTAAAATTACGAAAAGGAACCTGAGAAAAAACAAATCCTGATGAAGAACCTAAACCTGAAACACCTCACACCAACATAAAAACAGCGCGCTTATACAGATGCAGGATGTTTTTGATGGCATATGAAAAAATTATTTGGGTTAACGTACGTACAAAGAAAACATACACATTTAGCCAGTCTAGTACTTGACTGCGTAGCAGCCATATGACATATTCCTTGCTCAGTCTCAGGAAACCTTGGGCTGAGCAAACAGAGTTCACTCCGCGGGGTGGTACTATACTTTTTGGCTTGGATATTTTAGCGACTTTTGGGGCTATATGCAGTTTAAGAACCACTGGGTATGTGACCAAGTTCTAATTGGCAGGCCTATAGGCATGCATCAAACAGGGGAGGGGAAATCACTGCTTGTCTGCGCGATTCTTTCATTCAAAACTATATCATATAAAAAGACAACAGCAATTTTGGCGTGGTACAACCGAACTCAGGACCTTTTCTACCTGGCAGAAACTGAGAGCATAAGTTCTTTCCAATATGAACTTAGTACGATCTGTCTATGTAATGGCTATGTGGTCCTGGAGGCGGTGAACCAGGGGCACGCTAGATTCCTCAGTCAATAAATTTAGTTTACGAGCTGAAATACCGGAAATGGCTGTGCGGTTCTTTTGTAATAACTTTACTAGTTTTGGAAAAGCATTCGAGCGGAAAAGGCTACAAAATTTCAAGTTCATGAAGGAATCACTGAAGATGGGCACTGCACTTGAAAGAACTATAGTAAGGCTCTGACTTAATTTCATCGGCGCTAATTAATGATTGTACCGGCGTGCCGCGGACTTACAAGCACACCGTCGGACCTTGGCTGGCAGTCAGTTTGCAAGGGGAATACCCGGCACTTGGTCGGACCTTAGGTTAAAAAAGTTGGTCTTGGCTATAGAACAAAAGTTCACTAGACCGGCTAAAACTATGCAAAAAAAAAAAAAAATTCTGAACCTTATCTTAGTAGACCGATGTCAATGATTGCTGAAATTGCCAATACTGTGACATCTAAAATACTAGTTTCAGTCCCAAAAATCGAAACTTTCAATTGTACTGTACAAACAATCGATCAAACATCTGTAAGCTGTATACTTTCAGGGAGGCCGCAAAAGTCTGTCTTTAGTTTGACAGATCCACCAAAAATGTTCAAACCATTCACCCGGCATAAACCTGATACAACTAGCAAAATGGGGCGAGGTCAGTAGCATTTATTTTAGTATCTTTCAAAGTTGATGATAACTGGAAATTTTAAAGCTTCGTAAACCCTGAGAATGTTGTCAAAAATCTGAGCCGACGATCCGTACGACTCCTTTAAAATTTCAATTAAACAGTGTGTGTAATGACTGTAATGACTGTACTTTTAGTACACATTTACTGTGTAGATCTTTCAGTCTCAGGGTAGCCAACTCGAACGTAAAATTTAATGATCCAAACTTAGCTGGATAGCCTTAATTTCATACAATTGTTTCGGTGTATGTGTAAAATAGTCTAACTAAGCCCTCTCAAATATTTTCGAAAACTTTTCTTCAGTAATCTTCCTGTACGATACTTTTTCTTCAGAGTTACTTGCTTTGGCTCATATGCTATCCTAACAAGTTTACTATGGACATATTGAGCCTAGCCTATTCTCGTGTTTCAAAGAAGCACTGAGTGAGAGACAGCTATGTGTTTAGGGTATATAGCTTGGCGGTAGATTGCTCTATGTATAGTACAGCCAGCCCGGGATACCCAATTTTTTCCCGGGATCGTGATTTATACGCAAGGTGAAATTAAACGCGGGGGATTTACAGAATAATTTACAATTTTAAACATTCTACACATTAATGTCAAGAATTTGATTTGGAGTGTTGTAGGTTGAAGTGCTTAGCAGTGAGTTAATCCCAGCCTAAGGAAGTTTCAATTAACCTGCATGGAACCGATTTTCGGGTTTCGTGATTTTGACTCCACGGTTACGACACGTTACCAGAAACGATCATTTCCGTGAATTCCGGGCCTGAGTTTCGATCCGTGTAAAATTTTAAGCCAGTCTTCACGATCATCCATACTGACATCATACATTTGTATGACGATGCAAATGGACAAACGTACGTATGATTCGGCGTGTGGATCTTGCCCCAAGAATTTGAAAACGTCCAACTAAAATGAACGTATAAGCAGGAATAGACTTTTGAACGTTTATGAAGGTGTTCAAACTTTTATCTGCATGTTTCATCTTCATAATAGTTCATAGTAGTGTCCAAATATTTGAATGACGATGTTAATGCATGGACAAGTATATGATCGTGTAAACGGGCCATGTAAAAAGTTAAGTACTCTGATACCCGGTTGTCCTCAAACAGATAATTACCAGGGCCATGTTGTCAGATCTGAAATCTATGAGCAAATTGTGAGAACCATCAGAATACTCCTCTGTGCACCAAAAATTCTGGCATATCTGTTATTGTGTTGTTCATGATCATGCACTAATCTGAACAGGAATTATTTGATCAGAAATCTCTCGATCCTCCACCAGAAAAAAATTCTAAGTTCAAAATTCTGGTACCTCTTATTGTGTGTGTGTGCACCTTTCTGGTCAGAAAAGGTGAACAGAAATTTTCGTCAGAAAATTAAACAGGATTTCAACAGGAAGGCTTTCAGTTCAGAAAATTACCAGAAAGTCAACAGCCGGATTCTCAACAGATTCACCGCTCTGTTGAAAACCTGTTGACATTCTGATGATCTTCTGTTCATGCATTTTCTGATGAAAATTTCTGCAAGGGAACTGCCCAAAAAGTTTTTAAGTCCAAAATCCACTATCCATTTAATGTATCTTAATTCTGCAGAAAAATTCTAAGTCAGAACTGCTCAAAAATTTTCTAAGTCCAAAATCCCCTATCCATTTAATGTATCTTAATTCTGCAGAAAAATTCTAAGTCAGAACTGCTCGAAAATTTTCTAAGTACAAAATCCCCTATCCATTTAATGTATCTTAATTCTGCAGAAAAATTCTAAGTCAGAACTGCTCGAAAATTTTCTAAGTCCAAAATTCCCTATTCATTTAGTGTTAGTTGTGAAAGCAAGTATTTAAGTCCAGATCTGTTTTGAATCAGAAATGAATCAGGAATTAAGACTGGTAAGGATTTCAGCCCATATGTCAGGAAATTCAGTCAGGATTGAGTCTGGAATAGAGTCAGGAAATTTCCTGTCTCATATCTAGTCAGTTTGAAATCAGGAATTAATCAGGATAGAGTATGAATTGAATCTGAAATGAGTATGAAAGTCTATTCCTGCTTTAATTCAGATTTATTCTGATTACTTTCATACCTATTTCATACTCAAATCATATTAAAATTTCTAGAAGGGATGCCACTAAGAGCTGTTTTCACTATTGGCAGTTTAAGAATAAATTAAAATCCCTCAATAAAATGTAACATAGGTGGACGACACGGTTTTCTCTGAAGACAAAGGGGGCCGTGGGTCATGTCCTAAATCTTTTGATTGCATGCGACTTAATCCAGAGAGCCAGAGATTGCAGGTCTAGCCATACTCAAAATAAAACAATTGGACAAAGCTTCTACAGTAGTTACTCTCCAATTAATTACAAACCCAGTTACAAAAAAGAAAAAAGAAGAAAGGCTGAAAAGAGTTTACCAAGAAAGTACACCCCTCCTTTGTGTCAGCCACACAAAGGGACTTAAAAATACAAACTAGCTTCAATCTGACTCAGTGGGGAATCACACTAGTCAACACATAAACACTTAACAAACACATGACAATATCAGAACTCATTCAGCATATAGGTGACTGTAAACATGATCATATCCACTGTACAGAGCTATTGAAACTGTCTAGTTCCCTCACTGACCTCTGGGATCACCATGGGATGGCTGTGCCACTGGTCCAAGGCTCAACCCTGCCAACTCGAGTTCACCCTAGCTTCAATTCAACAAGCAGCAGAGTGCTACTTTCCCTGCACTGCAATAACACACATTAATAATCACAAAAATACCTGAATAAACACATTAGTTATACTTGACCTACATGGTGCATGAACACTGTGATGGGAGACAGATCAGGGATCCATTGAATGGCCTCAACCTGAGAGCTGTCCTCACCAACGCAATGAACATTAATCACATTACACAATTTACGGACATACTAATTATTATACGTGGTGATTTACTACTTACGCCTAACTCATACTGCTCACACATAGCCATTCAGCACACATGGAATAGCTGAGTCGTGATTATAACACACTTAGACACTTAGACCGTACACAACACCATGAGCATATACACTTCAACATTCGAATCACTACAGTGTTACTAACTTAGCACACATTGTTATGGACGGTATAATCGAACAAAATACAATACAGCTCTTAAAAGTCACATTACAACTTACTTTTAGGCCTAACGTTACAGCCTAACGGATCCATCGCGATCGCGGATAGGGGATACCTTCTGCTCCTACTGATCTGGCTATACATCTTCAGGAAACTCTAGCTAGCATCACTACCGGCTTCTGGACACTGTCTCCATACTCATCGCGATCGAGACCAAATGCTGCATGGTCATAATAGGCCTGCAACAGCACGGCTACTTGAACGTCCTCGGCCTCAGCCTCAGTTTAGTCAGAATCCACAGAAGTTGCACACCTAAGTACGTATCAAGGGTGATGACTGAACAACGGTACACAGTTTACGGTGACAGTCTAGACAACATCTCGGGCCAGGATTTACATTTTCTCTCTAGAATAACTCGGGGCTTACGGCGTGGAAATACCGGAGTCGTTGGCTTATGTGTGTACTGTCCTTTGTACAACCAACGACTAACTTGTTACAGGAGAGGTATCTTCAGGTCCAAACAAAGTGAAGCAAAGATGATTCACTTTCTTGGAAAACAGGATACGGCTCGCTGAGTTACAAAACTTGTTCTAAGTTGCTCTCCACTAAGTTTCTCAACAAAATAGGGGGCAGCAAATAAAAAGTAAATTACCGCAAAACTGGGCTGTTACAAAAAGATCAGCGGGAATGTCAATATCTTTTGCTCTTTCCCTTTTTACCTCTTCAAAGATTGATGGTTTCTGAAGTAACTCATTGCTTATGCAATAGTAATAATGCAGTGTTGCATATAGTGTTAAGATTTCTATTGTTAACCCTATGTAAATTATCTCTTACTGATCAGATAGTTAACGGTTTGGTGAGTGATGAATATTTTTCAAGGAAACAATTTTTAACTTTCATAATAAATTCCTCAGAGGATACCAATGCTACATGCAGGTGTCCTTGAAATGAAGGTTGGAAAAACAAAGGCTAGCATTAGCCATATTTGGTATGTCCCTCTTTTTGTGTAGTTGATGTTTTAATTTCCATGGTACAAGTGAGAAATGGAAATTATTAAGTAAAATGGTCAATTTTTGATGGATTTTAATGGGTATTGTGGTTATGTTTCTGGATTTTACATGCTTTTTTATCAAATTAATATCAAACTTTGTAATTTGCATATCACCAGGTCTTTAAGCAAGCATAGCAGTTGACACCACTCTGCATTGTTGTGTACCTCAACTCCATATCCAAGTCGCATTAGTTGGTGCTTGGCCAACTCTGAAAATAGTGGATTGTTCAACTCATGGGTGGCAATCATGGGGGACGAGGGGGACTTGTCCCTCCAATGTTTTTTAGTGAGGGGAAATCATACCAAATGTCCCCCAATATTTTGAGGCATAAAGAAAAATCACATTTTTGTTATAATAAGTAGGCTAGGGCAGGAAATAGGCTATCTATGTCCTCTAGAGTGTAACAAATCACTTGGCTTCCAGGGGTTTGACCCCTGTACCCCAACAGGGGACCTAGGGTGGTCCCCTGTACCCCTTGGCAATTGCACAATGTGTAGATGCTCCCACCCTAATATCTGAAACAGATCACCCCCCTGGTTCAACTTTACAACCTGTTCCAGAATAAATGCACATTATTTTGGAGCTTGCTATTAAAGTTAAGGATATTAAGAAAAGGCTACTGATTGATTGTACTTGTTAATTAGACCCTTCATTCTGATGCAGCACTAAAACACTTGACTCCCAAAGAAAATCGATGTCCAAGATACATATTCTCCTGTTAAGTGGAGATCAGTCCTCTGTGATTTTTCATTCTCTTTTTGGAGGAGTACTGATTCTTCTTGGATTAGTTTGAATGGAAATTTGATGTCCACAAACTTGACTACTGTAGCTCCCAGTGGCGGCACCAGGAATTCAAGAGTGGGTGGGGGCAAATGGAGGGCAAAAGGAAATGTTGGGGGGCTAAAACTTTTCGCGCGTAGTGCGAAGCCAAGCGCAAAGCGTGAGCTTATGCATGTGGAGTCCAGGGGCACGCCTTAAGGCCCCTGGTGGGGGTCCAGGGGGCAAAGCCCCCGGAAGCTCAGAGGTTTCAGCATAATTCTGGGTGAAAAATTAAGTCTCAGGGTAGGTATATTTTGGTTCATAATGCAAAATCAAATGCAAAAATTCCCAACAATTTTAGTGTATAAGGCTATTCCACTTCTCAGAACACTATAATATTAAGCAGTTGGAATCCAGGGGCCCGCCTTAGAGCCCCTGGTGGGGATCCAGGAGGCGAAGCCCCCGGAAGCTCAGAGGTTTTAGTATATTTCTGGGTGAAAAGTTAAGTTTCAGGAAATGCATATTTTGGTTCATAGTCCATCACCCAATAAAATGATTCCAAATAATTGTAATGTATAAGACTATTCCTCTCCTAAGGTCATAATAACAGTAAGTGGTTGGAGTCCAGGGGCCCGCCTTAGGTCCCTGGTGGGAGTCTAGGGGGGAAAGCTTTCGGAAGCTCAGAGGTTTTAGCATATTTCTGGGTGAAAAATTAAGTCTCAGGATAGGGACGGTATATTTTGGTTCATGATGCATCATCTAATGCCCTATGTTTCAGCTGAGTGGGGGGGGGGGGCAACTAGGGGGGCAAGGATAAAATCTGAGGGGGCAAATGCCCCCTCACGCTCCCCGTAGCGCCGCCACTGGTAGCTCCAAAAGTAACTGAAGTGGTAATTTAGACTGAAATATTTGACAATATGATGGTAATAGAAAGAGACACCAAAGGCGTACAAGGTGGGGGCAGGGGCCGACTGCCCCCAAAATTTCCACAAGACCTGAATTTCAGGCAGGGGTCTGTAAAAAGTACACAGAAAACTCCTAAAGGTGCTCAAATTCTTCCAAAAATTTGCCAGAAAATGATAAAGCATCATAGTCACAGTAAATATTCATGAAAAATAAATTTGGGCAGTTATGGGAAAATTAGTTTTACCTAATAGCCTTGCTTCATAGTCTTGTGCAGGCGCGGTTTTACGGGGGGGCTTTGGGGGCTTAAGCCCCCCCAAAGTTCGCTCAAGCCCCCCCAAAATTTTCAGAGGTTGTGTTATGCTATATTTGCGTGTACTGAGAAAAACAAAATTGTCCAATACACTTGTGCACATCTTGGTCCAGTGGAATTAGTTTGTCAAGGGAAACTGTCGTCTGTGTCTCGAAATCACATATTAGGTTCACGATTTCATACAATGGAAGTTGGGTCAGATAAGTAACATCTATGATAGTATGTACGTACATGTAAATCAAGTTAAAGGATTAATCATCTGTTGGAAGTTGAAAACGAGTCATTTTGTCGCTGATCTCGTCAAGCTATACTAGCCCTTTTAAGTCAAATCTACAGACCGAATCGTTATTCCCATAAATGTGAACAGGTCCAGTTGCTCGTATCTCTCAGTAACGTTTGCTACATTCTTCCAAATAAAAAAAATATATGCCTGTATATACGTTACATCTTCGTCATGGTAAGGAGCGGTGCCACTCAGGAGGAAGGGAGGCCTACCCCCCCCCTGTAATTTGCAGGAAAAGAGAAAAAGAGTAGGAAAAGAAGACGTGAAAGAGAAGAAAAGAGGGGGGCGGGGTAGGCCTATATCTGATTCATATAGTTAATTCAGGGCTTCCAAGAGGCCATATTCCGGTTTCTACCAGCCTTTAGATACGATTTTATAATGCACAAATGAAGGCAAATTTTCTTAATACTTCGAGAATATTTCTGTGGACTCAACGCACGTATTTTTGCGTAAAACTTTCCCCGACTAGAGGGCAGTAATGTGTCCAAAAGGGGACTTCAGGAGGTTTGTTGATACATACCCTTAGACAAAAAAGGCTCCTCTTTCACCTAACCAAAAATATTAAGAATGTTTTGAACTCATATGATCGGGTCCAAAAATATTCCAAAGACAACACCATTTTTGCATCTAAGCAACCTTCAAGTAACCAAAATTTCTCAAAAGGGGAGGGGGACCCCTCCCCTTAGACCTCTCCCCTAGAACAGCCCTCTTTTACCCAACCAAAATTAGAATTCACGAAGTTATGAACATTTGCCTGCCATATATCAGTCAAAACTGTCCCGAAGACCGCACCATTTTGCATCTTAGCAACCTTAAAGTAACCAAAATTTCTCACAGGAGAGGGAAACACCCCTCCCTTTAGACCTCTCTCCTAGGACCGCCCTCTTTCCCCCAACCAAAAATTAGAATTCACAAAGTTATGAACATTTTCCAGCCATATATATCAGTCAAAAAATAACCCTAAGACCCCACCATTTTGCATGTTAGCAACCCTAAATTAGCAAAAATTTCTCAAAGGGAGGGGAACACCCTTCCCCTTAGACCTCTCCCCTAAGAAGGCCCTCTTTCCCCCAACCAAAAATTAGAATTCACAAAGTTATGAACATTTTCCAGTCATATAGTCAAAAAATTAGGCAAAGAACGCACCATTTTGCATCTTAGCAACCTTAAATTAGCAAAAATTTCTCAAAGGAAGGGGAACACCCTTCCCCTTAGACCTCTCTCCTAAGAAGGCCCTCTTTCCCCCAACCAAAAATTAGAATTCACAAAGTTATGAACATTTCCCAGTCATATAGTCAAAAAATTACCGAAAGAACACACCATTTTGCATCTTAGCAACCTTAAATTAGCAAAAATTTCTCAGAGGAAGGGGACTCCCCTCCCCTTAGACTACTCCCCCACGACGGCGATCACTCAACCCATGTCCCCTATCAAAATAACCTTGCGCCGTCCCTGGTTATGGTACTGTTTTTATTATCATTGGTTTCAGCGTGCACGTGACCGATTTACATATTTGAGAGAAAATTTTATGGTTCTTCCGTTTCAAGTCCCCCCTAAGCCCCCCCAAAAGTCTCGATCTAGAACCGCGCCTGGTCTTGTGCAACACTAAGTTGCCCGAAATGGTAGGATATTTGGGCGAAAGTTGCAAAATAGTTCTGGGATGTTCAATTGCCAGATAACACGGGCAGAGGGGAAGGTGTGCAGGTGCATATGTACAGTGTCCAAAATTTTGCCCGAAAAATTCAACCGAAAGCCATCTTGCGATGTGTCATAAACACCACCAATTGTCACCAGAAGGCTGAAAGTCAAGACATCTTCGGGCAGCCTATGTGATCCTATGAGATTGCGATTTTGCAGTTTTCAGTAGGAATGCACCACCGTAGATTGTGCCAAACTTGCTAAAATCACTTAGCCTGCAGTGCTGTGGACCCAAAATTTGGGCAATGGTAAAAAAATGGGGGTAGCATTTTGTTCAATTACACATAAGAATTTAGTGTGAGAAAATCTTCTCTTAAGTCTGCCTGAAAATTCATTCAAAAACCATCTTGTAACGTGATATATGTACCGTTTTTTCTCAAATGGCGGTAGTAGTAAAATCATTAACAGCTGGAAGTTGGCAATGGTAGTGGTACAAGTGGTACATTTTATCTGGTAATTTTCATCATTTTCAATTTGTCCATTTTTCAATTTGTCCATTTTTTGAAGTGAACATTTCATTGGAAATGAAAGCTCAAAATAATGACTGCTTAGATTCTACTTACAAACCTGGAAAAAACCAATTGCTGCTGTCTGAGGTCTCGATTTTTCAAAATTTTCTGTACGCTCCATGCCAACCAATGGTTGCACTCTGCTTAGATAGTCTTTCGGGTAGGATTACATATTTCAGGCAGAAAATCCTCTGTCCCCTCCCCCCCCCCCCCCCGCAAACTGAAATGCTGCCATATGCCTATGGGAGACACATCAACATCCTTTTCTCGTGTGTAATAATTCTTTTGTTCTCAAGCAGAGCTTCAGTATTTCTTGAAAAATAGATGTGGGGCTCCTGGGAAAGCCTATACCCTCTGATGGTGACATACCCAGAAATAAAAGTAGTCACAAAATTGAGAATATTGCTTTAAACACCTAAGCATAAAACGTATGTTAGATATCAGCAGCATTTTTCTTCCAAAGCTCAGTGACAATTGTAGGTGCTAGTCTCAAAATGTGACATTTTTATTCAGTCATGAAAAGGCACAAATAATTGCACCATTTTGCATTTAGAGAGACTTGTTTGTTGAAAAATATCCATCCCAAGGGGCTTGGGGGACATCCTCTTCCCAAAGACCACAACCACAGTTCACACTTTCATACAAATCACCATGAGTTGCTCCCCCCCCCCCCCCCCGCCAAATCCTGAATCTGCTAACTGCAAAGAATATTTTGCTATCCCCCCCCCGTTGAGCCAGCACAACCAGAAATATACTATTAAATAAAAGTATATGCATAATGATCGGCTAAAAAGCGGATTAGCATTGTAGGCCCTACAATATTACGGCATTCCATTAGGTCAGTGCAAACTTCATCTGTTTTTTGCAGGGCAGATGGCTTAAATTTTTGTCTGCTTAAACTGCGTTGCATAACTTGAAAAATAATTAAGGCTCGTGATCAGACCCAGCCAAATAAGTTAACACCCAGCGTATCAAAAGCATAATGTTATCCCATAGGCTATGGTAGGGATATGCCCTATACAGTTAGTAGCAAACAAAAAAGCAGGTGGGCCTATCTGTATGCAGATTACCCTGTGCATGGTATCAACTAGGCCTAAAAATAAAGGGATATATTTCTCACCTATTCTTGGAAGTCATTTTCTGGTCTATTGTTTTCTGAATATTATGTATCTTCCGTCAGATTTTCAGTGTGGTTACATATAGTGCAACTGACTCCATCATTGATTGTTGGAAATGGGGCCTTTACTGGCTTAGCTGATTATGCATGGCTGTCGACATATAACAGTGGCCAAGGTAATATAACATTGGCTTGCAAATGACTCAGTGCATGTAATGTGATAGCCGGTGACATGCAAGAACAAGCTTGGGGTCCATTTTGAAGGCACATTAAATTTGAGCAATGGTTTTCTGATCTTGAGATTAAAACATAGAATGAATATATTAAGTTTGTCTAATTCATTAGAATTAGAAGATATGTAATTAAGCTAAATGGACTTATGCAGTGCAGGAAAATACAATTAACTGAACTGAGTTATGATTGTACTTCATTTACAGCTGCAGCACATTTATGAATTTAAGAACCTTTGACTAGAAGCAGACCGATGTTCTTTATAAACTGGGCCGGTTATTTGAAGTTTTGACAATAATTTCACAATGCCATCTCAGATGGACAGTAACATGATAGATGTCTCATTTATGAAGTTTACATGAAAAGTAAAACCAGCATGTTGAAAGGGTGGGGAAGACCTTTATTTGCTTTAAATGCAGATCCTTGTTATAATTCTAACACAAAACCTGAATGCTTTGCCAAGTATACCATGCATTGTGTTTTAGTGAACTTTAAGACTTTGGAAGCATACAGTGGGATACCTTAAAATTGAAGTAATTAATGACTGTCTCAAGGACAGCATTTGCTTTATTCTTAACAGGTTACTTACAAAATACAGACACAGTGCTTGTTATAGTGGACACTTAAAATTGAGCTGATTTATTTCTATAGACCTGAACTATTCATACAAATCACCTCAGATTTATGACATTTATACTCTCTGTTTTGAAATTATTTTAGCCTTGGTACAATGGACATACTTTCAGCTGAGTTATGGTATATTTTACTATGCAGCACATTTACGAGTAAGGACCTTTATCTAGAAGCAGACCGATGTTCATGGAAAGATTAAGGTTACTTGAAGTTTTGCCAATAATTTCACAATACCCTGTCCAATTGGAAGTAACACCATTAATATCTCATTGACGATGTTCATGTGAAAAGGAAAAAGAGCACATTGAAAGGTTGGGAGACCTTTGTTTGTTTTAAGTGTAGATTCTTAACCTGAAAGCCTTGCCAAGTATATCATGCATTCCGTTTTAGTGTACTTTAAAGTTTTGCAAGCATAGTGGGATAATAAACCAATGTATGACTGTCTCAAGGTAGGAGAAGCAAATGTTCTGTATTTCACACAGGTTATTTTAAACTTAAGATACAGTGCTTGTCAGTGGACATTTTTATTGAGCTGATTTATTTCCATAGACCTGAACTGTTCATACTTGCACCTCAGTTTCATGACATTTATACAGTTCTCTATTTTGAAATAAATTCAGCCCTACTCCTAGGTACCACTTTCTTGTTATATTACACATGTACAAATGCAAAAGTTGTTTTGATTACATGCAAGAACAAACTATGGGGTCTGTTTTCAAGGTACTTTAAATTCCAGCAATGGATTTCTGATATCTTGAGATAGAATAAATATAGAAATGTTCGTCTGATTCCTAAAAGTTAGAAGATAAGCTGAATGGACTTATGAAGAGCAGGAAAGTACAACTAGTTAAGCTGAGTTATGACTATTCATTAATAGCTTCTATGCAGCACATTTGTGAATGAGGACCTTCAACTAAAAGGAGACCGATGTTCATTGAAAGGAGATTATGTGAAGTTTTGCCAATAATTTCACAATATGAAGTTTTGCCAGTAATTTCACAATACCTTGTCCAATAGGAAGTAACAGATTAATGCCTTTATGGAATTCATATGAAAAAATTTAATACAGGGTATTGAATATTTGGGGGAAGGTTTTTTATTTGCTTTAAATGTAAGCCTTTGGTGTGAGTGCAGTGCATCACCTTAAAGCAGCACATTGAGATGGTTAATGAAATTCACCAAATTTTTCCAAACCTGTTAAGTTTTCTTCACAAATGGTCAAACTTAAACAATCCCCACATCTTGCATACAAATAAATGTTTCATAAGTGAGTAATAAACAATTCAATTCGGTTTTCAAAACTTCATGACCAGACTGTTTTTTTCAAATTATGCACACAACCATTATAAATCAGGATGCCACAAAATTCAAAATTTTAGCTATATGCATAACTATTGGATGTGAAACTTGACTAATTATGCTAATAAGAATCTTTGTCATGTGGTACAACACCCTCGTTACGTTATTAATATCAACTCAATGTGCCGGTGCTAAGTGTGCAATGCATTGTGTTTTTGTGTACTGTAAAGTTTGGCAAGCATCATGGTGGGATACCTTCACACTAAAATAAAAACATTACTGTCAAAAGGCAGGAAAATTATTTTCTTTTCCACATATAGAAAAAATGTTTGTCTTGTTCATGATCACGAAATTGTAATAGTGCCAAATAGACTGTTTAAGTGCAGGACATTGCTTAAATAGCTGAGCTTAAGTATGATTATAGTTCATTGCTGCCTACCATACAGTAATGTGCTTTTATAAGTAAGGAACATAGAACGGACTTGGGGTTACTTTTGGGGGTACTTGAAGGTTTGCCAGTGATTTCACAATACCCTGTCAGGTATAAAATAACACAATTAATGTCTCATTTATTTAAATCACCTGAAAAGTTACAACAAGTTGAGAATCAAAATGTTGGAGACAGGTTTTTATTTCCTTCAAATAAATGTAAGCCCTTGTTATTAGAGTGCACAACCCAAAAGCTGTGTATAAAGGTACTGGATACTAGGCATTCGTTTAGTGTACTGGAAAGTTTGGCAAGTTAAGTAGGATGCCTTTAAATTGAAACAAAAATGCTTTCTGAAGGCAGGAAAATCATATGCTTTATTTTATACAGGTCACTTTGAATTATTAAGAGACAGCATTTATCATTGAGATAATTTGTATCAACAGTCCTGAACAGTACATAGAAAAAATTCAAGTTTGATGACAATTCATTATCTGATTTTACAATTATCAAGGTCAGGAAGAGAAGCCTTCATTTTTTTAGGGTGACTGGTAGTTGATTCTCAAAAATATCAAAATTGGTTGTTGACTTTAAAATGATATATCCAAATGGGGAAATTATTTCAGCCCAGCTGAATGCAAAACTTGTACTAGTTACATACTAGAACGAACTTGTCCTACGGTCCTTTTGAGAATGCTTCAAATTCTAGCAAAGAGAATGTTATACCTTGAGATTGAAAGATGGAGGAATTTTTGTCTTAATCATAAATTTCACAATGCAATCATGGCAAATGGACTGTCTAGGTGCATTAAACTACTTCAGCTAAGTGAATATTTTACTATATTTGTTTACTAGCTACCAATGCACTGCTTTTGCAAGTAGAGAACATGGAACCAGCCAGACACGCTTTCATAGGAGCACCTGAAAGTTTGGGAATGAATTAACAACCATGTCAGATTGAAAATATCAGGATTACTGTCTCATTCATGAATTTCACATGAAACTTTAATACAGCATATTGAAAGGTTGGGGAAAGATTTTTATTTGCTTGAATGTAAGCCCCTGTCGTGATTGCAGTGCACAACCTTAAGAGCGGTGCTAAGTGTACAATGCATAGTGTTTTAGTATACAGTAAAGTTTGGCAAACATCATGGTGATATACCTTCAAACTAAAACAAAAACATTACTGTCAAAAGGCAGGAAAATTATTTTCTTTTCCTCATAAAGGAGAAATGTTTGTCTCGTTTATGATCACTAAATTGTAACAGCCCCAAATAGACTGTTTAAGTGCAGGACATTGCTTTAGCTGAGCTTTAGTATGACTATAGTTCATTGTTGGTTACCATACAGTGAAGTGTTTTTATAAGTAAGGAACATAGAACAGACTTGGGGTTACTTTTGGGGGTACTTGAAGGTTTGCCAATGATTTCAAAATACCCTGTCAGATATAAAATAACTCAATTAATGTCTCATTTATAAAAATCACCTAAAAAATTACAACAAATTGAAAATCAAAATGTTGGAGACAGGTTTTTATTTTCTTCAATATATGTATTACAACAAATTTAAATACATAGCAACATCTTGAGGGCTCATGAACAAGACACAAAGATGGGGTCCCAAACCTACTTTCCAAAGAATCCCCCAATCTTCATTGGGAGGTATAGGCTATGAGATGAGACCTTCCACTTACCATTTCTGAGTTGATTGGGCCCCATGAAACCTCAGGGTCCCTGGACATTGTCCACCCGTTCCACCCGCTTGCTATGCTACTGCCTTGTTGTTACCGCAATGCTCAACCTACTCAACCTAAAAGATATGTTTGGTACAGGAAATGATGCATTGTGCTTCATCAGTGTACTTTAATTAAAGTTTGGCATCTCAAGTGGGATACCTTCAAATTGGAACATAAATATGTTTCTGAAGACATGAAATACATATACTTTATTATATTATACCCCACAGGTCAAATTAAATTTAAGAGAGAAGTTTCCAGGCAGCCTGCATTTTTGTTGAGCTAATTGATTACGTTACCAGACCTGATCTGTACATATAAAAAATTTTGTTTCATAGACATTACTTAAATTCTTTTGGTGAATTATCAATGAGGAGAGACCTTGATACTGTTTTGAATAGTAATTGCCTCTTGGAAGGCATGTAATTTGCAAGATGATTTTAAAAACATTTTAAATAGCCAAGTATAGGTATAGTTCATTACTAGCTTCTGTACAGAAAAGTGCATTTGCAAGAAGGAAACATGAAAACAAGCTTGGGCTCTGTTTTGGGGGTACTTAAAATTGCATTTTGTGAATTATTTCACAATATCCTGTCACATATGAATAATATGATTAATATATTAATTGAAAACTTAGCAAAGAAAATTATAACAAATTGATATGCATAGCAAGATCCTAGGGGTTCCATGGACAAGAGACTAGGGAGGGGGCCCAAGCCCACTTTGCAAAGAACCCTCCAATCTCCATGGGGAGGTACAGGTTATGAGATGAGACCTTCCACCTACCATTTCTGAGTTGATTGGGGCCCACTCAACCCTCAGGGTCCCTGGACATTGTCCACCCAGTCCATCTGTTGCTATTCTACTGCTTTGTTGTTACCGCAATCCTCAACATACTCTTAAACCTGAAAGATGTGTTTGGTACAGGATACCACACATTGTGCTTCATCAGTGTACTGTAAAGTCTGGCAACTTAAGTGGGATGCCTTGAAAGTGGAACAAAAATATATTTCTGAAGAGATTAAATACATAGGTTTTAGTGTATTATAAACTACAGGTCAAATTAAATTTATTAGAGAAGTTTCCAGGCAACCTGCATTTTTGTTGGGCTAATTAATTACATTAGGCACCATGTCGAATTGTCGGCCTGTAGGAGGCGCACCCACTTTTGAAGTTAGAAAAGGTTTTAAAAAGGGGTAATGTAGTTTTACATTCATAAATGTTTTGATGACGCCCAACCATTAGCTCCCGAAAAATTTTTTAGTTGCTTTCTGACAAAACACTGAAGATGGGAGGGGGAAAGGGCAAGGTCTTTTCCAGAAGGACTAAATATTTTTTTTTTCAGGACTGAGATACGCAAAACCGCATTGAGGCAAAGTTTTACATTTCATTTTCTAGGGAGGGCGAAACTTTTTTTCTGTGCCCCTCCCGGCCCCTTTCTCTGCATACGGGATTAGTGGCCTGAATCCATCATGTAATGCTTGAGCAAATGGGATCCCCCAGTCAGGGTTGGTGATGGATCAGAAGATGTTTATACTTGAATTTAAAACCTTCATTAAAATTTGAAAATAGGCCCTATATGTTGTGCACGAAGCAGAAAGTCTCAAGTAGGCCAATCTTTTCTTTTGGGAAAATTTTCGAACAATACCTAAGACCAGAGCATTACCTCGGACTAGCAGGGACACCCATTGTATTGGTTCTCTGCTTGAATTTGACCATCTCTTTGCCTTTAGGAAATATTTTTGTTGAGGGAGGGGGATCAATACCCTGGCAATAACGCCAAGATACGAATGCTAAAATCACGTAAACAATAATTCCTGTCAACAATCCCACAAAGGCCTGGGGCAAACGTTTGCCGTTTGGCAAACATCTGGGTGCATGATGACGGCCTTACGGGCACTGCATGGGGAAAATTTGCCCATGTGGGCCCCTTGACGATTTAGCCACAGTGCACGCCATTGTGGATACCACCTGGGAGAACTTACCCACTGAAAATACCCCATAAACCGATTATGCACATGTGGGGGGCATGTTGACAGGGTTCAGTTGTTTCCAGCAGGGGCGTAGTTAGGAAGAAATTTTAGGGGCCTAGGTAACAAATGGAGGATCACGACATTGATCGCCGTCCTGAATTCTTACAAATTTTACTAGGACACACACAATTTCTGGGGGCCTAGCAAACATCTGCCCCCCCCCCCCCCCGTAGCTATGTGCCTGGTTTCCAGTGGATATTCTTAAACCCATAATCACCTCTTTCGGCTAAAAGTAAAACACAATATTGAAAATTCAGTGATAGTTAATGACGGCAGTGATGTGTCCAAATTCAGACTTGCCATCTCCCACGGTTTCACCGCGAGTCTCATCGTTTGGGCATTGCCTCACAGTAAAAATGCCAGATATCACAGTGAAAATCACTTTGAGACATGTGTTCCCCCCCTTCCCCCCCCCCCTCCAGCAGGATTGACGCCCATGGTCAGGAGGTTTCATTACTTGAATCCCGCTACAAGCTTATCATGAAGATGAACATAAATGAGGCTTGCTGGTTAAGTGAGCGTTGCCTTGGCAAGTCCAAAAAATATGCAAAAAGAAAATGTAAAAACTGAAGCTTAAAAAAACTGGTAGGGCTTGAAAATTAGCTTTTCTGCTCTGGAGCTAAAACCTCTTCTGACAACTTTCTTTTTGAAGTTTTCCCGGAGCTGTTTTACCATTGTCTGGAGCTGTTTTCAATTTTTCAAAGAAACTACTGTTCCCTGCATGTAGGGCTACTTGTGCAATTAGTAAAAGAAATTCAAAATGTAAGAGACAGGAAGACAAAGAACATTTGGTGTAACACAACGCACATGCGCGGATCCAGACATTTCAAGGGGGGAGGGGGTGAAGGCGGTGAAGTCCCCCTTGAATATTCTCCTAGATACACTTTATGCTAATTTCCACGTATTCGATGTTGTTGATGTGGCGAAAAAGGGGAGCTGAGGCCGGGAAAGCCCCCCCTTGGATCCGCGCCTGCCAAAGTATTAAGCACGATGTGGTCATTCTATCTCTGAAAAACTTGGAAGGGAATGGAAGGGCTGGGTGCATGTATACGGCAGCTTTGGTTTGCCCTCATTCATGGCTGTATGGGCTGGGGGCTGGGGAGCCCCCCCTCCCCATGTCAGAAACCTGACTGAATTGGGCAGATATTTTGTCTCAGTCAAGCGAAAAATTGGACAGTTATATTAGGTCTGGAGTAGGGCAAAAATCACCGCCCTCCCAGAGAAAAAACAGTCCGGTACGGCCATGCCCTCTTTGGCACCTTGAATGTGGAGGAGGAGCAGGGGTTCATAAATTCTATCCCCTGCCCTATGGCTATGGACTCACCTTTAATTGAGATGGTGCGAGGCTCCAAATCCATTGGGTTTAGTTCAAATTAACTTGGAGACTAATAACCTGGGCTTATAGTAGCTTCTCGTAACAGTGATATATAGGGGGAAATTTGTGAATTTTTTTTAAGTTTTGACATGCAAGGATGCCACCACCCTGTCGATTAAATAAGACCCTGCATGCTTAGGAGCACATTAAAGAACAAGCATAACTTTGGCAGGCACTCATCAACAAAATAATTAGAAAAATATTAATGTCTGAACAGCTCTTAAAGTAAGGAGATTACTGCAGATACACATGTGTAAGTTAGGTTCCCTTTGTACATATGTGCAGTTTTAGGCAACGGCAAACGTGCCACGACATGCTGAAGAAAATTAAATAGTATAGAAAAAGTTTACACCTAAAGCTTCCAAACGTAACACAGATTGGTAATTCAGGGTCTTTTGCACATGCCATGTAAATGTTTTTGGCATTCTTGACCACTTGGAGTATCGTCGACGCTTTTCAATTATAGATCCTGCTTCGTTAAAGTAAGGTAGTATTAGTTAGTACAAAAGTGTATGCAGACAGCATCACCTCCCTTGTTTGATCGAAGCATGCATTTCGGGCTGAAATTTCTTCCGTGGGGGGAGACTAAAACATTGTAAAATCGTTGCCATAGCCAAAAACTAGTATATCACTATAATATCATTCATTGGTTTATTCAAATTTTTTTCATCAATCTTAAATTGTTACGAGGCAAATTTTGATCAAGATCGTGTACTAGTGACTGAAGGGATGTCGAAGTACATGATGTTATAATGAAGTACTAGCTTCTATTTCAAACAAAAAAGCTTCCCTCCCATTGTTTGGGTTTTTGTTAGTTTTTTTTTTATTTTACAAGAACGCAAGCACCATGCATTTTTTTCCAAAAAATGCTGAATAACGGTCTTTTAATATTAAATGTGCTTCATTTAATTTGAATTTCACCAGTAATGGAATGGTCTGAATGACATCATCTAATCGTTCTAGAAGTTTCCTGCGATGTTTACAAAGGCAGCCGGGCAATAGGCTGTGTGCACTGTGCACTATGCGCTGGGATCTAGTTTGCCGCACCCAACCATCAACGTGCACAGGACCAAAACACTGACAAATTCGTCGATTTGCGAAAACAGTACGGCGTTCCTAGAACAAATAAGCAAGGGCTGGGGTCCCGTAAAATATTCAGAAATGGGTGTAAATGGTGTTTCCCAGTGTTTGAAATATTCCCTTCTTCAAATGAGGCGTCAGTATCGAGTTCATACACATCTTGTACTATAACGGAAATCGGAAAAGTACACGAGTACCCAGACTGTTTTTCTTTGTGTGTTAAGTGTTTGGTCGGGTCCGCCATTAAATTGGTAAATATTTACGCGTGGCTGGCTTTGCCATTACTATGATCACAACACAGTAACAGATATCAAAGAGCATACCCATTAGTTTTTTTTAAACACGGGGAAGTCTCCAAGTGCTGAGCATTAATAGAGTATTTTCTTCAGGGAATCTTTCAACATTCAAACAAGAATTGCGGTTCCGGATGCCGTGGCATTGTTATTTGAGGGTCGTTCTAACATTTGGAAGCAGGTTCTGCGTCCAAATTCCACCCTTAGCCTGTGGGGCTGATCGACCAATTACAGACCAATACATGTAAACTGTTCATTACACCATTTTCTCGCGAACTTACTGCAGGTTATTTTTACTGTCTATTTGATATTTTCTGCTTCGTATAGAAGTTACAGCCTCCGTCAAGCGGCCGCGAACGGATTACCAGAGAGGACTGTTGTTCGTTGATGAATATAACGGTAAGCAGTCTGCAGGAGGATTCTTGCGCCCGTTGCTAGGACAGTCTTTTGTTTACAAATTACATCGGCCTTGGGTCGGCCACGCCGATATGGCCGCAGCAGTATCGCGGCAGCTAGGAGGCGACAGGTGCAAAAACTATCCACATAGCGCCTTACCAGACCTGATCTGTACATGTAAAAATTTTGCTTGATAGCAATAACTTATTCTTTTTAGGTATGGTCTCACGTACCCCGTGTTTCCTGGTGTAACCCCGTGTTTATACCAAGGCAAAACCGCAGGTTAACACCATGATCTTTAGCGTGTGTTCTCATCTACCCCGGGTTGAGTTGATTGGGTTTGTGACGGAAGCCCGTGCAAATACTATTATTCACTGCATTTACAGGTCTGTTTAATGTGTACATTGCTATAGTAAGTGGAGGTTACGCAGCTCTGTACCTGTGACCTTGGGTTGATTAAACAAACACGGTGTTTAAAACTGCAGAACCCTCCGTTCGGAGGTGGATCGAAATTTTAACACCAACCCCGAGTAAACCCGTGTTCTCACATTACTCGCGCTCAGGGTAACACGGTGTTAACCCAAGCGCGGGGTACGTGAGACCACAGTATTGGTGAACTATCAATAAAGAGAGACCTTGATACTGTTTTGACAAGTAATTGCCCCTTTGAAGGCATGTAATTTGTAAGATGATTTTAAAAACATTTGAAATAGCCAAGTATAGGTATAGTTCATTGCAAGCTTCTGTACAGAAAAGTGCATTTCCAAGAAGTAAACATGAAAACAAGCTTGGGCTCTATTTTGGGGGTACTTAAAATTAACATTTTGTGAATAATTTCACAATATCCTGTCAGATGTGAAATAACGTGATTAAATGTATTAATTGAAAAATTAGCAAAGAAAATTATAACAAATTGAAATGTATAGCAAGATCCTAGGAGCTCCACGGACAGGAGACTAGGGGGGGGTCCCAAGCCCACTTTGCAAAGAACCGTCTAATGTCCATTGGGAGGTTCAGGTTATGAGATGAGACCTTCCACCTACCATCTCTGATTTGATTGCCCCCCCCTACCCTCAGGGTCCCTGGACATTGTCCACCCAGTCCACCCGCTTGCTACGTACGCTTCTGCCGTGTTGTTACAGCACTGCACAATAAACTCAAATGAAAAGTTGTGTTTGGTACAAGATACCACACATTTTGCCTTATCAGTGAAGTTTGGCAACTTAAGTGTGATGCCTTGGAATTGTAACAAAAATATGTTTCTGAAGAGATTAATCACATAGGTTTTAGTGTATTATACACTACAGGTCAAATCAATTTAATAGAGTAGTTTCCAGGCAGCCTGCATTTTTATTGGACTAATTAATTATGTTACCAGACCTGATCTGTACATTGAATAATTTTGTTTCATAGCAATTACTTATTCTTTTGGTGAATTATCAATGAAGAGAGACCTTGATACTGTTTTGACTAGTAATTGCCTCTTGGAAGGCATGTAATTTGCGAGATAATTTTAAAAACATTTGAAATAGGGAAGTATAGGTACAGTTCATTGCTAGATTCTGTACAGAAAAGTGCATTTGCAAGAAGGAAACATGAAAACCAGCTTGGGCTCTATTTTGGGTTTACTGAAAATTAACATTTTGTGAATGATTTCACAATATCCTGTCAGATATGAAATAATGTGGTTAAATATGTTAAATGAAAAATTAGCAAAGAAAACTATAACAAATTGAAATGCGTAGCAAGATCCTAGGAGCTCCACAGACAAGAGACTAGGGAGGGGTCCCAAGCCCACTTTGCAAAGAACCGTCTACTCTCCATGGGGAGGTACTGGTTATGAGATAAGATCTTCCACCTACCATCTCTCAGTTAATTGGGGCCCCCCCTACCCTCAGGGTCCCTGGACATTGTCCACCCAGTCCACCCGCTTGCTAAGTACGCTTCTGCCGTGTTGTTACGGCACTGCTCAATATACTCAAACTAAAAGTTGTGTTTGGTACAAGATACCACACATTGTGCCTCATCAGTGTACTTTAAAGTTTGGCAACTTGAGTGGGATGCCTTGGAATTGTAACAAAAATATGTTTCTGAAGAGATTAATCACATAGGTTTTAGTGTATTATACACTGCAGGTGAAATTAATTTAAGAGAGTAGTTTCCAGGCAGCCTGCATTTTTGTTGGACTAATTAATTATGTCCCCAGACCTGATCTGTACATATGAATAATTTTATTTCCTAGCAATTACTTATTCTTTTGGTGAATTATCAATGAAAAGAGACCTTGATACTGTTTTGACAAGTAATTGCCTCTTGGAAGGCATGTAATTTGCAAGATGATTTTAAAAACATTTTGAATAGCCAAGTATAGGTATAGTTCATTGCAAGCTTCTGTACAGAAAAGTGCATTTGCAAGAAGGAAACATGAAAACCAACTTGGGCTCTATTTTGGGGGTACTGAAAATTAACATTTTGTGAATGATTTCACAATATCCTGTCAGATATGAAATATTGTGATTAAATATATTAACTGAAAAATTAGCAAAGAAAATTATAACAAATTGAAATGTGTAGCAAGATCCTAGGAGCTCCACGGACAGGAGACTAGGGAGGGGTCCCAAGCCCACTTTGCAAAGAACCGTCTAATCTCCATGGGGAGGTACAGATTATGAGATGAGACCTTCCACCTACCATCTCTGAGTTGATTGGTCCCCCCTACCCTCAGGGTCCCTGGACATTGTCCACCCAGTCGACCCGCTTGCTACGTTTGCTTCTGCAGTTTTGTTACTACACTGTTCAATATACTCAAACGAAAAGTTGTGTTTGGGACAGGATACCACACATTGTGCCTCATCAGTGTACTTTGAAGTTTGGCAACTTAAGTGGGATGCCTTGGAATTGAAACAAAAATATGTTTCAGAAGAGAATAAATACATAGGTTTTAGTGTATTATAAACTACAGGTCAAATCAAATTTAAGAGAGAAGTTTGCAGGTAGCCTGCATTTTTGTTGGGCTTATTAATTACGTTGCCAGACCTTATCTGTACATATGAATAATTTTGTTTCATAGCAATTACTTATTCTTTTGGTAAATTATCAATGAAGAGAGACCTTGATACTGTTTTGAATAGTAATTGCATCTTGGAAGGCATGTAACTTGCAAGATGATTTTAAAAACATTTGAAATAGCCAAGTATAGGTATAGTTCATTGCAAGCTCAGGCTTCTGTACAGAAAAGTGCATTTGCAAGAAGGGAACATGAAAACCAGCTTGGGCTCTATTTTGGGGGTACTTAAAATTAACATTTTGTGAATGATTTCACAATATCCTGTCAGATGTGAAATAACGTGATAAAATATATTAATTGAAAAATTAGCAAAGAAAGTTAAAACAAATTGAAATGTGTAGCAAGATCCTAGGAGCTTCACGAACAGGAGACTAGGGAGGGGTCCCAAGCCCACTTTGCGAAGAACAGTCTAATCTCCATTGGGAGGTTCAGGTTATGAGATGAGACCTTCCACGTACCATCTCTGATTTGATTGCCCCCCCCCCCACCCTCAGGGTCCCTGGACATTGTCCACCCAGTGTATTATACACTACAGGTCAAATCAATGTAAGAGAGTAGTTTTCTGGCAGCCTGTATTTTTGTTGGACTAATTAATTATGTTACCAGACCTGATCTGTACATATGAATAATTTTGTTTTATAGCAATTACTTATTCTTTTGGTGAATTATCAATGAAGAGAGACCTTGATACTGTTTTGACTAGTAATTGCCTCTTGGAAGGCATGTAATTTGCAAGATGATTTTAAAAACATTTGAAATAGCCAAGTATAGGTACAGTTCATTACTAGATTCAGTACAGGAAAGTGCATTTGCAAGAAGGAAACATGGAAACAAGCTTGGGCTATATTTTTGGGGTACTGAAAATCAACATTTTGTGAATGATTTCACAATATCCTGTCAGATATGAAATAATGTGATTAAATATATTAATTGAAAAATTAGCAAAGAAAATTATAACAAATTGAAATGCGTAGCAAGATCCTAGGAGCTCCACAGACAAGAGACTAGGGAGGGGTCCCCAAGCCCACTTTGCAAAGAACCATCTAATCTCCATGGGGAGGTATAATTTATGAGATGAGGCCTTCCACCTACCAGCTCTGAGTTGATTGGGGCGCCCTCTACCCTCAGGGTCCCTGGACATTGTCCACCCAGTCCACCCGCTTGCTACATACGCTTCTGTTGTGTTGTTACCGCACTGCTCAATATACTCAAACTGAAAGTTGTGTTTGGTACAGGATACCACACATTGTGCTTCATCAGTGTACTTTAAAGTTTGGCAACTTAAGTGGGATGCCTTGGAATTGAAACAAAAATATGTTTCAGAAGAGATTAAATACATAGGTTTTAGTGTATTATAAACTACAGGTCAAATTAAATTTAAGAGAGAAGTTTCCAGGCAGCCTGCATTTTTGTTGGGCTAATTAATTATGTTGCCAGACCTGATCTGTACATATTAATAATTTTGTTTCATAGCAATTACTTATTCTTTTGGTGAATTATCAATGAAGAGAGACCTTGATACTGTTTTGACTAGTAATTGCCTCTTGGAAGGCATGTAATTTGCAAGATGATTTTAAAAACATTTGAAATAGCCAAGTATAGGTATAGTTCATTACTAGATTCTGTACAGAAAAGTGCATTTGCAAGAAGGAAACATGAAAACAAGCTTGGGCTCTATTTTGGAGGTACTTAAAATTAACATTTTGTGAATGATTTCACAATATCCTTTCAGATATGAAATATTGTGATTAAATATATTAATTGAAAAATTAGCAAGATAATTATAACAAATTGAAATGTATAGCAAGATCCTAGGGGATCCATGGACAAGAGACTAGGGAGGGGTCCTAAGCCCACTTTGCAAAGAACCATCTAATCTCCATGGGGAGGTACAGGTTATGAATTCAATTCAATTCAATTAGTCGAACTTTATTCCAACCGATAGTCGACATAATACATGAATATGATACAATATAATACGATCAAGTACTTACAGGAGCTTTCAAGATAGAAACAATATGCATTTCTAATATAAATGAAAGGTTGAGGGGAAACCAAAGAAGCTCATAAAAAGCTTATGTATGGTCCCCTAACAAAATAACACATAAAGATAAACAAAAATGTTATAAAGCACAAAATCACAAAGTATGAACCATTCGATACGAATGACAGGAAAAAAAAAATGCAGTACAGGAGTACAAAGGTTGATTTTAAGAGACATAATTAGCAATGAGGAAACTCTTTAAGTGACTTTTAAAACAACTAAGGGAGGGCCTACTTCTAATTGCAATGGGAAGGGCATTCCAAATTTTTGGACCTGTATATTTAACAAAACGCTGGCTACCCTTCAGCCTATAAAAGCGGGTTATAATGGAAGTAGTGATTCCTTGCCTAGTATGATAATTACAGGTATGATTCTCAAAGAAATTATTAAAGTTAGAGGGGAGCAAACCATTCATATACGCATAAATGAAAGCTGCTATTTGATACCTACCTATGTCAAATACACTTAAAATATTCAAATGGGAGAACAAGGGGGCAGAATGAGTACAAGAAGGTGCATTACAAATAATTCGTACAATCCGTTTTTGCAAGGTGTGTACTTTACTCACATGAGAAGGAAAAGAAAACCCCCCAAAGAAGAGTACCGTAAGACAAGTATGGGAGAATGATAGCCTTATAGATTGCTGAAAGGGCATAATTAGGAAGGTAATCCCTTGTTCTATACAGAATACCTATTCCTTTAGACATTTTATTACAGATAACATTAATGTGAGGTGACCAGGAAAGATTACTATCAATAATGATACCGAGAAATCTCATGAGATGAGACCTTCCACCTACCATCTCTTATTTGATTGGTCCCCCCCTACCCTCAGGGTCCCTGGACATTGTCCACCAAGTCCACCCGCTTGCTACCTACGCTTCTGCCGTGTTGTTACCGCACTGCTGAATATACTCAAACTGAAAGTTGTGTTTGGTACAGGATACCACACATTGTGCTTTATCAGTGTACTTTGAAGTTTGGCAACTTCAGTGGGATGCCTTGGAATTGGAACAAAAATATGTTTCTGAAGAGATTAAATACATAGGTTTTAGTGTATTATAAACTACAGGTGAAATTAAATTTAAGAGAGAGGTTTCCAGGCAGCCTGCATTTTTGTTGGGCTAATTAATTATGTTACCAGACCTGATCAGTACATATAAAAATTTTGTTTCATAGCAATTACTTATTCTTTTGGTGAATTATCAATGAAGAGAGACCTTGATACTGTTTTGACTAGTAATTGCATCTTGGAAGGCATGTAATTTGCAAGATGATTTTAAAAACATTTCATGGCGCGTACATTCCCCTACCATGGTTACAGCAAAAATGGTCTAAAGAAATCAGCCCAAAGGCTTCAATCCCTGCACGGTCAATTAAACAGATTTTCCAGTTTCACCATGGAGTTGAAATCTAATCACCAAGACTATTAGTGTGAATGGACTTTAAGGTAATTCACACCATAGAGTTACCACCTCCATGTTCAAGCAAGCTGCTATCTAAATGTGTTACGTAACACACACACATACAGAGAGACTGCACACAGCAATATATTGTCAGTACTGTGTGTACTACGGTACTGTATATAGACGCCTTGACAGACTGGCATAGTAAACAGCTATAAATAAAGCTATAGTTAAAAGCTGTCAAATCAGTCTTGCAGAGAGTAAAAGCAATTTCTCTAAAATGATGAAATTACTGCATCTTCAAACTGGATTAGCTGAACGTTAAGAAGGGCAAAGGAAATGGCGATTTCATATTTAACCAAGTTATAGTCTGTTGATCTGAATATAAAGGAGCCCCTTGCAGTTGGAACAAATGATAATGACAGGGGATGCACTTAAAAACAGAATATTTCATTTGATAATATTCTTAAGAAAATGTTAAAGTGACTTCTCCTTGGGAAGGCTATGTATGTGTGTAAAGTGTGACTTTGACATGTATTCAACTTTTGCAGTAGGCCTAGAAATTATTACATCCTGATGCCCCCCCCCCCCTTGACTACGGGCCTGACAATGTGCGGTTGGTTCTTAACATCGTGAGTTTAGAAATCAGACGGGAATTAATAATTTGACCATATACTTTAGCGCAGCTAGTACAAATTTTAAACAAGTCCTATCATTACCTTCTGTGGCTTTGTGTCCACGTGTGCCGAAACGTGTGCATCGGAACCAAAAAATAACTTCCAGTTTGTCACCAGGCGCGGTTTTACGGGGGGGGGGGGCTTTGGGGGCTCAAGCCCCCCCCAAAAAAAAGTTCGCTGAAGCCCCCCCCCCCAAAAAAAAAAAAAAATTCAGAGGTTGTGTTAGGTCTATGCTATATTTGCGTAAACTGAGAAACAAAATTGCCCAATACACTTGTGCACATCTTGGTCCAGTGGATTTAGTTTGTCAAGGGAAACTGTCGTCTCTGTCTCGAAATCACATATTAGGTTCACGATTTCATACAATGGAAGTTGGGTCAGATAAGTAACATAAGTAACATCTATGATAGTATGTACGTACATGTAAATCAAGTTAACGGATTAATCATCTGTTGGAAGTTCAAAACGAGTCATTTCATCGCTGATCCCGTCAAGCTATACTAGCAGTCCTTTTAAGTCAAATCTACAGGTATCTCTCAGTAACGTTTGCTACATTCTTCCAAATAAAAAAAAAATATGCCTATATATACGTTACATCTATGTCATGGTCAGGGGCGGTGCCACTCAGGGGGAGGGAGGCCTACCCCCCTGTAATTTGCAGGAAAAGAGAAAAAGAGTAGGAAAAGAAGACGTAAAGGAGAAGAAAAGAGGAGGGCGGAGTAGGCCTATATCTGATCCATAAAGTTAATCCAGAGCTTCTGGTTTCTGTCAGCCTTTAGATACGATTTTATAATGCACAAATGAAGAAAGGCAAATTTTCTTAATAGTTCGAGAATATTTCTGTGGACTCCACGCACGTATTTTTGCGTAAAACTTTCCCCGACTAGAAGGCAGTAATGTGTTCAAAGGGGGACTTCAGGAGGTTTGTTGATACATACCCTATGACAAAAAAGGCTCCTCTTTCACCTAACCAAAAATATTAAGAATGTTTTGAACCCATATGATCAGGTCCAAAAATATCCCAAAGACAACACCATTTTTGCATCTAAGCAATCTTCAAGTAACCAAAATTTCTCAAAAGGGGAGGGGGACCCCTCCCCTTAGACCTATCCCCTAGAACAGCCCTCTTTTACCCAACCAAATATTAGAATTCACGAAGATATGAACATTTTCCAGCCATATATATCAGTCAAAAAATAACCCAAAGACCCCACCATTTTGCATCATAGCAACCTTAACTTAGCACAAATTTCCCAAAGGGAGGGGAAACCCTTCCCCTTAAACCTCTACCCTAAGAAGGCCCTCTTTCCCCAACCAAAAATTAGAATTCACAAAGTTATGAATATTTTCCAGTCATATAGTCAAAAAAATTACCCAAAGAACGCACCATTTTGCATCTTAGCAACATTAAATAAGCAAAAATTTCTCAGAGGAAGAGGACACCCCTCCCCTTAGACCCCTCCCCCACGACGGCGATCACTCAACCCATGTCCCCTATCAAAATAACATTGCGCCGTCCCTGGTTATGGTACTGTTTTTATCATTGGTTTCAGCGTGCGCGTGGCCGATTTACATATTTGAAAGAAATTTTATGATTCTTCTGTTTCAAGCCCCCCCCCCCACCAAGCCCCCCCCCCCAAGTCTCGATCTAGAACCGCGCCTGTTTGTCACTGCAACTTCTGTACTGTAATGTACCTCAACCATGTGTTCAAATTTCTCTTGAACTGCTTTCTTGTTACTATTATGAAAAATCCACTACCTACCGTACCTTCATAATAATGACAGTAAAAATCTTTCTAATGCATCTCCTGGCCGAGATTTCACCCGCACATTACCGTTAAAAATGTACGGTAAGATACGGCAGACACCGTGCACGTACGAACGTTCATTTCGTTCGTTGCCTGGGTCACTCACTTGACTCTCTATGTTGTGCACACTTTGGCACGTTCCACTTTTCGCAAATGGGGGATATGTAATATACTGGGAAAATAGTTTGCTCTTTTTTGCAATATATTTAGGAAACTTTGGACGTACAAATTTTGCAAGTAGTTTTTATAGTAGTAAAAAATTACGAGCAATATGAAGATAGGAATCATTTTAGTGTGTAAGGTAGTACCAGGATAGGAGTAACAGGGAAAGAAGATTTTTTTCGTGCACACAGCGCATAATACACCTTGCAAGAATGTGTACGATTTAAAATCTGATGGAGTGAATTTTGCTTCAGAAAAGAGTTTCTCCACCAAATATACGAAGTTTTGGCTATTGATTCGACACAAAAGAATATTCTTGTGGTTGAAATAAGTGTATACCTTATGTAGACATAACTGTATTACCAAAATTTGCTTCTTTAGATCATGAAATCATGTCATGTTAATTTTAGTGATAACTTGACAAATATGAAATCTAGCAGCATCGAAAGTCGAGCTGCGTGCCGTACATTCATTTGGGTATGTGTTTATAGGGCAATCATATTTGTGTAGTTTCTAGGTCTTTCGCGCTACTTCTGGGCCTTAGTTTTGGAACGTTACCCATCCACACGCACTGGGTGCAAATATTTATGAGCTGTCTTTTGACGTTCATTTCTAAAGAAAGGTCTATGTTGTTTCGTTATCTAGTATAAGGGCAGCTTGATGTTAGAAACACGCATCGCTGGGCCCGTTTCTGGTGAAAAGTGCAAAAGCTTGGTACGGAAAAAGACAAAAACAACTCCATTTCAAAATACTATTTCCATAATACTTTTTTTTTTTAAATTTGATTCAGTAGAATTCGTGTAATTTTCTCAAAACGAAGAAATTTCATTCAAAGTGGAAGCCTGTGTGTAATTCTACGAAGCACCATGATACTGTCTGTGCAAGATAATATAATGCAGGTGTGTGCACACAGTGTCAACATGTGTGCGTATAGTGGTATGCACTGCATTGTCTGGCTAGTTGTAATCGCTATCTGTAACCAGGGAGTTGTTACGTAACAACTTCCTGCCATAACCTGCCCTCCTGTAACTGAGCAGGGATTATTTACACCGGGCCAGCCCAAGCGTAAAATTGCTCCCTCGAGCACGGACTGGAGTTGGAAAATTTCTGACCCTCGAATCTCCATATATTACTCGGGTCTGCCGTTTGCTGTAAACTGGTACGGCCGATGTACACGATATGTGATATAGCCAAGATAGGTATAGTTCATTGCAAGATTCTGTACAGAAAAGTGCATTTGCAAGAAGGAAACATGAAAACAAGCTTGGGCTCTATTTTGGGGTTACTTAAAATTAACATTTTGTGAATGATTTCACAATATCCTGTCAGATATGAAATATTGTGATTAAATATAATAATTGAAAAATTAGCAAGATAATTATAACAAATTGAAATGTGTAGCAAGATCCTAGGGGATCCACGGACAAGAGACTAGGGAGGGGTCCGAAGCCCACTTTGCAAAGAACCGTCTAATCTCCATGGGGAGGTACAGGTTATGAATTCAATTCAATTCAATTAGTCGAACTTTATTCCAACCGATAGTCGACATAATACATGAATATGATACAATATAATACGATCAAGTACTTACAGGAGCTTTCAAGATAGAAACAATATGCATATCTAATATAAATGAAAGGTTGAGGGGAAACCAAAGAAGCTCATAAAAAGCTTATGTATGGTCCCCTAACAAAATAACACATAAAGATAAACAAAAATGTTATAAAGCACAAAATCACAAAGTATGAACCATTCGATACGAATGACAGGAAAAAAAAATGCAGTACAGGAGTACAAAGGTTGATTTTAAGAGACATAATTAGCAATGAGGAAACTCTTTAAGTGACTTTTAAAACAACTAAGGGAGGGCCTACTTCTAATTGCAATGGGAAGGGCATTCCAAATTTTTGGACCTGTATATTTAACAAAACGCTGGCTACCCTTCAGCCTATAAAAGCGGGTTATAATGGAAGTAGTGATTCCTTGCCTAGTATGATAATTACAGGTATGATTCTCAAAGAAATTATTAAAGTTAGAGGGGAGCAAACCATTCATATACGCATAAATGAAAGCTGCTATTTGATACCTACCTATGTCAAATACACTTAAAATATTCAAATGGGAGAACAAGGGGGCAGAATGAGTACAAGAAGGTGCATTACAAATAATTCGTACAATCCGTTTTTGCAAGGTGTGTACTTTACTCACATGAGAAGGAAAAGAAAACCCCCCAAAGAAGAGTACCGTAAGACAAGTATGGGAGAATGATAGCCTTATAGATTGCTAAAAGGGCATAATTAGGAAGGTAATCCCTCGTTCTATACAGAATACCTATTCCTTTAGAGATTTTATTACAGATAACATTAATGTGAGGTGACCAGGAAAGATTACTATCAATAATGGTACCGAGAAATCTCATGAGATGAGACCTTCCACCTACCATCTCTTATTTGATTGGTCCCCCCCCTACCCTCAGGGTTCCTGGACATTGTCCACCCAGTCCACCCGCTTGCTACCTACGCTTCTGCCGTGTTGTTACCATCCTGCTGAATATACTCAAACTGAAAGTTGTGTTTGGTACAGGATACCACACATTGTGCTTAATCAGTGTACTTTGAAGTTTGGCAACTTAAGTGGGATGCCTTGGAATTGGAACAAAAATATGTTTCTGAAGAGATTAAATACATAGGTTTTAGTGTATTATAAACTACAGGTGAAATTAAATTTAAGAGAGAAGTTTCCAGGCAGCCTGCATTTTTGTTGGGCTAATTAATTATGTTACCAGACCTGATCAGTACATATAAAAAATTTTGTTTCATAGCAGTTACTTATTCTTTTGGTGAATTATCAATGAAGAGAGACCTTGATACTGTTTTGACTAGTAATTGCATCTTGGAAGGCATGTAATTTGCAAGATGATTTTAAAAACATTTGATATAGCCAAGATAGGTATAGTTCATTGCAAGCTTCTGTACAGAAAAGTGCATTTGCAAGAAGGAAACATGAAAACAAGCTTGGGCTCTATTTTGGGGTTACTTAAAATTAACATTTTGTGAATGATTTCACAATATCCTGTCAGATATGAAACATTGTGATTAAATATAATAATTGAAAAATTAGCAGAGAAAATTATAACAAATTGAAATGTGTAGCAAGATCCTAGGAGCTCCACGGACAGGACACTAGGGAGGGGTCCCAAGCCCACTTTGCAAAGAACCGTCTAATCTCCATTGGGAGGTTCAGGTTATGAGATGAGACCTTCCACCTACCATATCTGATTTGATTGCCCCCCCCCTACCCTCAGGGTCCCTGGACATTGTCCACCCAGTCCACCCGCTTGCTACGTACGCTTCTTCCGTATTGTTACAGCACTGCACAATATACTCAAACGAAAAGTTGTGTTTGGTACAAGATACCACACATTGTGCCTCATCAGTGAAGTTTGGCAACTTAAGTGGGATGCCTTGGAATTGTAACAAAAATATGTTTCTGAAGAGATTAATCACATAGGTTTTAGTGTATTATACACTACAGGTCAAATCAATTTAAGAGAGTAGTTTCCAGGCAGCCTGCATTTTTATTGGACTAATTATGTTACCAGACCTGATCGGTACATATAAAAAATTTTGTTTCATAGCAATTTCTAATTCTTTTGGTAAATTATCAATGAAGAGAGACCTTGATACTGTTTTGACTAGTAATTGCATCTTGGAAGGCATGTAATTTGCAAGATGATTTTAAAAAAATTTGAAATAGCCAAGTATAGGTATAGTTCTTTAGGGATGCCACTGAAATTCTCTTATGCATTTCTCTGCATCCCGTTGCAGCGCATTTTAATCCGTGGGCAGCGAAACGCCCATTGTGTAGCGCTCCGAGAGTTCCCTCACGACGAACAATAGCCATTCCGTAATACCAACGCGCTGCCCTGTGCCGCTCTTTGTTGCCGCATTTTGCAGGGTAATCCACCCGAAACACAAAGCAAATGCCGATGCGTTGCAGCGACGGTGTTAGGACTTATTCATCACTGACAGAATTAGGCTAACATTCTGTCAAGTTATTCACCATCGCAAAATACCATCTTTCTTTAGTTACAAACGTTGAGCTGTTTTTTTTTTCTATGCCAGTTCCTCAGTGAAAGTATACTACGGCTTAGCATTTTGCATGTGTTTCAGATCATTTGTCACATTTACTTGTTTTTTAATCGTATACTAATTTTTATTGGCAGAACTCAATAAAATAGTTTGTGGTCTTAACATTTTAGCTTTGTGAATATTCCATGGCCATTAATTTACGTACACTTCGCTACAAACGGCCTTCACTTGGCCTAAGCTGCAGCCTATCATGTATATACTTTTATGAAAAACATGCACCACGCAACTTTTATGTTTACATCGAAAAAAATGCGTCAGCATAATTGACCCAATCGAAATCAATTTAGACGGAAAATGCAGCCAGCACGTATGCAATGCAATGGCCCTTAGCCACGGTTGATAACAAGCTGTATGTCGGCAGTCTCGAATTAACGTACCACTGTCACACAGGGCTTATTATATTATATATGAGGGATGGGATCATGCTAGCTCTTTTCTGTGCTTTACGAAGCCGTTTAGGTAGTAACTTTCTTTCAAGCCCACGATACACCTAAAAATTTCTTGCATCTCTTCATCAGGCGAATTATTTTACCGTTCGGTAAAAACTTCAAACGGCATTCCCGTCAGTCGAATCAGATCTTCGGTTGTGTTTATAAGTTGGTTTCATAATTTGAATTGTTTGCATTGGAAACTGGGTACGCTTGTGCAAGATTTCTATCGTTGTTATTATAGCAAGGAAATTGGTGAATAAATTTTTACCTCGTGGGGGCTTTTTGTGGCTTCTAATTTCAAGTCCTTAGAGTAGGGAGGGGGAGGCTTATTTCGAAGGCCGGGGGCCACGGGGACCACATGGGACAGGACAAAATTTCTGGTTGGTTGCACCAGCCAACATGGGCACAATATGGAGTAATGCCCAGCATGCACTGCTGTTGAAATGTTTTATTTGGTGGGAAAATCCTTTCAATAAAAGACGGGGTAGCAGTGGTTCCATACAGGGCCTTGTTTAACATACATACTTTGGTCCCTTTTTCTGGAATTCTTGAAACCAGTAGCATACCAAAGGAAGGAGGGGAGGGGGTTCCAATGAGCTCTTGTTTTTTTTTTTAGTAAGCTGAAAATATTGTAGGCTTATATTGAAGCCACCAGAGGTAAGGAAGTGTGGCAAATTGCTCTTTACTACAACGTACTGGTAACACATAACAGTCAGAAAAATGTAAATATTTTATCATACTTTGTATATTGAGGGGCAGACATCACCATATTTTGACAATCTGCCAACAGTTGTAAGAAGATTGGTTTTCCATCCTAGAAAATACTGAAAATACCGGTCCTAGGAGCTTAATAGCAGAGAGGGGCGATTTGCGGTAATCTGGGGGGAATTTATCTAAACTAATTTTCTGGAACGCTCCGTGCCAACCAATGGTGGCGCTCCGCTTAGATATTCTTCCCACAATGCTTAGCTCCCCAGTCCAAAATCCTGGGTGCATCACTGGTGGAAGTCACCGCCTAATGTTAAGCAGACGGGGAGGGAAGGGGGTACTATAAAATGACCTCACTCAGTGACTACTGAAATAAAATAGGCTATAAATAATGTATGAATTTTCTTATAAGCCATTGGAAGTCCCTTTTCTGGCAATCTGGGCAAGATTTCCTTGTAATGTATGCGCCGACTAATGGTCGCATTCTGTTTAAGTTGCAGGCCCGTGTCCAGTGGGGTCCAGACCCCCCTGCTCGCGCCGAACTTTTTTAACTTATTTTTTGTAATGGAACAAAAAATGACTTCAAATGATGCACCAGATTGCATCTGAGGGTGCTTAAAATATTCAAAAATTTCTCAGGGGGAGGGGGACGCGCGTACACTCCCTCCTCCTCTAGACCCCTTTCACAATACGGCCATTTTTCACCAAACCAAAAATTAGTATCCAGTAAATTATGGACATTTCCAGTCACATATGATCAGTTCAGAAACATCACCATTTTGCATCTAAACTACCTTAAATTAACAAAAATTTCTCAGAGAGCCCCCTCCCCAATACCCCTTCCCCAGCTAGACTGGCGATCAGGACCTGCAGCTATCCCCCATGCAAAAATCCAGCCTACGCCAGTGCCTGGACCCCCGCCGTGCGCGGGCACCTTCGGGCGAAAGGGCTTCCCCCTCAGGCCAGACCCCTGTCAGCTGCTGAAAATCCTGGACACGTGCCTGAGTTGGTCCCTTCTGCTGAATCCCCCCACTAAAAAATTCTTAAAAAAGGCCCTGCCAAAGTTAGGGTAATTTGACTAAAAACGTGGCCAAAGTATCAGGCAAAAAAACGAAAATGTAACTTCAACAATCAGTTGCATAAGGATTTTCCGCACGTGAAATTAGTCCATGGAAAATGCAAGTAAGTAATTTTATTCCAATTTACCTCCCCCCGCCCCCCCCCCCCACACACACGCACACACAAAACATGAAAAAGTTTGATAGAAATTTATAGTATTGTACAGTATCACCATTTCACTTTTGTTCTTAGCACTCTTACGTGCATACAAATGTCTCAAGTGGGAAGAGAAAACCCTTTAACCACTCCCTCTCATCAAGCCCCCCCCCAAAAAAAAAATCCAATGAAAAGGTATTTCCACTGAAGGATAAAAAATATTTCCCAATAAACCACCACAACTAAACCTCCAAGGTTAATTAAAAAAGTCCACAATCTCCCACCATTTTGCATCTAGGCTCTTTAAAAAAGCAACATAAAAAAGTAAAGGGGAGGGGGACACACCCTCCCCTTACACCCCTCCCCAGGCCGACGATCACACAACATACTGCATCCGGCCACTATCTAGTTGTGCCCCCTCGTCGAACTGTTGTGCCACCTTGTGCTCCCCCAGAATAAAAAAGTCTGGTGACGCCACTGATCGGAGGGGAGCATTATTTTGATCCTTTACCCGATCCCAAACGGATCTCGTTAGGCCAGGCATGTATGTATTCTTCAAGCAAAATTTTTCGTGCACACCTCTAGCTCTGAGTCTGATTAGCCTTGTATCTGTACATGACTTTGTACAAGCTTCAATAAAATCCTCAAATGCACTGCGATAAAAAAAACATCCACTCTTCCAGCAGCTTAAGTACAAGGGCCATGTCACGTTGAGCGTGTAGCTGTCTTCCAGCTCCATAAACATTGAGCATGGAGCTGTCTTCCAGCTCCCTGAATAGGCTGCATTGACTTAGCCTACTACCAATCGTGTTGTTGCTCTCATTTACATCGTCGTTAATTGCATTTGCGTTGACTGAAACAGCGCCATTGACTGCTTTCACGTTGTTAACTCATATTACATGGTTACTTACAATCAGCCCGTTGAACGCGGAAAGGTCGTTAAAGACATTTAGCTCGCTATTGATAAGTATTACGCCGTTTTTAATCTCTTGCTGTACGAGGCCACTTCGTAACACGCCGCTGTTAACTACTTTTACCGCCTTGTTACTTGAAGTTACACCATTGTTGCCGATATTAACTACATTGTTTCTTAAAATCAGGTCGTTATTACCAACATTTACCACGCTGTTGTTGATAATCACGCCGTTATTAACTCAATGTATGCCGCTGTTGCTAACGATTACGCCGTTATTGACGAACTTTGCGTAATTCGCGTTCCATATGGGACTAGGGTGAGACATGGCCAGTTGGACTTGCAGATAGGGAAATGGTTTGTTGTAGGCTTAAGGGCAATTTATGGGAGTCCTTTGCCTTTAACATGTTATGTTATGTTTTAATACAGTATGCAGGGCATGATTGCCGACTAAGATCTGTGCAGTCGAGTTTTCTAATGCTCAGCTGACATGCCTGGCACCAGCAGGAAGTTGTCTGCCACTCACTTACTGTATGACTAGTAGTACTGCAGTACACTACGATTACTGAACGATAGGCCCTAGGCCTAGTTTTATGCACAATTCTGACCCGAGTTACTTTATAGGAGGGAATGAAAGTCATAGAATATCATCCACTGGCAGCATGTGCTAAAATGTGCCATCCAAATTTTCATTATTTTGAAAAGAATCACTAGGCCTAGGCCAAAGTGCATGCCATATCAGGCCGGCGCAGAAGTTATGCCATGAAAAACGATAGAAAAGAAAAAAGAAAAAGGTCAACTCCACACAGAAGATCTTCAGATCATAGTACATATATGCACCTTGGGGGATAGCCTCCTATTTAAAAATATCTGTCCAACCATCTTAGGCCTAGGCTGTACCAATACCATGAAATTCATCAGAATTTGCTTAAAATCCTTTCTGAAAATGAAATCCAGTAGCTTAGGGGCCAATCCGCACAAGGGACTAGTAGTGAGTAACCTTATCCCTAATCTGTAATCAAAGCCCAGTCTCCAGACACAATCGAACCCCCAGGTGGAACCCCTGAGTCCTGACAAAACCCCATTTTAACAATAGGGTGACGTTCTCTCCCTAGTCGCATGTGTTACATTCGGCCAGTACTTGTACTAGTAGCCCTAGGTCTAGCCTAGGCTAAAGAAATATTGGTATAGCCTAGCCTAGGCCCCCTAGTACTAGTAGTAATAATACTATTGTAGGCTATATTGTTTACACGTTAAGAGGCAATCGTGCATCAGGAATGCACACAAGTCAATGCAACTCCTCGCCTATTAATCGCGATTGTAACTATGGGTGTTGCAACGAGTGAAGCGATATTAGAAAAATACAGAAGAGAAGCTGATATTATTATACATCATTAGAAAGAAGAAAAAATACTCTTCTGCGCTGGATAGTTTTCATACATCGGTTACATAGGAAATTTCGAAGAAAACCATACTTTTTCCCTTACCTTCTGATGTTCAGGCTTGTAATCCTCGAATGCGGGCTAATTTCCAAACCTTTTGGACCCAGCGTAGATGAATATTCATTTAAAAATCAATTGGGCAACTCTGTTACGTTCTGTGATTTGTCAGTTTTCTAATATCAGTGCACTCCTGACCAAATGGTAAACCATGTTTTATACATATACTCACACCGGTATTTAAGACGGTATTTTTTCAATGAGTGACGTCACTAACGGCTTTTCTTCACCAATCAGAAAAGGGAGGTCAAAATAGAGGGCAGGCTATTTGTTGTCTGTTACAGCTATTGCTTTGTAAATGCCGTGGTGTGTAAGAACAGTATAGGCACTTTAAAATAAATGAGCTCAATATAATGTTCAAAGCCCCTTACAAGTATTGCATCTACATTTCAATGTAACGTGTATGAAATAGAACAAACGGGTTGAGTAGGCTACCTTAGGACAGCCTTTTTTCTGTATCCCTCAATGCTTGTCAAACTTTAAAGTACACTTAAGCACAATTAAGGCATATGGTTTGTATAGCACAGATTTTGTTTCCTGGACTAAAAGTAAGGGCATACATTTTAAGGGGAAACAGCCTTCAGTTCCCCCAGTGGTTCAAGGTCTGATTTTAATTGTCATGTGAATTACATAAATGTGCCATTCATGTGTCATTTTCAATCTTAGAGGCTGAGGGTATTGTGAAATTATTTGCTTCACTTCATTTAACCCTTTGAAAGAAAGTATGTCAGCCAGATACACTGTGTTATTCATATAAGTGCTGAATTGGTTGCTAGGAATGGAATATACAGAAGTCACACATTTGCTAGGGTAAAGTCATTTGTTGCCCTTGGACAGTACACTTGGTATTTTTACATTCTACCAATGAGAGAAAAAATTTCTCAATTTTCAATTTCAGGGTATCAGATAAGCAATTGCTAGAAAGTGAATGGCCTCAAAAGCAACCACAAGTTTGTTTCAATGCATTGCACACTTAGCAACACTCTTGAAGTTGTGCACAGCTGCAATCACAACAAGGGCATACATTTAAAGCAAATAAAATCCTTTCCCCAACCTTTCAATATGCTGTATTAAATTTTGATGTGAATTTCATAAATGAGACATTAATCCTGTTATTTTCAATCTGACACGGTTGTTAATTCAATGCCAGTTTTCAGGTACCCCTCTGAAAGAGCTTCAGACTGGTGCTATGTTCCCTATTCATAAAAGTACAGCATTGGTAGCTACTAATCAAATATAGTAATGTGTTCACTCAGGTGAAGTAATTGAATGCACCTAGACAGTCCATTTGCCATGGTTGCATTGTGAATTTTATGAATAAGACAAAAATTCCTCTATCTTTCAATCTCAAGATTTTCTTTGCTAGAATTTGAAGAACCCTCAAAAGGAACAACAAGTTTGTTGTAGTATGTAACCAGTACAAGTTTTGCATTATTGCCAGCTAGGCTGAAATGATTTCTTCATTTACTATTTCTAATGGTTTTAAAAGTTTACAATCAATCTTGGTATTTTTGAGAATCTGAATTACCAGTCCCCCTAAAACATATGAAGGCTTCTCCTCCTTTAGGCTAGATATAATTTCAAAATAGAGAATAAAAATGTCATGAAACTCAGGTGTTTTGTATGAACAGTTCAGGACTATTGAAATAAGTAAGCTCAATTTTAAATGACCTTTAACAAGTTTTGTGCCCTAAATTCAAACTTATATGAGGTAAAGAAAATAATTTTCCTGCCTTTTGACAGTAATGATTTTGTTTTAGTTTGAAGGTATCCCACCATAATGTTTGCCAAACTTTACAGTACACTAAAACACTATGCATTGTACACCTTAAGCTGGGACGTTAAACCTCATCTAACTAACTGTACACCTTAAGCACCACTCTTAAGGTTGTGCACTGCAATCACAACAAGGGCTTACATGCAAATAAAATTCTTCCCCCCACCTTTCAATATGCTGTATTAAAATCCATGTGAATTTCATAAATGAGACATTAATCCTGTTATTTTCAATTGACAGGGTTGTTAATTCATTGCCAAATTTGTAGTTACCCCTATGAAAGAATGTCTGGCTGGTTCCATGTTTCATGGGGTTCAACTCCTGGCTGGGTCACACCAAAGACTTTAAAAACGGCACCAACTGCCATTGTGCTTAGTGCTCAGCATACGCAATGGAGTAGCGAGGAAAACAAGTCAGTATGGGCGTGGATCCATCTCCAAAGATGGGGGGACTTTTCACCATTTGCGAATCCCTGTCCTGGGGAGGGGTCTAAGGGAGGGGGTGTCTCCATCCCAGTGTTTCTGCTAAGCCGCTTTGACACGATTTTGACGCAGTGACTTTTCCATTTGAGGCACTGATATTCATGGCAAAAAATTAAAAAGTAGGGTTTCATTCATTCTTTAAAGTTGATAATGTGTGAATGCATGGCTTTGAAATTTCTAGCGAGTCAAATTTTCTCATATTATGTTTATTGACCCAATGGATAATTTCTTAGAGGAAACACTGCACCGTCCCCTTTGGAAAAGTTGCTCACGAAAGGTGGGCTGGATGCAAAATGGTGCTACATTTGGTGCTAAATTGAAATTGAATATATCACCAAGAATTTTTACTTTTTTAGGAAGTTTGTCATCTTCCTTGCTTTTGTGAATTTTTACTTAGTTCTTGGGGTAAATCAAGACCACACTGTGTGAAGTAAGTGAACAGTAAACCATTAGCCAGGGGGGTATATACATGAATTTGCAGGTGGGGTGAACTATTTTGGGACCAACTACATTTCTTGGAGACTGACTCCCATTGACATAGTTGTATGATCCAAATTTCCTAGATAATTACAATTAACAGGACAGTAGTAACCATAGGCGTACTGGACTCTTCCAATCTGGGGATAGAAAATCTTTTGCCCGAATCTCAAAAATTGCCCGAAATTCGTTGCAGTTCAGGTGCATAAAATAGACCACTAAGCCATTACATTCGCGCGAAGCGCGCAAAAATTTTTGCACTTTTTTGGGGCATTCAATCAAAAATTCGGAAACTCAGTAGACAATTCGGGCAATCGTTTCAATTCAAATGTTTTTCATGTCTGGTTTACTGTTACAAAGGCATACTTAACTGGATTCCACTAAACCGCTACATGCGCGCTAAACGCGCGAAAATTTTTGCACATTTTGGGGCCATTCAATCAAAAAATCGGGGACTCAGTAGAAAATTGGGGGAATATTTTCACTTCAAATGTTGTTCATGTCTGGTCTATTGTTACAAAAGCATATTGAACTGGATTTGAGACCGACTTTTTGGCCCCTGTCATTAGCATGTTTACTCATATCTAATAAAATCTGGATATAGAAGTGATCAGGACTGTGCATGTCAGAGCTTTTTTGAAAGTCTGATAGAGGTGCTACTGGTAGCCATCTTTTCACTATTTCAATGTGGTACACCTTGTCCTTGCAGAGTAGTCGACTCTCAACGAACCTTTCCAATATTTTCTTCAACTAACATAAATTAGTTTTTGGAGCTTTAGTAAATGGTGCCATGGAATTTGTGGCACAGAACTGACGGCACCTACAGGGGCATCATGGCCATTTTTGACGTCGGCGTTAGTTATTTTTTAGTGACTTTATGATTTTGTCTCTTGAGCAATGAGGAAAGACCACAAACATGGAAATGAGGTGGGGCGACCTCCCCTGTGAAAAAAAATGGAAATTGGTAGGTGTCTAGATGGCAAATGGTGCAATATTTGGGCACAATTTTGCTTCTAAAATGTAGTGTCAGTTTGGAATCTACTGTTATATTATATTCTTCACAGTTTTAGTTTTCATCATTTTGAAAAAGTGAGGGGGACTTTTTGGAGATGTCCCCCCTTCCAAAAAAGTGAGGGGGACACGTCCCCCCATCCCCCCATGATCCACGCCCATGCAAGCCAGTGAACCAAAACTGGAAAAAAGGCCGGGGCAGGCCCGACTTAAATCAGTTGGTTAGAAACTGAGCTGAAAACCTCATCTAACTCTAACTCCATGTTTGCTATACATAAAAGTGCTGCATCAATAGGTGGTAATGAAATATATAGTAGTATAGCCTAGTGAGTGTATCTTGAGTCGGTCATACCTTGAGTCGGTCACTGCCTACAAAAAGTACCATCAGGGCTCTTTGGCCTTTTAATAAATAAATTCTACACGAGAAACTCGAGAAGAAAATGACAACAGCTCAAAATCTGTCAAAAATAAGAATTTAGACCCATTTTTAGATGAAATTTGCTCAGCCTAGCCATTATCCTATGTTACTAAAGTGAGCTTTCAGACATGACTCAGTCATAAAATTAAGTAAAATTTTTCTCTGGTTCACTGATAGTAATATTTTTTCCATGCCCAGTTTGATGATTTCTTTATTTTGACAATAACATTTCATTGAATATATTTCGAAATCTCTCTTATGGGCGTACGTAACGTTTGGGTGACCGACTCAAAGTACACTTCTTGAACCAAAGGCATGTGAAACTTGGGTTAGGAATTTCTTCAGTTCTTAAATGTTTGTACACGAAATACACTCTAACTTGGGGGATAATGAGAAGGAAGGTTTATAAAAACATGGAATGCAGTACGAATGAAATATTTCTTTTAAATAATTATATTTTAGGTGAAATTTCCATTGAGTGACCGACTCATGGTACAACCTAGTCCTCAGTAAAGGACTGTGGTCGTTCGCCTACAGCTCACTATACACAGTCCTTACACCGACCATTGAAAATAGCGGGGGGATTGGCTGTCTGTGTAATGGTTGAAATTTGCTGTCTTCTCACAGCAAATTCTGAAAGAAAAATCTTAATTTACTACCAGGAATTTTCTTCTCCAGATCTTACAGGATTATTGCAGATGTTTTGGATCACCGAGAGTTTCCGGAAAGTGCCAAAAATGTGAAATGAAATCAGCAACTTTTTTACGCCGTAAAATTTACTGTGCGACTTTGGAACTTTGTTTACAAAAGTATGCTGATGAGCTACATCGTTACGTCAGTATAGAATGCCTGCAGAGGCAGTTGCCATGTGTATGTATAGGAACTACAGTAATCAAAATGTTGTGCGTGACATCACAATTTCCGCACACGGCATTCTGATGTCAACAAATATTTCGAACGCTACAGTAAATTGTTAAGAAGCGGCAAAGTTGATTTTAATTCAAATTTTCGGAACATTTTAGACCGGGTTTAAAGTGATAAAAAACAACTGCAATATAAGTGTAAGACATGGGAAGGAAAAGTTATGGTAGTTTATTAAGACTTTAGGTCCTACCTTTGCAATAAGAAGAAAATCAGTTTCAACCAGCACTGTGCTGGTCGAAGACCCCGGGTTTTCAATGAGTCGGAGTAAGGACCGTGTATAGGGAGCAATCGGCGACCGGCCATACACGGGCCTTTACTGAGGACTAGGTACAACCATGCTATATCTGCTCAGCTTAAGTAATTTATTGCACTTAGACACTCCTTTTGCCATGATTTCATTGTGAATTTTATGAATAAGACAAAAATTACTTGTAGTTCGAGGGACGAATAATCAGCACTATAATTGCAGCTAGAGTTGCGAGCATGATGATGTTTGAACAGACATAGGTCGAGGCCCTAACTCACATTCTTCCAGCCAAAGGTAGCAACAATTTACTATATAACTCAAAGCACTAGTGGACTGTTTAGCAGAACTGATACCACACGTCAACACCAACGCATACAAAGTGACGATTTCCAAAAAGAAGCTGAACATGTATGACCATCTTCAGCAATGTCAGGTAACTACCACTCACCGGTTGTGCCTTTGCGTGCTAACTGGGATCGAGACTGCCCACCAGACCAAAGGTCCACTAGATTGAAGGCTTGCTGGACGAAAGATCGCATTGGACGAAAATCCATTTCTGGTTAGAATTGTTAAGGTTAAGATTCAAGTTAGTCTTTGAACAGGACCCAGCGTTACGTTCCTATACTATACACTCCACTTCTGGTGACTATATGGTCACGTTCACTGACTAGACTAGGCCATATACAGAATAAGGTTTAGGATTATGCTTAGCAGGTATGTTTAGAGTTTTGAAAATGGTTATAGTTACAGGGTTAAAATCAGTAATTCTGACCCTACTACTGTAACCTGCGGGGTACCCCAGGGTAGTATTCTTGGACCCCTTTTGTTTCTTTGTTACATTAATGATATGCCTATTAGTGTAAACTGCAAACTTCTTCTATATGCTTACGACAGTGCTTTGATTGTCTCTGATAATGATGTTCAGAACATCAGTAATTGTTTAAGTAAGGAATTAGAGTCTTGTAGAGAATGGTTGGTTGACAACAGACTATTGCTTCACCTGGGCAAGACTGAATCTATTCTCTTTGGATCGAAAGTTATGTTAAAGAAGTCCAGGCCCATCTGTGTCTCTTGTAATGGTGATCTTAGGCGCGTTATCTTAATTTTCTTATGCGTCTCCTCGCAGTTTCTTGGGTCTGGATGCAAAATACAAAGCATTGCGTCCACCTGAAGTCGTCTTTTTCTGCCGCGTCCTACTTAAAAGATCAGTTGGTCATAGTTGAATGCTAACTCAACTGCAAGCCGACGCCCATTGTGCCCTGTCTAAATCCGCTTATGTGTGGGCAAATTACTTGCGTCGAAGAAGCAATAGTATCGATTGATTATACTGTATTGTGCCGACGATAATTCGATACAGAATTTAGACCCTGTAGTAGTTTAATTCATCGTCGATCATAAACTTCAGGTGGTGTTAAAATAGCTACCGCCTATTACTTTTGTGAGTTGAAAATTTGTGAGCCTGTGCATCGCAAAATCACGGAAATGATCGGTCCCAACCTGTGCGGTGTAAACGTTACAAGCTTCACAGATCGACCTGCAGAAGGCTGTAGAAGCATCCCCTGCTTTTGTAGCTACGTAGATTGGCTGGCAACAAGCCTCGAATTTTCGGAAATTCTCTCGAAAAATGCAGATTTGTGAAAAGTATTCCCCTCATAACTTTTACATTATGGATGACACACTCGGTTGAACTTTAGCGTTAAATTATTGGCAATGAATAAATAACGTTTTGATTTCCTAGAAGCCTGCAATCATGTTGAAACCATTACGATGTTTGGCTAGCAGAAGCCATCAACTGCTCAAGGCCCTATCTTACGGTATGGTTTGTAAAGCCATCGAACATCGTTGAAAACGATTGTCGTTTCATTTTAGAAACGAATTAAAAACACAACCTAAATCACTGAAATTATTTCAGTGCTCCTTTTGGCACTTTGTGATAACATACTCAAATTCTTTCATTTCCAAAAAGATGAGACCGAGGCCCTGAAATAAATGCTTCGATCTCAAAAGTAAGCCACAGTAATTGTTACCATACACTTTACACTATGGCATGTACACGGAAAAATATCGATCGTCAGAAGAATCGAAAATAACCCAAATCAACCAAGAATATTAAAACATGCACATGGTATGTTTAAAAAGACCTTAAAAAACACTTCGCAATAAATTCGCAAGCTTTAGTTCAACGGTTCCCCCTAACTTGGCATCCTTCGGTAGGGTGTTGATACAGCACTCCACTGTACTAGACATATACACTAAAGGCCTAAGCTAGCTACATACAATGCAAAACGGTATTTGTAGAGCTGCAATGCTAATAATTTTCACAGATATTTCGTTTAAAAGTTTTAAAAAGGCTTCAGTTGTTCTTCAGCACATTATTGTGTATAAATGGGTTCATCTGTAGACGGTATGGCATTTTTTCTTGTCCAATGTTCATACATTAATAAAAGTTTTTTTGCCATATATATTACTGTTACGTGGTGGTGAGCACATCTTCAAGTCAATCCAAGTTAACCCTGTATTGCTCTAGTAACCTAAAACTACTCTCAATCATTGGTTTGTTCATGCCTGTGAGGAGTAAGATGTAATGGGCCACCTCTCCCCTTTTTCCCCACCCCTCTCCCCCACCCCTCATTCCGGCCCTCGATCCCCAACCTATTTTGTATATAGCCTGTATTACAAGCACAGTCACAGAAAATGTTAAAAAAAAAAGGTTTCAGTTGTTCTTCAGCACATTATTGTATATAAATGGGTTCATCTGTAGGTGGTATGGCAATTTTTCTTGTGCAATATTCATACATAAATAAAAGTTTTATTGCCATATATATTACTGTTACGTGGTGACAAGCTCATCTTCAAGTCAGTCCATGTTAACCGTGTATTGCTGCAGGAACCTAAAACAGCTCCCAATCATACATGTGTACTTGACAGGGAAGGAGGAAGATATCATGGGCTACCCCCATCCCTCTCTCTCCCATTCCCCTCCCCCCTTTTGCATTTTTCATGTGCAATGCTCACACACTGATAAAACTTTTGTTCCCATATATATTACTGTTACGTGGTGACAAGGACATCTACAAGTCAGTCCAAGTTAACCCTGTATTGCTGCAGGAACCTAAAACTACCCTCAATCATAGCTTTGTTCATGCCTGTGAGGAGTAAGATGTAATAGGCCACCCTCCCCTGTTCCCCACCCCTCACCCCACCCTCCCCCTCCCCATCCGTTTTGCATATAGCTTTTACTACATACACAGTCACAGCAAATGTAAAAAAAAAGTTTCAGTTGTTCTTCAGCACATTATTGTATATAAATTGGTTCATCTATAGACGGCATGGCATTTTTGTCCAGTGTTCTTAGACTACCGGAAATTCAATTCTACTGTATCATGTCGTAGCCTACACACACATTGTGTTGAGGTACCGCCTGTCCTTGTTTGGTAACTCGAAGGTATAAAAAAATATCAAGTTGGTACTTATTTCATAAAACAGTCGCAAGGCATGTGTAAAACAAGTTTACTAAGCCCACTGTCGTATTTTCGCAAATTTAATTTGAGCAACCTTACGGTGCGGAACGTTTTTCTTCAGCCCATTCCTGGAGCTTGTACGCTAACCTAACGATTTTAAAATAACTGCGTCATCATGACTATTCGCACGTCGACTAGCCGCCGTGCAGACAAGATGCAGTGATTGCTTACTCGCACGGCGACCGCATATACGTACGCGTAAGATTGAGGGACACAGCATGTACAAATAGGTAGCACTGCCCAAATGCATATCGCTAGCAGTGCAATAACATGGAGGTGAATGAAGAAAATAATGCTGTTTTGTTTGGAGGGATTTGACAACAGAGGAAACATCAAATAGGCTAAGCATGTGTCTTTTAAACTTGCTCTTAAAAACTACAGAATAGAGTACCTTGACTTGCATCGGTCGGTACTTTGTGTCGGTCAATGCATACAAAACATATCGCACATAGGGTCAACTACGTACGTACGTACTACCATGCGTACTACCTACACCAAATACCACGTAGTCGTATGTAGTAAAGTATGGTAGCTAGTCGACGTGCGAATAAGCGATCAATGTATCTTGTCCACACGGCGGCTAGTCGACGTGCGAATAGGCCCCACCTTTTACATATGGAGCTATAACACGCCTAGGCGAAGTCTTGTGAGCTGCGCAAACACATTCCGCCCCGCGAGCCTCATTTTTTTCCCCACAAGGTTATGGGTAAATTTGATTTTCAGAATTTTTCAAAGTTGTTTCAAAATCATGGTTAGGGTTATTACTTAAGTTAGGGTTAAAAGGACAGGGTTATCTGGCCTGTTCTTTCATAATCCGGTGTCAGAATTACAAGAAAAGGGTCGAAAAGCTGTCATTTTGGAATTAGGGGTGCGGCCTATTTCCAAGAAGCTCATTGGTCCATTGGCATAATTTGCCCATATCCTCGTGGGAAAAAAATTGCGCGCCCCGCGAGGTAGTCTCGTATTTGTAAAACGGTCTAATCAAGCGGAGGGGCCTTGTCAGTTCTTACACTGCATATCAATCGTTATCGGGTTTGCTGTTCTCTGGTGCAAAGTGTCCCTGTATGTAGAAATGTCTTGACGTAAAAACCATAAGATTGTTTACCTCGGAGTACATGTAGTTTGAACGCTATTTAGTGCATAGTGTGTGCAAAATAACGTTAGATGTAATAAGAATTCTGTGAAGGTGACTCGCGATATATTGGGGTGTTTTTTTCTGTGCGAAGTTTGTGTACGTATGCAATATAGCTTATGCACGTATCAAAGCGACAAGACCCATCGTCTTTTTTTCGTTTAGTTCTGTAATCAAGCACATGAAGTTTAACATCTGTATTCGCCGCACTTTGCTGACAATCATGGGTAATTTTATCGACGATATTGCCAATGAAAGCAATTATCGATACCCTCAGCGATTTTAATCTGGACGCGTGTCCATCACACAATACTTGCACTACTGCCCTGAACGGTAAGAGGATTAAGACTCAAACTTGAAAGGAAATACGTCCACTCGCAGTTTTGAAGGAATTACCTTTGGCAGAGAGCACAATAGCCTATTCACTGAGTCTCGAGTTGGGGATTTAATGCCGTCCTGGACAACTGCGAGGAGACGCATAAGAAAATTAAGATAAGGCGCCTTATTAGTAAGTCCTCCAGTTCAGTTAAATACCTAGGAATCGTACTGGATAAGACCCTTTGGGGTGAGTTTATTGCCCGTGATATTCTTAGAAAAGCAGGGGCATGTTTAAAATTTTTATATAGGCAGTCACCCTCTCTGAACAGTCGTACTCGTAAGATCTTGTGTACTGCTCTTATACAGTGTTATTTTGATTATTCTTGTTCCTCCTGGTTCTCTGCTCTCTCCAAGCAGTATAAAAATAAGCTTCAAATTATGCAAAACAAGATTGTTAGGTTTATTTTAGGTATGGGTCCACGCACCCATATCGGGCAAAGTGAATTAAACAAAGTCGGTTTTTTATCTGTATGCAACAGGGTGCAACAACTTAAACTTAAAGGCAGTAGGCAGTCACCCCAAACAGAGTGAGTGTATCCTGTCACTCTAGTTCATGATTGGCCTATTTTGATCATGTGACAATATTTTTGTTAGTGAATTGTGGAATTCAAGGAGAATTTCACCTTGCTTTACCTATTGTTTGTAATAGTTATGTTCAAAACAACTTCAGAGGTGCTTGTAATGCAATATGAGGAGATTTGCAAGAGTTTGCTGATTTTTCAAAGAAAATTTTGGGGCGACTGCCTATTGCCTTTAAAGGCAGTCACTCGTCACCCCAAACTACAATTTCACCCTATATATCAAAAGTCTCAATAGGTACAGGTCTTTGATTGACATCAAATTCAAAAAATGCAGAGTAGCTCAAATTACACAGCATGCACTGAGAGTGTTCTGATTACACATTAAGGACTTGTATGCTCACTAGTGTATGCCCTGAAGCAATAAACTAGGATTGTGTCTGGATAAAGATGAGTTTTAGTTAGATGTGGGAGGGGCTAGAGGTAAGTAGGTTGGGAGAATTGGAACTGTCTGGGGTGTTGAAAATCTGCCTTTAAAGGGGAATTTTCATGATCCCAGACAGTTCCAATTCTCCCAACTATGCATCTTCTAGCTCCTCCCATAACTGTATGAGGCTCTTCCTTGTGCAAGAATAAGCCTGTTTTATTGCTTAAGGCAATGTCCTGGTGAGCACACAAGGCTATAAAATGTAATAAAAGTACTCTCTCTGCCTTGTGTGGAATGTGAGCTACTCTGCATCTATCAAATTTTCAAACTTTGATGTCAATCAAAGAGCAGTCACCAACTGAGAATTTTGATATACCTACACTAAAAATATACTTTGGGGTGATGACAGTCTGTCTTTAACTTGGTTTTTAAGATTTTTAATGGCACCTGTCCCAAGTATCGTACTGTAAATCAAATTTTACCAGACTGAATAATACTCATCAGCACAGCACCAGGGATAGCCCATTCAACTTTCTTGTACCTAGAATAAAAGGATCCTCTGATCGTACCTTTTTCTTTACAGGTATTGAACATTGGAATTCCCTTCCTAATGCAGCAAAGCAAATTAAATGTTTCAAGTTTTAAACTGTACGTTAAGAACTATCTTGCCAACAAATCACTTTTAGCGGAGCAATGTCTCTAATTCATTTTTTTACTGACTCAAGTGCCGGCGTCTTTCATCCAGTACATTATTTCTGCTAATTTTCCTTTCCTTGTGTAAGTGTTCCTTGTTCCGTCTTTAGGGACCCCAATGGAAATAGGCTTTTCGTAAGCTTTTTGGGTTATCCCTGGTACTCTGTTTTGTAACTCCTTTTTCTCATCTTTTATGTATTATTTTCGTCTGTTTGCATGTAGTATGCCTTTTTGAATGTCTTTGCTTTTGTTTGTGTTTATTGTTTTATTTTATACCAATAAAATCCATCAATCAATCAATCAGTTAGTGTTAAGGATCTTTGGTCTAGTTAAGCTTCGGTCTAGAGATCCTTCAATCTATAAGTGAACCCTGCCCATTGAGATACATGCCCACCAGGCTACACATTGTATGCTTGACTAAATTAAAGTTACTTACATACTATACCTACTAGACCAAAGCTTCACCAGACTGAAGGTTTGCTGGGACAAATTACGATTTCCTTGGGCCCAAATCTACTTCGGGTTGAAAGTAGGGTCAGGATTAGGGTTTATAGACAAAGAAAAAAGTTTAGGGTTAGGTTAGGCATAGGGTAAGATGGGGGGGGGGGTTTGACCGCTTAAGGGTTTTTGGTTTCAAAAATTAAAAAGAGCAAAGTAATTGAACCATCTTACCTTTGGTTAACACCTACAATGTCTGTACTACCATTCAGTGTATTTCCTTTATTTTATTAGTTTTCTCTAACTGGAATATGTAATGGTGGTAAAAGTGGATGAAAGTTGGCTATTTTCAACCTACCTTAGGGTATTTTCAACCTCCCCATTAAAAACCATGCTCATATAAAGTAAAATGAATTTTGTATGGGTCATAAGGGGTCATCGCGAAGATGTTGTGGTAGAAGTTACATATGAAGGTAACTATTTTACATTTGGTATATGGCCATAAATTATATCACTTAAAATTAAAATTAATCAAATTGTTGTAGTTCCTATGATTTTATGCTGGTCAAAAGCTAGGCAGTCGAAAATAACCTGTTAAATTGAAAAGTGGTGTGTGGTTTTCGACCTCCCCACTAAATGAGGACAGTAAGAATTTGGGGGCAGGTTCTTTTCATTACATCGTCCCCAACAACCCTTATCTATCTTGGTTATCAAATTTGACCACTTTATAATTAAGTTTGTGGCTGCAAAGGTACGTAGAAGTAAGTCATATGGCTTATCACCCATTGTAAGAAAACATGATTTTGAAAAATATGTATACACATTCCATTTTCAGGTTTGGATTTTTTTATATTAAAAGGTTAGCTAGGGTTAAAAGTTCATAGTACTTGGTGGCAAATACATTTTTACTGTTGTTTCTTCAAGAAATTCAAATTTGGCAGAAATGTTCATGGTGGACGAAAATACCCTATCAGTCGAAAACCTACCATCTTACCCTAGGATTAACCTCTTGTAGAGCCCCTGTACACAGTGGCAGCACCAAGGGGGGCATGGGGGACATTTTCCCCGCAGTTACAACCTTTTTCCCAGTTGCCTCCTCCCACTCAGCTCCTGAACCAAAATATACTTATCCTGACAATTAATTTTTTTACCCAGACGAATGCTATAACCTCAGAGCTCCTGGGGAAATTTACCCCCTGGACTCCTACCAAGGCTCTGCCCCTGGGTCCCACTGGGAGCCCAAAGGTGAGCCCCTGAACCCCATCTGCTAAAGCAAAATATACCTATCCGGAGACTTAATTTTTTCACCCACAGATATGTTAAACCTAGGTCTGAGCTTCCACAGGCTTTATACCCTCTGGACCCTACTGTTGCTTTGAAAATGGACCCCACTAGAAGCAGGGAGGTGATATCACCTCCCTGCTAGAAGCAATAATGCGGGTCCCTGGGACTCATCCTACTAAAGCAAAATATACCTATCCGGTTAGAGACTTAACTTTTCACCCAGAAATTTGCTTAAACTTTTATTCCATGGGCTTATCCCCATCTGGACGGCCACCTGGGTTTTACCCTGGGCTTCATCAGAAGCCCTGAGGCGGGCCCCTGGATGCCACCCGCTAAAGCAAAATATACCGGTCCTGAAATTTAATTTTACACCCAAGGTTTGCATAAACCTTAGGGCTTGGCTTTGCCTCCTGGAGCCCCCACAGGGTTTTGCCCCTGGACCCCACCAACACTAAGGCAGGCCCCTGGACTCCACCTGCTAAAGCTTGCGCACAGCCATAAGTTTTGTGCTATGCATGAAATTCCCCCCCCCCCACATTTCCTTTTGTCCTCAATTTACACCCCCCCCCCCCAACTTTTCCTCTTTTGAAATGCTGGTGCCACCACTATCTGCACATCTCTGCCATAGGGAAACTAGCATTCAGGGAAGTCCAGCTAATCCTAGTCCCTAAACAGGACGGTGGATGACGTTAAAGGTAAAACCTCCTCTATACCAATAGTATGGAGTAAAACTACATAATACAGAGCCCTGTTCAAGTGCAGAGTAAAACAGTGTGCGCATAGCATAGTCCTGTGCAAGGACTAGCTAAGCCTTGGAATCTACAGGTATATACTGTCAGGCTACATATCATGAAGTTTTAAATGGAATTTAGAAATATCAAAGCTAATAATCACAAAACATACATATAGGCCTAAACAGAATTTTTAAATTAAGATCTCAAATTCAAGTTTTAAAATTGTGAGTGCATACTCCTGCACAACTATCGTAAACCTTAAAAGCTACCAGACCATGCATACTGAGCATCCGTGTTGCTAGATTTAGTCTTCACAGAATGATCAAGATTTCTATGAAGGATGGAGACTAACAGTCTGTAGCAAAGTAAATACCAACATATGAAAAAGATTCACTTGTGCAGTTATATACAGAGTAACACCAACATAAGTAAAGAAAATATGAAGTATGCACAGCAAGGTATATTTTTCAAGTTAAATCTGTGATACAGACGATTACAAATTAATTTTATTTTTCAATACATTTTCTTCATATACTTTTTGGCATGTGTCTTCTACTGTACCTTTAGAATAAATTTCTATGCAATAGAGCAATAATAAGGCTGACTGATATTTCTCAACTCACAACCAAAAAGAGAATATTCACAATGGAATTCAGTAAAGAAGTTCATGGGAACATTGGCTAATAAATTATACCCCAAGATAAATATATTTCTTACAATCAGGATACATTATTGCCTCCAAAGAAGACTTTTTCAGTATCAGAGAGAAGTTCATTTCTTGTGAAGGAACATTACCAAATAAATTAGTTTTCAATGTATCACAAAAGCTACATAATGGGCCATACTTGTGTTCATCAAGTATGAAATTCTCTTGCTCCTAATTTATTCTGTGAAGGATACAGAAGTTAAATTATTTTTGCTTCAGTAAGAGTTAACTAAGAAATCTTAAAGATCACTCTCTGGTCATTGTCTGTTATATGAATTTTATATATAATACATATTATGCAAAACATATTTTGAATAAGCTAATTGTGATGTTTGAATGTTACGATTAGTGTCCTCAACTTCTACCCTACCCTTGACAAAAGAATTGGGCCTCAGATGAATAGAAATATGTACTGACATTAGACCAATGTAGGCCATAAGGAAGTCTTGTAGCTAAATGAACAAAAGTCAACAGCTGGGTATTACTATTAAAAACATCCTTCATAAAGAACTATAGATTACTCCTGGCTGCTCTAAACAAGTTATAACCGTATTATAACCAAGCTGAATACAAAGAACTTTCCTTCAGCTACATGAAGGCAGTCAATTTAGCATTTTCAATTGTGATTTTCATGAATGGAAAATATCTTCATTTTCAATCTGAAGGTATCATGTAACTATTGCTTGAACTGTATGTACACAGAAAATAGACAACATCCTTGTTCCATGTATGTAATCTCTGCAAGTTGTGCATTTGTTCAGGTCTAGTGAATATTAAAGCAATAGCCAGCCGATAAACCCCTTTTACTTAGGAAAATTTTTCATTCAAAAGTGACAATTAGTGTCAATGCCTTTGAGAATCAATTACCATTCAAAAAAAAATGTTAGGCTACTGTTTACAGAAAGGAAATCTCGTTAAACAAAGGTGTTTTAAATTAGCTCAATATTAAATATGGGCTAGAACTATGTTGTGTCTCACCTTTAAAAGTAACCTGTATCAAATATAAAAACAAATGATTTTAATGCTTTGAGACAGAATTTTTTGTTCTAGTTTCACATTGAACTGAAGGCACAGTATAGCACTAAGCTTGTCAAACATTTTACACTAAACCACACTGCCGGGTATGCATATGTAGCACAGCTTTTGAAGGTTTTACAGTTAACTAAAATAACAGGAACTTAAAGTTGAAACCACTTCCATATCAATCAACAAGCTGCTTTCCACCTTTTAAAACTTGAATTTTATGGATGAGACATTAGTCTCCAAATATTTAATCTGTCACAGTATTGTGATATCATTGATATCAGTTTGAAGTAGTCCATAAGGAGGTCATGCTGGTTGCATTTTCATAAAAGAAAACTATCATCCTTATATTTGCCTTGATATGACCATTCGGTACTGCATAATATTGAGAATCAAAGTGATTCTAAGGGTTACTCTTCCTGACAATGTAATTCGTACTTTTACTTTGACAATATCCCTGGTCTTGTCACTGATATAGATTGTTCTCCATGTGATCTAACAATAAAAGAATGTAGGGCTGCATCACTTAAAATAATGAATGGAATCACTTGGTGGCAATAATGGGTTCTCCATAGACCAGTGATTTCACTGACTGGGGCACCAGGGTCAATGACGCACAACTTTTGAATTTGACGCACAGCCACAAAACCTCTGGGGTCAAACTGACGCACAGCTTTTTACCCCAACAATATGTAATGATATAGAAAATAAAGATAAAACAGGAATAAAGTTTGTTGCATTACACTCAAATTTATTTTGACCCCTTCTGTTTTAGTTTTGACTCTTGTAAATTTATTCTCAAGGGTCAGTGACTCCTGAAAAAAATGAGTGAAAACCCTGATAGACTTCTTTAAGTTCTTCTGAACTTTAATTATTAAGAGGTTGCTGAATCACACTGAGTGTAAGAAAACCTCCAGGCACTGATTGTCATTCAACTCAGTTTCAAGTACTGCTCCCATGATTAGTTGCACAAGCCATGATCAGAGCTGGGCCATGGTTAGAGCTAGTGGTCAGTATTAAACTCTCTGGATAGAAACTTTGTTTTAAAAGGCAGTTGACATTTTTCCTCACATATACAAGTTTATTTTTTGAAAAAATGAGTTAACATCCAGTATGGTCAGGTGGTCAGAAAACAGTAAAGATTGTGGTGGCATTTGGGTAACAGAGACTTTTCCCACCTAAAGGCTACCAGGAATAAAGTCAAAATGTAAATGTTGTATATGTCACCCACAAATCAGTATCTTACCTGCACATGTAGCCATGCAATCACTCTCAAGGCTTTTGTCAAGTCTGTAAGTTTACTACACAACTTTTACTGCAGTTTAACTGCACTAATGTATGCTACCCACATAATAACTCCTAGGGCTTAAATTCTTTTAAAGGGCAAGAGCAGTCCCTCCAAACTTATTTTGAAACAACAGCTAATTTTCACTAATTTCTTCTTATTACTCTTTCAAGTACCTTTCATGATAATTTAGGACTTTAATAAATGCATATCCAAGGTAAACCAATGAGTTACTTACTCCCCATAAATTTTAGAATTCAGTGAGAAAAATATTGTCACATGATTCTCAAGAGCCGTTCATGAAATAGGATAGACTACTAGACTAATTCAAATTGGGATGACTGCATTTTCCCTAAGCTCCTTGCAATAATATCTGAAAAATCATTTTCTGAGAGATGCCTGTCTAGCTTGGCACCCCTGTAAGAATTAGGAAACTTAATTAAAAGGAGACTTTTAGGATAGCCAAAGGTTATAGCTGCAGTACGTCCCTTACAAGTTTTTTTCTTCTTCTTTAGCCTACACCAAGGAGCAATCATGACACTCCTCTCCCAAGATTGATCCCCCCCCCCCCACCAGAATTTTCTGTAGTGGACAAAAGGGTTTTGATTGTCTTAATTTTTGCTTTTCTGCTGATCGAGTTTAAATTATGATGTTTACCAGGAAAAAGATTTACCCTATGCCAGTCTCATGAAGCTAGAATCCTATGCCAATTTTTAGCCAGCATCTGAAAAATCATTAATTGCAATTATATAGGCCACTCAAAGTTCACCTCAGTGCTCATGGTCCCACAGTGAACATTTCAGGCAATTAGCCAGCTTAGTACACCATTTCAGGGTCAACAGGTCATTCCAAATTCCTGTGCAGAATGCAGCAGTACTAAGCTCAGTGTGGACAACCAGTGAGTTACTGTACCATGTATAAGTACCTCAGGCAGACCGTGGTTTCACATTGCACGTGCACTGATGTGAGTTAACTTGTATGGAATGTAGACTATATTCTTGTGTGTAAGTGGCTGTAATCTGCAGCAGCAGGTGCAATGTAAAACCCATATTATGTAGCACATCAGTAGCCAAACTCAGGCTAAAGAAAAACTCGCACAGAAATTGTTCCCCCTACCCCATTTTAAAGGCTATGTACCAAACCCAAAGCAAGGGCAGATAATGAAAAAAGGTTCTCTATTCATAATCAAACATTGAACCTTTTTCCTATCATGAATATCAAGCCCTTTTTCTTATTATGAATATTGAACCTTTCTTCCCCTTATGAATATGGAACCTTTTTCCCCAAAAACGGACCTCTATCCCATTATGAATTACAAACCTGGGGACTGGGGACAGGGGCCCCCTTTCCAAAAATTTAAATATTTTTTCAAACTTCAAAAAAAAAGTAAAAAAAAAAAGTGACAAGTAGGGTGACAAGGCCCTATTCTGATTAAATATGTGATGTGTCAGAGTAAGTGGATAGATTTCAACAGTTTATATCTCAGCAACAAAGTATTGTAATTCTAGACTTAAGGTCCACTGTAAAGTAGTTATGGCAGTAAAATGCCACTAAGAGCTGTTTTCACTGTTGGCAGTTTAAGAATAAATTAAAATCCCTCAATAAAAGATCAGCAGGAATGTCAATATCTTTTGCCCTTTCCCTTTTTACCTATTCAAAGATTTATGGTTTCTGAAGTAACTCATTGCTTATGCAATAGTAATAATGCAGAGTGTTACATATAGTGTTAAGATTTCTATTGTTAACCCTATGTAAATTATCTCTTAATTACTGATCAGATAGTTGGCAATTTAAGTGGGATGCCTTGGAATTGGAACAAAAATATGTTTCAGAAGAGATTAAATACATAGTTTTTAGTGTATTATAAACTACAGGTCAAATTAAATTTAAGAGAGAAGTTTCCAGGCAGCCTGCATTATTGTTGGGCTAGTTAATTACGTTCCCAGACCTGATCTGTACATATGAAAAATTTTGTTTCATAGCAATTACTTATTCTTTTGGTGAATTATCAATGAAGAGAGACCTTGATACTGTATTGACTAGTAATTGCCTCTTGGAAGGCATGTAATTTGCAAGATGATTTTAAAAACATTTGAAATAGCCAAGTATAGGTATAGTTCATTACTAGATTCTGTACAGAAAAGTACATTTGCAAGAAGGAAACATAAAAACAAGCTTGGGCTCTATTTTGGGGGCACTTAAAATTAACATTTTGTGAATGATTTCACAGTGTCCTGTCAGATATGAAATAATATGATGAATATACTAATTGAAAAATTAGCAAAGAAAATTATAACAAATTGAAATGCGTAGCAAGATCCTAGGGGCTCCACGGACAAGAGACTAGGGAGGGGTCCCAAGCCCACTTTGCAAAGAACCGACTAATCTCTATGGGGAGGTACAGGTTATGAGATTAGACCTTCCCCCTACCATCTCTGAGTTGATTGGGACGCCCTTTACTCCCAGGGTCCCTGGACATTGTCCACCCAGTCCACCCGCTTGCTACGTACGCTACTGCCGTGTTGATACCACAATGCTGAACATACTCAACCTAAAAGTTGTGTTTATTACAGAATACCACACATTGTACTTCATCAGTGTACTTTAAAGTTTGGCAACGTAAGTGGGATGCCTTGGAATTGGAAGAAAAATATGTTTCAGAAGAGATTAAATACATAGGTTTTAGTGTATTATAAACTACAGGTCAAATAGAGAAGTTTCCAGGCAGCCTGCATTTTTGTTGGGCTAATTAATTACGGTACCAGACCTGATCTGTACATATGAAAAATTTTGTTTCATAGCAATTACTTATTCTTTTGGTGAATTATCAATGAAGAGAGACCTTGATACTGTTTTGACTAGTAATTGCCTCTTGGAAGGCATGTAATTTGCAAGATGATTTTAAAAACATTTGAAATAGCCAAGTATAGGTATAGTTCATTACTAGATTCTGTACAGAAAAGTGCATTTGCAAGAAGGAAACATGAAAACAAGCTTGGGCTCTATTTTGGGGGCACTTAAAATTAACATTTTGTGAATGATTTCACAATATCCTGTCAGATATGAAATAATATGATTAATATATTAATTGAAAAATTAGCAAAGAAAATTATAACAAATTGAAATGCATAGCAAGATCCTAGGAGCTCCACGGACAAGAGACTAGGGAGGGGTCCCAAGCCCACTTTGCAAAGAACCCTCTAATCTCCATGGGGAGGTACAGGTTATGAGATGAGACCTTCCACCTACCATCTCTGAGTTGATTGGGGCGCCCTCTACCCTCAGGGTCCCTGGACATTGTCCACCCAGTCCACCCGCTTGCTACGTACGATACTGCCGTGTTGTTCCAGCAATGCTCAACATACTCAACCTAAAAGTTGTGTTTATTACAGGATACCACACATTGTGCTTCATCAGTGTACTTTCAAGTTTGGCAATTTAAGTGGGATGCCTTGGAATTGGAACAAAAATATGTTTCAGAAGAGATTAAATACATAGTTTTTAGTGTATTATAAACTACAGGTCAAATTAAATTTAAGAGAGAAGTTTCCAGGCAGCCTGCATTTTTGTTGGGCTAATTAATTACGTTCCCAGACCTGATCTGTACATATGAAAAATTTTGTTTCATAGCAATTACTTATTCTTTTGGTGAATTATCAATGAAGAGAGACCTTGATACTGTTTTGACTAGTAATTGCCTCTTGGAAGGCATGTAATTTGCAAGATGATTTTAAAAACATTTGAAATAGCCAAGTATAGGTATAGTTCATTACAAGCTTCTGTACAGAAAGTGCATTTGCAAGAAGGAAACATGAAAACAAGCTTGGGCTCTATTTTGGGGGCACTTAAAATTAACATTTTGTGAATGATTTCACAATATCCTGTCAGATATGAAATAATATGATGAATATACTAATTGAAAAATTAGCAAAGAAAATTATAACAAATTGAAATGCGTAGCAAGATCCTAGGGGCTCCACGGACAAGAGACTAGGGAGGGGTCCCAAGCCTACTTTGCAAAGGACCAACTGATCACTATGGGAAGGTACAGGTTATGAGATGAGACCTTCCCCCTACCATCTCTGAGTTGATTGGGGCACCCTCTACTCTTAGGATCCTTGGACATTGTCCACCCAGTCCACCCGCTTGCTACGTACGCTACCGCCGTGTTGTTACCGCAATGCTTAACATACCCATCCTAAAAGTTGTGTTTATTACAGGATACCACACATTGTGCTTCATCAGTGTACTTTCAAGTTTGGCAATTTAAGTGGGATGCCTTGGAATTGGAACAAAAATATGTTTCAGAAGAGATTAAATACATAGTTTTTAGTGTATTGTAAACTACAGGTCAAATTAAATTTAAGAGAGAAGTTTCCAGGCAGCCTGCATTTTTGTTGGGCTAATTAATTACGTTCCCAGACCTGATCTGTACATATGAAAAATTTTGTTTCATAGCAATTACTTATTCTTTTGGTGAATTATCAATGAAGAGAGACCTTGATACTGTTTTGACTAGTAATTGCCTCTTGGAAGGCATGTAATTTGCAAGATGATTTTAAAAACATTTGAAATAGCCAAGTATAGGTATAGTTCATTACAAGCTTCTGTACAGAAAGTGCATTTGCAAGAAGGAAACATGAAAACAAGCTTGGGCTCTATTTTGGGGGCACTTAAAATTAACATTTTGTGAATGATTTCACAATATCCTGTCAGATATGAAATAATATGATTAATATATTAATTGAAAAATTAGCAAAGAAAATTATAACAAATTGAAATGCGTAGCAAGATCCTAGGGGCTCCACGGACAAGAGACTAGGGAGGGGTCCCAAGCCCACTTTGCAAAGAACCGTCTAATCTCCATGGGGAGGTACAGGTTATGAGATGAGACCTTCCACCTACCATCTCTGAGTTGATTGGGGTCCCCTCAACCCTCAGGGTCCCTGGACATTGTCCACCCAGTCCACCCGCTTGCTACGTACGCTACCGCCGTGTTGTTACCGCAATGCTCAACATACTCAACCTAAAAGTTGTGTTTATTACAGGATACCACACATTGTGCTTCATCAGTGTACTTTAAAGTTTGGCAATTTAAGTGGGATGCCTTGGAATTGGAACAAAAATATGTTTCAGAAGAGATTAAATACATAGTTTTTAGTGTATTATAAACTACAGGTCAAATTAAATTTAAGAGAGAAGTTTCCAGGCAGCCTGCATTTTTGTTGGGCTAATTAATTACGTTCCCAGACCTGATCTGTACATATGAAAAATTTTGTTTCATAGCAATTACTTATTCTTTTGGTGAATTATCAATGAAGAGAGACCTTGATACTGTTTTGACTAGTAATTGCCTCTTGGAAGGCATGTAATTTGCAAGATGATTTTAAAAACATTTGAAATAGCCAAGTATAGGTATAGTTCATTACAAGCTTCTGTACAGAAAGTGCATTTGCAAGAAGGAAACATGAAAACAAGCTTGGGCTCTATTTTGGGGGCACTTAAAATTAACATTTTGTGAATGATTTCACAATATCCTGTCAGATATGAAATAATATGATGAATATACTAATTGAAAAATTAGCAAAGAAAATTATAACAAATTGAAATGCGTAGCAAGATCCTAGGGGCTCCACGGACAAGAGACTAGATAGGGGTCCCAAGCCCACTTTGCAAAGAACCGTCTAATCTCCATGGGGAGGTACAGGTTATGAGATGAGACCTTCCACCTACCATCTCTGAGTTGATTGTGGCGCCCTCTTCCCTCAGGGTCCCTGGACATTGTCCACCCAGTCCACCCGCTTGCTACGTACGCTACCGCCGTGATGTTACCGCAATGCTCAACATACTCAACCTACAAGTTGTGTTTATTACAGGATACCACACATTGTGCTTCATCAGTGTACTTTAAAGTTTGGCAATTTAAGTGGGATGCCTTGGAATTGGAACAAAAATATGTTTCAGAAGAGATTAAATACATAGTTTTTAGTGTATTGTAAACTACAGGTCAAATTAAATTTAAGAGAGAAGTTTCCAGGCAGCCTGCATTTTTGTTGGGCTAATTAATTACGTTCCCAGACCTGATCTGTACATATGAAAAATTTTGTTTCATAGCAATTACTTATTCTTTTGGTGAATTATCAATGAAGAGAGACCTTGATACTGTTTTGACTAGTAATTGCCTCTTGGAAGGCATGTAATTTGCAAGATGATTTTAAAAACATTTGAAATAGCCAAGTATAGGTATAGTTCATTACAAGCTTCTGTACAGAAAGTGCATTTGCAAGAAGGAAACATGAAAACAAGCTTGGGCTCTATTTTGGGGGCACTTAAAATTAACATTTTGTGAATGATTTCACAATATCCTGTCAGATATGAAATAATATGATTAATATATTAATTGAAAAATTAGCAAAGAAAATTATAACAAATTGAAATGCGTAGCAAGATCCTAGGGGCTCCACGGACAAGAGACTAGGGAGGGGTCCCAAGCCCACTTTGCAAAGAACCGTCTAATCTCCATGGGGAGGTACAGGTTATGAGATGAGACCTTCCACCTACCATCTCTGAGTTGATTGGGTCCCCTCAACCCTCAGGGTCCCTGGACATTGTCCACCCAGTCCACCCGCTTGCTACGTACGCTACCGCCGTGTTGTTACCGCAATGCTCAACATACTCAACCTAAAAGTTGTGTTTATTACAGGATACCACACATTGTGCTTCATCAGTGTACTTTTAAGTTTGGCAATTTAAGTGGGATGCCTTGGAATTGGAACAAAAATATGTTTCAGAAGAGATTAAATACATAGTTTTTAGTGTATTATAAACTACAGGTCAAATTAAATTTAAGAGAGAAGTTTCCAGGCAGCCTGCATTTTTGTTGGGCTAATTAATTACGTTCCCAGACCTGATCTGTACATATGAAAAATTTTGTTTCATAGCAATTACTTATTCTTTTGGTGAATTATCAATGAAGAGAGACCTTGATACTGTTTTGACTAGTAATTGCCTCTTGGAAGGCATGTAATTTGCAAGATGATTTTAAAAACATTTGAAATAGCCAAGTATAGGTATAGTTCATTACAAGCTTCTGTACAGAAAGTGCATTTGCAAGAAGGAAACATGAAAACAAGCTTGGGCTCTATTTTGGGGGCACTTAAAATTAACATTTTGTGAATGATTTCACAATATCCTGTCAGATATGAAATAATATGATGAATATATTAATTGAAAAATTAGCAAAGAAAATTATAACAAATTGAAATGCGTAGCAAGATCCTAGGGGCTCCACGGACAAGAGACTAGGGAGGGGTCCCAAGCCCACTTTGCAAAGAACCGTCTAATCTCCATGGGGAGGTACAGGTTATGAGATGAGACCTTCCACCTACCATCTCTGAGTTGATTGGCCCCCCCTACCCTCAGGGTCCCTGGACATTGTCCACCCAGTCCACCCGCTTGCTACGTACGCTACCGCCGTGTTGTTACCGCAATGCTCAACATACTCAACCTAAAAGTTGTGTTTATTACAGGATACCACACATTGTGCTTCATCAGTGTACTTTTAAGTTTGGCAATTTAAGTGGGATGCCTTGGAATTGGAACAAAAATATGTTTCAGAAGAGATTAAATACATAGTTTTTAGTGTATTGTAAACTACAGGTCAAATTAAATTTAAGAGAGAAGTTTCCAGGCAGCCTGCATTTTTGTTGGGCTAATTAATTACGTTACCAGACCTGATCTGTGCATATGAAAATTTTTTCTTTTCATAGAGATTACTTATTCTTTTGGTGAATTATCAATGAAGAGAGACCTTGATACTGTTTTGACTAGTGTAACGTGGGGCCGATGATGGCGTTTCTGTATTGGGGGTTCGAGCTATCCGGCCTGTTAGGGCGTTGTCGTTGAGAATGTGTGGAGCGTAACAAAGTTAATAATTAGCTGTCTGGGGGTAACGGAGAAACAACAAAGGAAAGAGACATACAGGATGGATTGCGTGCATTGCTTGTGTAATCGAGATGTGCTTTTACTGAAATCCGGCAACAGAATGACATACGATTGTACAACATCCTACATCGAGGACTAAACCTAATTAACATAAAAATACAAACATAACACTCGCATACATCGAACGTACAGCTGGATACTCACAGCTGACTGATAACAAGAACAAAATAGTTTCGATATTTACACTCTTACATCACTCCCCCCTTCACTAGAAAATGTCCTTATTTTCTTGGCAACTTAATTTTACATTTATTTACACTTTGTACAAATATATACACGACTGTTGATTAGTTAGTAGTAGTTAGTATTTTAAACACCAGAACTCGATTCATATAAATTCATCATAGAATTTTGTGACAAATTAGGCCTACCAAAAAAAGTCTTGTCATGTTTCTATCACAGCATTGCTTTTACGATTTAAAAGATCTAACGATTTAAGCGTAATGGCTGCAATGAAAATGAAAATAATTGATTTCTTCTCATATCAAGGTACAACAAATTTACAACTTAGGCCTATACACACACAAAAAAATACGTAAACTCAAGCTTGCTATGAAATAGACACTCCGAAAATTACCCTAATTATGTACAAAACGCCATGCAACACGAAATTTACTTCCATGGAAATTAGAAACCGATTATGATTACTCTGGATCAAATTAAGGGTGGTAGGAATGAAAATCTCTAAAACGACTAGGGATTGTTGTTTGACGCCCTGATCATGTTGTTCTTGGTACTGGGTACTCGACCCGCGTGGTCATCCGAGGACTGGGTAAGGTTCCTGTGGGGGTACCAGACGGTTGGTTGGGAACAAGAGGTAGGGACCCTGACAATGCGGACTGAGGGGGATTTTGGTATCCCTGGCCCTTACTTTGCAAGTTTACCTCTTCTGACCTTTTGTTCGGCATTTTTGACCTAAAGGGTTTAAGTCTATCATGATGTACAGTACGTAGGGGTTTCAATGGATTTCCTAAATCGCAAACTTGGTACACTACCGGATGTTCAGAATAATTCTCAATTGCTTTCATTACCATAATTGGGCCTTCCCACTTGGGTGATAGTTTCATTCGACTGTTTCGGGGGAGGTCAATCCACACTTTATCCCCAGGGGAGTAACTCTTAATTCTTACTTTCCTATCATAATTATCCTTCTGAATATCCCTTGCGTTTGAATTAAATTCCTCTACTTCCTGAAAGGCCTGCCTGAGGCTTTTGTGTAAAGATACAACGTAATCTGAAGGGTCTTTGGAAACCCTTGTCAGTTCAGGTGACATATGTAACCACGTAGAGGCAGGAGTTCGGGGTTCTCTCCCATGAATAAGAAAGAAAGGGATAAAGCCAGTACTGCTGTGCCTAGAAGTATGTAAGCAAATTCCAGTTGCTTAAGGTAATCGTCCCATTCCTTACCATTTGCACCTATACATCTACTGAGCTGTTCTTTAAGGGTACGGTTGAATCTCTCGATAAGTCCATCTGACTGTGGATGATATGGCGTTGTTCTCGTTTTCTGAATGCCAAATTTTGTACATAATGTCTGTATGACGTCACTCTCAAATTGTTTCCCTTGGTCCGTATGAAGCCGTAGGGGCAACCCATGTTCTCGTATGTAATCTTCAAAAATAATGCGGGCAACTGTATCTGCCTTTTGGTTGGGCATCGGGTACACATTAACAAATTTGGTAAAGTGGTCCATCAGTACAAGAATGGGCCGGTTACCCTTTGCTGTTATTGGAAGTTCAGTGATGTCACCAAATACGATTTCGAAAGGTTTTGTAGGCACAAAGCTAATTAAAGGGGCTCTCAGGGATGGATTTGGTTTTCTTCGGGACTCACAAGCAAGACACTCTGAACAGTGTTTTTCAATATCACTTCGCATCTTGGGCCAGTAGCATATTTCCTGTGCCCTACGAAGAGTACGCTCTACCCCAAAATGACCTGCATGAGTGTCACCATGAAAATAGCTAAGTGCTTTTGGCACAAATTTCCCTGGTATAATGGTTTGTAACACAGTTTGTCGCCCTCTTTTACGTACTCGATGACATAATACACCGTTAACCAATATAAGCTTAGGAAATTCCCACCATAATCGATGTAACATTGTAGATTGCCCACGCAAAGTATGTTTTGGCAGTTTAACATTATCAAGTTTCCACTGGTACACCTGAGAAATGATAGGATCTGCACATTGAGCATCCTTCAACTCTGTAATATTCGGAGCAAATATTAAAAAAGAATGCTGTAACTCTTGTTGCTGTTCTGATGGCCTAGAGATTAAATCAGCCTGTTGTACACTATTAACATAACCCTTTGTCTTAATCTTTAATTGAAACACTCTCATCATTACTCTCACTTTCAAAATGTTCAATTAGTCCGTCTGTTTGAGTACATACATTCCTTTATTCTACATTTCGTGAAGGCACTTCATCAACCTGGGGTATTCGAGACAATGCGTCGGCATTAGCATGAGTGACTCCAGGACGGTATGAAATAACCCAATCATATGGGTCGAGCTCAAACGCCCATCTGGACCTTCTACCTGTCTTGTCGTTTCCCACGGACATTTTTCTCAGACCACTAAGGGGTTTGTGATCTGTCACAATTGTAAATTTGCTATGTGAGAGATAGTGTCTGAACTCTCTTACAGACCATACAATTGCCCACAACTCTCGATCATAGGCCGACCAATTTCTTTCTGTTTTAGTAAGGGAGTAGCTTGCGTATGCAATTACTTTTTCTCGACCATTCTGAATTTGTGCTAAAACCGTTCCTATTGCGGTGTTTGAGGCATCTGTATACAAAATGAAATCATTGTTGAAATTTGGAAATGCCATGACAGGGGCTGACGTCAATGACTCTTTCGAACTCTCAAATGCAATAAAACATTCTTCAGTCCACTTAAACTTAACACCCTTTCTAGTGAGATTGTACAATGGTTCTGCTCTTTTAGCAAAATCTTTCAAAAATTTTCGGTAGTACTGTGCCAATCCCAGAAACCCTCTTGTTTCTGTGGCATTGTTGGGAGTTGGCCATTTGATTATCTATATTCTTAGGTTCAGGCTCTATACCCTCTCCGCTAACAACATGACCTAAGTATGATACTCTCTTCCGTAACAATGAACATTTCTTTGTTTTCAACGTCAAACCTGCGGATCGAAATCTGCTGAAAACCTCTTCTAAGTTGTCAAGATGTTCTTGAAAATTTCTACCCATCACAATTACATCATCCAGGTATACCAATGTTTGTCTCCAGCTTAACCCTCTAAAAACTAGTTCCATTAAACGCTGGAAAGATGGAGGTGAAGTTGATAAGCCCATAGGCATCACCTTAAATTGGTAGAGACCAAAACCAGTGGTGAAGGCCATTTTCTATTTACTATTGGGATCCATGGGAATTTGCCAGTAACCGTGAGTTAGGTCAAATGTTGAAAATAATTTAGACTTAGAGAGAGAATCAAGAATATCGTCGATTCGGGGTAAGGGGTGGGAATCTTTTACAGTCACCTGGTTCAATTTGCGGTAATCTATGCAGAACCTAAAAGTGTTGTCTTTCTTCCTGACCATAACTACAGGAGAAGCCCAAGGGCTCTGACTCTCCTCAATTATATCCCTATCCAAAAGTTCATTGACCTGTTTGCTAATTTCATCTCTCATCGGTGGTGAGGTTCTGTAACCCAGACAACACACCAGATTGGGCCCCAATTGGGTCCTAATAGGGCTACTGATCGGGCCCAAATTAGGCTGCCCAATTGGGCCCCAACAAGTTTTGTCAGCCAGCCCCAATGTGGACCCAATTGGGCTGACCAACTAGGGCCAGAGTGGGCCATGATCGGGCCCAGATAAGGCGTTCCAAATTTGGCCAGTGTGGGCCCTAATTAGGCCCCAATTGGGCTAATCGATCAAAACCAGTTGGGCCCCCAACTGGGCTAGCCCATCTGGGCTGTATTTTGGCCCAACTGGGCCCCTGCTGGGCTACATGCTGGGCTTATGCTGGGGCACATCCGTGTTTGTCAGGTGTTCCCAGGTGGGACTCAACTGGGCTTTCGGGCCCCAACTGGGCTACCCCAGCTGAGGTCGGTCCCACTTGGGGGTCCAGCTGGGTTAGCAATGGAAAATGTGAGGTAACTTTCCTTCTACAGTACAAGCCTTAAAAGCTACCAGCATTGCTAATGCCAGCCACTTTCAAAGGTAGTAGGATATTACTGGAATGTTCATATTTAGTTAAATAGTTTGGTTTGGCTATTATATATATTCAGTGACACTTGTTTGTTATTATTAAAGATTAAGAATGCAATTTTCTTCATGACATTTCAATTTCTCCTTCTTAATGTTGTATTGTAAAATTGAGAAACATGATTTTCTGCAAGAATTCACCATTGCCAGCTTCACTTTATTTCAATTAGACCTGCATTAAGTGATAAACACAAATTATCTTTGAAAATTTGGATGCTCCATTAAGATGAAAGGTATATAAACCTGGTGTTCCAATAATATCACATTATTTTAAACAGATACTTTTCTCAAATTGTCTTTGCCAAAAATTCCCACATGTTTAGCAAAGAAAAAAAAAAGATTTATGATAAAATTCCTAGGGCATACATTTTCTGAAGCAAAAAGACTTAATCACCTTAATGAAATTATATTTTGAAAATTTTCCTAATTGGGCCCATCTGGGCCCCAGCTAGGCCCCAGCTGGCCAAACATATTGGGCTAGCCCAGCTTTAGCCAGGCTAGAGCCCATTAAAACAAAATAAACTTCGAAGATGAACTTAATTTTAAATACGCATGCTTACCTTTAACCTAAAAGCGCCAATGCTACAAAAAGTTAACAATAGGAACTTTAGAAGAGTGAAATACCATTCATACATGAATGTGTTTCCCTAGCTGGGCCCCAACCGGTTCCTGTTTGGGTTCCTCTGGTTTGGGAAACCCATCAATATGAGTTTAAACACTTTTTTTGTTTGAGCCCAATTGGGCCCCGATGAGGGCCCTAAACTCAAGCCCACCTAAGCCCAAGAAAAAAAAAAGTATTTATTCCTTTTGTTTAAAAGCTAATAAACTTCATAAAATAAAAAAGAAACAATTTTTATTTCAATACAATGTTTCACGACTGAATTTAAACACATTCTTTTTATTTGAGCCCAATTGGGCCCCGATGAGGGCCCTAAACTCAAGTCCAACTAAGCCCAAGAAAAAAAATGTATTTATTCCTTTTGTTTAAAAGCTAACTAACTTCATAAAATAAAAAAGAAACAATTTTCATTTCAATACAATGTTTCACAACTGAGTTTAAACACATTATTTATTTGAGCCCAATTGGGCCCCGATGAGGGCCCTAATAAAAGCCCACCGTTAACCCAAGCCCACTTAAGCCCAAGCAGCCCAGGTAAAACCCAGCTGGGCCCCAATTGGGCTTGTTTGCTGGGAAGCTGCCTGTCTTATGGGGGCTATATTATCAGGAACTCTAATGGTATGCTGTACTAAATGGGTTCTGCCCGGAATATCACTAAAAATATCTGCATATTTGCAAAGCAACTCTTCTACCTTCTTAACTTGATCGGGTAAGAAGTCTGATCTAGGAAACTCAACTGCAGGAATATCATCTGCCCTGGACACACCATTAACACTACCATCATTTCTCAGAATACTAGGCCTATATGCCATACCATTATTGACGACATTGTGTCTATATCTTATCAACCTCTTCACAGTTAGTCATTCTTTGAATCCAATACCTCGTACTGACCATTCTCTGAAATAGCATGAAACTGTCCCATATAAGTTATGAGCAGGTAAGGTCACATCAAAATTATTTGGGTTAATGACACATATATTAGTATATCCATTCTCAGCCCTATTAAGTGATCTAGCTACAAGAAATTCTGTTTCACCTATGTATGTAGGTTCTAGTACACACAATTGCAACAAAATCATTTTGAACGATAACCTGGTCGCGTGCACATATTCTAGCGATAACAATAGTCTCTGCTCTAGCAGGCAAAGTATGCGTTGCCTGTACTACAACATCTGAGCATAATGGAACAGTGCCGTATGACGTCACTAAAGGAACACTTTTGCCATTCATTCCAATTAACCCGTTCACCATGTCTATAGTCACTGAATTTTCCAGCATGAAATCCCATCCTATAGTTAAATTTTCCTTGATACCTCAAGCTACATGAACAATGTGACACACTTTCAGTACCAAATAAAAAGTTAACATTTATACATCCAATTTCATCAATTACTTCTCCTGTAACCAAGCGTATTATGGAGCCCGACTTTAGTGGTCTTTTTGACAATACGGGTATACTTTGTCTAAGTTTCTCACTAATAAAAGTATAGTCAGACCCTGTATCTATAAATGCATCTACGACTTTATCCTCTACTATTACAGAGACGTATGGCATTTTTCGATCTTGATTCTTTGTCACGTTCTTAGTCATGGTATGGGGTGCCTCCTTATTCCCAACTGACTGTGTAAATTCTTGTGGCCATTGAGTATTTTCAGTTAGTGATCGGCCACTGGCACTATCTTAGATTTGTTCCTGTTTCCCCATAAAAAAAAATTCTGTTGATGTTTTCTGTTCATGGGTGAATTTTTTCTGTTGAAAAGTCTGATCAGGCCTCTGTGAGTCTGCATTCTGTTTTCAAAATTCCTGTTCCCATTTCTGTTACAGAATGTACAAGGAAAAAAGTGGAAACAGAATTGGCAGTCCTGTTTCATGATGTTTTCCTGTTGATTCCTGGAACAGAATTATAGAATTTTGGTCAGGAATGTTTCAATTTCTGATCAGTTTCTGACTCTAAGCAATTCTGATCAGGAAATTCCTGTTCTCCATTTTCAACAGATTTTTGAACAGATTTTTGACCAGAAACCTCAACAGAACTTGATCAGAAATGTTTCAATTTCTGACCAACATAAAATTTCTGAACAGAAATTACCTTCCAAAATTTCCAGAAGGGCCCCCCCCCACCATATGGAAACGTTGTCTCTTTTGCTAATCTGTCCTTTACGGCGACCCTTAAGTGCAGAAGTGGGTTGTCATTATCCATAAAAATCGTTCAGTTTTCCTATTTCTGTATTGTATTTTCCTTCGGGGTGCCTAGTTTTAATAAATTTAAACATTTATCCAACCAAGGATGCTAACAAAAGTGAACTATGAGTAATGTGCATCTCGGACTAGGCATTTAAAAAATAAAAAAAACTTGCAGTTTGGTACGTGAAAATGGCACTAAAACATCAACTTCAGAATGCAGCAATTGTTCAACACGTCCTCACTCAGTCATTTTGAACCCGATTAACAATGGTCATATAACAGTCTTATTGTGAAACTCATAAGCTTTCAAATTATGTAAAAACCATCTTGATTGGTTCCTTACTTTCATCGGACTGTGCACTTTCGTTACTTGCATCCATTCAGAGATCGCCTACAAAAAGGCTTCGGGCTGGTTTTCTGATGTAAACAAGATCACGTGACTACTGATCAGGGCGACAGCACTCTCTCGTGTCTCTCGTGGGGAAATTGGTGTTACTTGTATAGCATTCACGTACACAGTACATACGTTAGCGGTAGCCTATACAGTGTAATATTAATGTGGACTCAGTAGTTTATAATTTTCCTGCGGGAAGTTACCGTTTTTTCCAAATTAAACTAAATTACGATGTTTTGTAAAACACTCTTAATGCCCTGCTAAAAAAGGAATCGTCCATTATCAAGAAAACTGAGGTTGTGAATAAACAAACGCTTTACAAGTGTCATTGATTGCACGTAATGCTGTGCTCTGTGTGTGCGGTTCGGTCTCTTATGAGACAAATGGCCGTAAACGTTTCCATATGCCTCAGGGTCCCTGGACATTGTCCACCCAGTCCACCCGCTTGCTACGTATGCTTCTGTCGTGTTGTTACTTCACTGCTCAATATACTCAAACTGAAAGTTGTGTTTGGTACAGGATACCACACATTGTGCTTCATCAGTGTACTTTAAAGTTTGGCAACTTAAGTGGGATGCCTTGGAATTGAAACAAAAATATGTTTCTGAAGAGATTAAACACATAGGTTTTAGTGTATTATAAACTTCAGGTGAAATGAAATTTAAAAGAGAAGTTTTCAGGCAGCCTGCATTTTTGTTGGGCTTATTAATTACGTTACCCCACCTAATCTGTACATATTAAAAATTTTGTTTCATAGCATTTACTTATTCTTTTGGTGAATTATCAATGAAGAGAGACCTTGATACTGTTTTGACTAGTAATTGCCTCTTGGAAGGCATGTAATTTGCAAGATGATTTTAAAAACATTTGAAATAGCCAAGTATACGTATAGTTCATTGCAAGCTTCTGTACAGAAAAGTGCATTTGCAAGAAGGAAACATGAAAACAAGCTTGGCCTCTATTTTGGCGGTACTCAAAATTAACATTTTGTGATGATTTCACAATATCCTGTCAGATGTGAAATATTGTGATTAAATATATGAATTGAAAAATTTGCAAAGAAAATTATAACAAATTGAAATGTGTAGCAAGATCCTAGGAGCTCCACGGACAAGAGACTAGGGAGGGGTCCCAAGCCCACTTTCCAAAGAACCCTGTAATCTCCATTGGGAGGTTCAGGTTATGAGATGAGACCTTCCACCTACCAGCTCTGAGTTGATTGGGGCCCCCTCAACCCTCAGGGTCCCTGGACATTGTCCACCCAGTCCACCCGCTTGCTACGTACGCTTTTGCCGTGTTGTTACTGCACTGCTCAATATACTCAAACTGAAAGTTGTGTTTGGTACAGGATACCACACATTGTGCTTCATCAGTGTTCTTTGAAGTTTGGCAACTTAAGTTGGATGCCTTGGAATTGAAACAAAAATATGTTTCTGAATAGATTAACTACATAGGTTTTAGTGTATTATAATTACAGGTGAAATTAAATTTAAGAGTGAAGTTTGCAGACAGCCTGCATTTTTGTTGGGCTAATTGATTACGTTACCAGACCTGATCGGTACATATGAAAAGTTTTGTTTCATAGCAATTACTTATCCTTTTGGTGAATTATCAATGAAGAGAGACCTTGATACTGTTTTGAATAGTAATTGCATCTTGGAAGGCATGTAATTTGCAAGATGATTTCAAAAACATTTGAAATAGCCAAGTATAGGTATAGTTCATTGCAAGCTTCTGTACAGAAAAGTGCATTTGCAAGAAGGAAACCGAAACATGAAAACAAGCTTGGGCTCTATTTTGGGGGTACTTAAAATTAACATTTTGTGAATGATTTCACAATATCCTGTGAGATATGAAATACTGTGATTAAATATATTAATTGAAAAATTAGCAAAGAAAATTATAACAAATTGAAATGTGTAGCAAGATCCTAGGAGCTCCACAGACAAGAGACTAGGGAGGGGTCCCAAGCCCTCTTTCCTGGAACCGTCTAATCTCCATTGGGAAGTACAGGTTATGAGATGAGACCTTCCACCTACCATCTCTGATTTGATTGGTCCCCCCTCCCCCACATGGAAACGTCTCTTTTGCTAATCTGTCCTTTACGGCGACCCTTAAGTGCAGAAGTGGGTTGTCATTATCCATAAAAATCGTTCAGTTTTCCTATTTCTGTATTGTATTTTCCTTCGGGGTGCCTAGTTTTAATAAATTTAAACATTTATCCAACCAAGGATGCTAACAAAAGTGAACTATGAGTAATGTGCACCTCGGACTAGGCATTTAAAAAATAAAAAAACTTGCAGTTTGGTACGTGAAAATGGCACTAAAACATCAACTTCAGAATGCAGCAATTGTTCAACACGTCCTCACTCAGTCATTTTGAACCCGATTACAATGGGGCAAATAACAGCTTATTGTGAAACTCATAAGCTTTCAAATTATGTAAAAACCATCTTGATTGGTTCCTTACTTTCATCGGACTGTGCACTTTCGTTACTTGCATCCATTCAGAGATCGCCTACGAAAAGGCTTCGGGCTGGTTTTCTGATGTAAACAAGATCACGTGACTACTGATCAGGGCGACAGCACTCTCTCGTGGGGAAATTGGTGTTGCTTGTATAGCATTCACGTACACAGTACATACGTTAGCGGTAGCCTATACAGTGTAATATTAATGTGGACTCAGTAGTTTATAATTTTCCTGCGGGAAGTTACCGTTTTTTCCAAATTAAACTAAATTACGATGTTTTGTAAAACACTCTTAATGCCCTGCTAAAAAAGGAATCGTCCATTATCAAGAAAACTGAGGTTGTGAATAAACAAACGCTTTACAAGTGTCATTGATTGCACGTAATCCTGTGCTCTGTGTGTGCGGTTCGGTCTCTTATGAGACAAATGGCCGTAAACGTTTCCATATGCCTCAGGGTCCCTGGACATTGTCCACCCAGTCCACCCGCTTGCTACGTACGCTTCTGCCGTGTTGTTTCCACAATGCTCAATATACTCAACCTAAAAGTTGTGTTTGGCACAGGATACCACACATTGTGCTTCATCAGTGTACTTTAAAGTTTGGCAACTTAAGTGGGATGCCTTGGAATTGAAACAAAAATATGTTTCTGAAGAGATTAAATACATAGGTTTTAGTGTATTATAAACTACAGGTGAAATTAAATTTAAGAGAGAAGTTTCCAGGCAGCCTGCATTTTTGTTGGGCTAATTAATTATGTTACCAGACCTGATCTGTACATATAAATAATTTTGTTTCATAGCAATTACTTATTCTTTTGGTGAATTATCAATGAAGAGAGACCTTGATAAGGTTTTGACTAGTAATTGCCTCTTGGAAGGCATGTAATTTGCAAGATGATTTTAAAAACATTTGAAATAGCCAAGTATAGGTATAGTTCATTACAAGCTTCTGTACAGAAAAGTGCATTTGCAAGAAGGAAACATGAAAACAAGCTTGGGCTCTATTTTGGGGGTACTTAAAATTAACATTTTGTGAATGATTTCACAATATCCTGTCAGATATGAAATAATGTGATTAAATATATTAATTGAAAAATTAGCAAAGAAAATTATAACAAATTGAAATGTGTAGCAAGATCCTAGGAGCTCCACAGACAAGAGACTAGGGAGGGGTCCCCAAGCTCATGCACTTTGCAAAGAACCCTCTAATCTCCATGGGGAGGTACAGGTTATGAGATGAGACCTTCCACCTACCATCTCTGAGTTGATTGCCCCCTCCCCACCCTCAGGGTCCCTGGACATTGTCCACCCAGTCCACCCGCTTGCTACGTACGCTTCTGCCGTGTTGTTACCGCAATGCTCAATATACTCAACCTAAAAGTTGTGTTTGGCACAGGATACCACACATTGTGCTTCATCAGTGTACTTTAAAGTTTGGCAACTTAAGTGGGATGCCTTGGAATTGGAACAAAAATATGTTTCTGAAGAGATTAAATACATAGGTTTTAGTGTATTATAAACTACAGGTCAAATTAAATTTAAGAGAGAAGTTTCCAGGCAGCCTGCATTTTTGTTGGGCTAATTAATTATGTTACCAGACCTGATCTGTACTTATAAATAATTTTGTTTCATAGCAATAACTTATTCTTTTGGTGAATTATCAATGAAGAGAGACCTTGATAAGGTTTTGACTAGTAATTGCCTCTTGGAAGACATGTAATCTGCAAGATGATTTCAAAAACATTTGAAATAGCCAAGTATAGGTATAGTTCATTACAAGCTTCTGTACAGAAAAGTGCATTTGCAAGAAGGAAACATGAACACAATCTTGGGCTCTATCTTTGGGGTACTTAAAATTAACATTTTGTGAATGATTTCACAATATCCTGTCAGATATGAAATAATGTCATTAGAAATATTAATTGAAAAATTAGGAAAGAAAATTATAACAAATTGAAATGTGTAGCAAGATCCTTGGAGGCCCACAGAAAAGAGACTAGGGAGGGGTCGCCAAGCCTGTGCACTTTGCAAAGAACCCTCTAATCTCCATGGGGAGGTACAGGTTATGAGATGAGACCTTCCATCTACCATCTCTGAGTTGATTGCCCCCCTCCCACCCTCAGGGTCCCTGGACATTGTCTACCCAGTCGACTCGCTTGCTACGTATGCTACTGCCATGTTGTTACCGCAGTGCTGAATATACTCAACCTAAAAGTTGTTTTTGGCACAGGATACCGCCCATTGTGCTTCATCAGTGTACTTTAAAGTTTGGCAACTTAAGTGGGATGCCTTGGAATTGGAACAAAAATATGTTTCTGAAGATTATAAATACATAGGTTCTGGTGTATTAAAATTAAATTTAAGAGAGTACATATGAAAATAATTGCCTTTTGGAAGGACATTACTAGATTCTGTACAGGAACGTGCATTTGCAAGAAGGTGAATGATTTCACAATATCCTGTCAGATATGAAATAATGTGATTAAATATATGAATTGAAAAATTTGCAAAGAAAATTATAACAAATTGAAATGTGTAGCAAGATCCTAGGGGCTTCACGGACAAGAGACTAGGGAGGGGTCCCAAGCCCACTTTGCAAAGAACCGTCTAATCTCCATGGGGAGGTACAGGTTATGAGATGAGACCTTCTACCTACCATCTCTGAGTTGATTGGGGCCCCCTCAACCCTCACGGTCCCTGGACATTGTCCACATATCGTAGCATAGCGCTCCCTGCTCTCCGAACTCGTCCTTAACTGTGTAGCGCAATTGCCATTTTTGGCATATATTTGTTTACCAAAAATTGTTTGTTCATCCTATCATTTTAGTTCGCACGGAATTTGAATGTTTAATTTGTGTTCTTTCTACCAATAGTAAGTTTTTTCTAAAAGTGTTTTAGGAACACTATGCGAAATTCGAATAAAAAATTGAATTTTTAGGATTTTTCAATGGGGCTAGTCGTCAAAATGCTGTTTTGGGAGTATTTTGACTCGTTTAAACTGCCGTAACTTTTTATTGCATTCAGCTAAAATTCTAGTTCGAACGGAATCTGAAAGTATACAAATTCACGAGCATGAGTACCAAATTTTGGCTCATTTGAACAATAGGAACCCTCCACGAAATTACAAAACAAAAAACAAATCGCCTTTTGGGCGCAATCTTTTCTTTTGTTGCCCTTTGTTCGGAATAGCTGCGCAAGGTCAGTGACGTCACCGGCTTCTGTTGAACACACACGCTGTTCGTTCAGAACAATGCACAGGGGAATAAACTCTCTCACAGAGCTCCCGTTGAAGTGCCGTGAAGTGTGAAACCGCAAAGCAGGCTGTGCTGCACAGCGAATTTCGTGATAAAGCAGGAATCGTTTTGCCCGAAATAGTTCCGATATGCCCAGTCCACCCGCTTGCTACTTATGCTACTGCCGTGTTGTTACCGCAATGCCTAATATACTCAACCTAAAAGTTGTGTTTGGCACAGGATACCACACATTGTGCTTCATCAGTGTACTTTAAAGTTTGGCAACTTAAGTGGGATGCCTTGGAATAGGAACAAAAATATGTCTCTGAAGAGATTAAATACATAGGTTTTGGTATATTATAAACTACAGGTGAAATTAAATTTAAGAGGGAAGTTTCCAGGCAGCCTGCATTTTTGTTGGGCTAATTAATTATGTTACCAGACCTGATCTGTACATATGAAAAATTTTGTTTCATAGCAATAACTTATTCTTTTGGTGAATTATCAATGAAGAGAGACCTTGATACTGTTTTGACTAGTAATTGCCTCTTGGAAGGCATGTTATTTGCAAGATGATTTTATAAACATTTGAAATAGCCAAGTATAGGTATAGTTCATTACAAGCTTCTGTAGAGAAAAGTGCATTTACAAGAAGGAAACATGAAAACAAGCTTGGGCTCTATTTTGTGGGTACTTAAAATTAACATTTTGTGAATGATTTCACAATATGCAGTCAGATACGAAATAATGTGATTAAAAATATGAATTGAAAAATTCAAAGAAAATTATAACAAATTGAAATGTGTAGCAAGATCCTAGGAGCTCCACAGACAAGGGACTAGAGAGGGGTCCCCACACCCGTGCACTTTGCAAAGAACCCTCTCATCTCCATGGCGAGGTACAGGTTATGAGATGAGACCTTCCACCTACCATCTCTGAGTTGATTGCCCCCCACCCTCAGGGTCCCTGGACATTGTCCACATATCGTAGCATAGCGCTCCCTGCTCTCCGAACTCGTCCTTAACTGTGTAGCGCAATTGCCATTTTTGGCATATATTTGTTTACCAAAAATTGTTTGTTCATCCTATCATTTTAGTTCGCACGGAATTTGAATGTTTAATTTGTGTTCTTTCTACCAATAGTAAGTTTTTTCTAAAAGTGTTTTAGGAACACTATGCGAAATTCGAATAAAAAATTGAATTTTTAGGATTTTTCAATGGGGCTAGTCGTCAAAATGCTGTTTTGGGAGTATTTTGACTCGTTTAAACTGCCGTAACTTTTTATTGCATTCAGCTAAAATTCTAGTTCGAACGGAATCTGAAAGTATACAAATTCACGAGCATGAGTACCAAATTTTGGCTCATTTGAACAATAGGAACCCTCCACGAAATTACAAAACAAAAAACAAATCGCCTTTTGGGCGCAATCTTTTCTTTTGTTGCCCTTTGTTCGGAATAGCTGCGCAAGGTCAGTGACGTCACCGGCTTCTGTTGAACACACACGCTGTTCGTTCAGAACAATGCACAGGGGAATAAACTCTCTCACAGAGCTCCCGTTGAAGTGCCGTGAAGTGTGAAACCGCAAAGCAGGCTGTGCTGCACAGCGAATTTCGTGATAAAGCAGGAATCGTTTTGCCCGAAATAGTTCCGATATGCCCAGTCCCCCCCCCTTCTTACGTATGCTACTGCCGTGTTGTTACCGCAGTGCTCAATATACTCAACCTAAAAGTTGTGTTTGGCACAGGATACCACACATTGTGCTTCATCAGTGTACTTTAAAGTTTGGCAACTTAAGTGGGATGCCTTGGAATTGGAACAAAAATATGTTTCTGAAGATTATAAATACATAGGTTCTGGTGTATTATAAACTACAGGTGAAATTAAATTTAAGAGAGAAGTTTCCAGGCAGCCTGCATTTTTGTTGGGCTAATTAACTATTTTACCAGACCTGATCTGTACATATAAATAATTTTGTTTTATAGCATTTACTTATTCCTATGGTGAATAATCAATGAAGAGAGACCTTGATACTGTTTTGACTAGTAATTGCCTCTTGGAAGGCATGTAATTTGGAAGATGATTTTAAAATCATTTGAAATAGCCAAGTATAGGTATAGTTCATTACAAGCTTCTGTAGAGAAAAGTGCATTTGCAAGAAGGAAACATGAAAACAAGCTTGGGCTCTATTTTGGGGGTACTTAAATTAACATTTTGTGAATGATTTCACAATATCCTGTCAGATATGAAATCATGTGATTAAAAATATGAATTGAAAAATTAGCAAAGAAAATTATTACAAATTGAAATTTGTAGCAAGATCCTAGGAAGTCCACAGACAAGAGACTAGGGAGGGGTCCCCAAGCCCGTGCACTTTGCAAAGAACCCTCTAATCTCCATGGGGAGGTACAGGTTATGAGATGAGACCTTCCACCTACCATCTCTGAGTTGATTGCCCCCCCTCCCACCCTCAGGGTCCCTGGACATTGTTCACCCAGTCCACCCGCTTGCTACGTATGCTACTGCTGTGTTGTTACCGAAATGCTCAATATACTCAACCTAAAAGTTGTGTTTGGCACAGGATACCACACATTGTGCTTCATCAGTGTACTTTAAAGTTTGGCAACTTAAGTGGGATGCCTTGGAATTGGAACAAAAATATGTTTCTGAAGAGATTAAATACATAGGTTTTAGTGTATTATAAACTACAGGTGAAATTAAATTTAAGAGAGAAGTTTTCAGGCAGCCTGCATTTTTGTTGGGCTAATTAATTATGTTACCAGACCTGATCTGTACATGTAAATAATTGTGTTTCATAGCATTTACTTATTCCTATGGTGAATAATCAATGAAGACAGACCTTGATACTGTTTTGACTAGTAATTGGCTCTTGGAAGGCATGTAATTTGGAAGATGATTTTGAAAACATTTGAAATAGCCAAGTATAGGTATAGTTCATTGCAAGCTTCTGTACAGAAAAGTGCATTTGCAAGAAGGAAACATGAAAACAAGCTTGGCCTCTATTTTGGCGGTACTCAAAATTAACATTTTGTGATGATTTCACAATATCCTGTCAGATGTGAAATATTGTGATTAAATATATGAATTGAAAAATTTGCAAAGAAAATTATAACAAATTGAAATGTGTAGCAAGATCCTAGGAGCTCCTCCACAGACAAGAGACTAGGGAGGGGTCCCAAGCCCACTTTCCAAAGAACCGTCTAATCTCCATTGGGAAGTACAGGTTATGAGATGAGACCTTCCACCTACCATCTCTGATTTGATTGGTCCCCCCCTACCCTCAGGGTCCCTGGACATTGTCCAACCAGTCCACCTGCTTGCTACGTTCGCTTCTGCTGTGTTGTTACCGCACTGCTCAATATACTCAAACTGAAAGTTGTGTTTGGTACAGAATACCACACATTGTGCTTCATCAGTGTTCTTTGAAGTTTGGCAACTTAAGTGGAATGCCTTGGAATTGAAACAAAAATATATTTCAGAAGAGAATAAATACATAGGTTTTAGTGTATTATAAACTACAGGTGAAATTAAATTTCAAAGGGCAGTTTCCAGGCAGCCTGCTTTTTTGTTGGACTTATTAATTACGTTACCAGACCTGATCTGTACATATGAAAAGTTTTGTTTCATAGCAATTACTTATTCTTTTGGTGAATTATCAATGAAGAGAGACCTTGATACTGTTTTGACTAGTAATTGCCTCTTGGAAGGCATGTAATTTGGAAGATGATTTTGAAAACATTTGAAATAGCCAAGTATAGGTATAGTTCATTACAAGGTTCTGTAGAGAAAAGTGCATTTGCAAGAAGGAAACATGAAAACAAGCTTGGGCTCTATTTTGGGGGTACTTAAAATTAACATTTTTTGAATGATTTCACAATATCCTGTCAGATATGAAATAATGTGATTAAAAATATTAATTGAAAAATTTGCAAAGAAAATTATAACAAATTGAAATGTGTAGCAAGATCCTAGGAGCTCCACAGACAAGAGACTAGGGAGGGGTCCCTACGCCCGTGCACTTTGCAAAGAACCCTCTAATCTCCATGGGGAGGTACAGGTTATCAGATGCAACCTTCCACCTACCATCTCTTAGTTGATTGCCCCCCCCTCCCACCCTCAGGGTCCCTGGACATTGTCCACCCAGTCCACCCGCTTGCTTCGTATGCTAATGCCGTGTTGTTACCGCAATGCTCAATATATTCAACCTAAAAGTTGTGTTTGGCACAGGATACCACACATTGTGCTTCATCAGTGTACTTTAAAGTTTGGCAACTTAAGTGGGATGCCTTGGAATGGGAACAAAAATATGTTTCAGAACAGAATAAATACGTAGGTTTTAGTGTATTATAAACTACAGGTGAAATTAAATTTAAGAGAGAAGTTTCCAGGCAGCCTGCATTTTTGTTGGGCTAATTAATTATGTTACCAGCCCTGATCTGTACATATGAAAAATTTTGTTTCATAGCAATTACTTATTGTTTTGGTGTATTATCAATGAAGAGAGACCTTGACACTGTTTTGACTAGTAATTGCCCCTTCGAAGGCATGTAATTTGGAAGATGATTTTAAAAACATTTGAAATCGCCAAGTATAGGTATAGTTCATTACAAGCTTCTGTACAGAAAAGTGCATTTGCAAGAAGGAAACATGAAAATGAGCTTGAACTCTATTTTGGGGGTACTTAAAATTAACATTTTGTGAATGATTTCACAATATCCTGTCAGATATGAAATAATGTGATTAAAAATATAAATTGAAAAATTAGCAAAGAAAATTATAACAAATTGAAATGTGTAGCAAGATCCTAGGAGCTCCACAGACAAGAGACTAGGGAGCTTCATCAGTGTACTTTAAAGTTTGGCAACTTAAGTGGGATGCCTTGGAATGGGAACAAAAATATGTTTCAGAAGAGAATAAATACGTAGGTTTTAGTGTATTATAAACTTCCGGTGAAATTAAATTTAAGAGAGAAGTTTCCAGGCAGCCTGCATTTTTGTTGGGCTAATTAATTATGTTACCAGACCTGATCTGTACATATAAATAATTTTGTTTCATAGCATTTACTTATTCTTTTGGTGAATTATCAATGAAGAGAGACCTTGATAATTTGGTAATTTGTGTCACAAAATCCCTCAGAAAAGAACAACCCTCTAAGGATAACTGACATACCCCAGGTTCCTTTTCAGCTTGCATAAACCTAAATGACAGACGACACCAAAAAGTACAGACTCGTTCGGTTTTAAGTTTACTATTAAAGAATAAAATAATATATTGAATTAATAAGCACAAACGAAATTGAAAATAGTCTCTTTTACGGACAAACTCTTTTAGAGTAAATGATCCCCGTTTTCTTCGGGATAAACTAAATCACAAAAATTCTCATTCCACTATACAGAAATTAACTAGAAAAAAGCAGCTTGTAATTCGCTTTCAATAACTAAGTAAATTACTTCAATAAACACCCTTCCCATATACCCATATAGTATAAGCAAGACTTTGTAGCTACATGCATATCAGAATTTTATCCCCCAAAACAAAAACAGTTCAGTGTGGTTAGGCACACGATTAACTACAAGTCACGTGGTTTGACGCTGAATAGAATAACCAATAGGGGTCCAAGTTCAGCAGAATCAGGGGTCGTCAACAGGCAGTACGGTGGTCCGGACAGCACGTGGCTCAGACTCGAAAATAGACAGTTAAACAGTAGCGATGCCGTCAAAAGCTAGGCCCTATAGGATCAAACGGCATGTCCAGTCATTCCCCAAAAGCCTGTATATGGACAAACAAATCCATACACCTGATGTAAAAAGTGCATAAATACTTAAAGGCTTTTCCTCCTCATATTTTCTTATCCTGATTCGTCCCAATTTTATGTCTCCAGGCATTGTATCCTTAACCAAGCTACTGCCCTGACAGATATACAAATAGTAACTCCTCATTTCCAATCATGGACATCCCCATTTTACACATTGAGACATTTTAATTTTCACAACTGATATGAATAACTTCTCAGATTCGCGATACAATACTTCCACTTTAACAAATTGGACATATCATTTCTTACAGACCAAATTTAAAAAGTTATGTTAAAGAATATAAATTACGGCTTACCATCTTTGATGGCGGCACACAACACGGATAGATACAGACACAGAGAGTTAAGTGACCAGTCCGAGGCTTCGCTCCAAACAGCTAAACGTGGGTAGAGAATACAAACATCATACAAAAATGCACCCCTTTCTACAGGTCTCCTGCCAGTAGCACCACAGCATACGTGCACAGGGAACAAGGCGATTGCAAAAATGTACTGAGTTTTATTCTAACAGTTCGTCTTTAGCAACGACTGGTCTATCCTGTCTCGAACAGAGAAAACTTAACTTCAGAAAAACGAAATTTTTGGGTGCACTTCTTGAAATAAAAATAACCTTACTCTCTTAGAGCTAAAAACGTATGTCTCCTATCATCTCGGATTCTGAAACCTTCAGACCTCTTTCCACTAAGAAAACTTTGGCCCCCTGCCAACAATTTTGTCTTTACTAGGTGATAATGCAACAGGAGTTCCTTTCCTTTTATCTGCAATTGGCACTGGCAGCAGGAGAGCAGGTGTGCATAGTCTTATACTACAAAAACTTTTTGCCATCCGAATTTTACGTCTTTGTCCTCGTGACAATTTACTCCCCCCTTTAGAAAAATGTTGAAACATTTTTCTGTAATAAAATTTGGTGTAGGAATATTCAATTATGACTTTTCGATTGCCCTACTGAGGAAATCGGCGCCAATGTTGTCACATCCTTTAATGACATTAATGCGAAATCGAAACGGTTGCAAAGCAAGCGCCCATCTCATTATCCTTCCATTAGCGATTTTTGAAGTGGAGGTACATTTCAAAGGCTGGTGATCCGTCTCAATTGTAAATTCGTTACCATACAAGAAAGGCTCGAATTTTTGGACAGCCCATACAATGGCGAGACATTCCCTCTCAATAACTGAGTAATTTCGCTGACACTTTGAAAACTTTTTACTTATATAGGCTACAGGGAATTTTCCTTGATCGGTTTCCTGAAGTAACATAGCCCCCATTCCTACATCGCTTGCATCAGTTCTCAAAATGAAAGGCTTCTTCACATCCGGTAATTGTAATATAGGGGAACTAGCAAGTTTACTTTTCAGCGTTTTGAAAGCATTTTCTTGACTATCTCCCCACCTAATTTTGTTCGGTTCACCCTTTTTAGTTTTATCAGTTAGAGGGACTGCAATTGCTGCATAATTCGGTACGTAGTTTCTATAATACCCAGATAACCCAAGGAAGGATCGTAATTGCGACTTAGTCTCTGGTCTTTTTGCTTTCTGAATCGCTTCAATCTTACACGGCTTGGGCTTCACTTGTCCCATTCCAACTACGTGACCTAAAAATTCTATTTGTTCAAAACATAGGAAACATTTTGTTGGCCGTGCCGAAAAATTTGCTGCTCGGAGTCGTCTAAATACTTCGTTCAGCTTTTGCATATGTTCTTGGAACGTTTGAGTGTGTATTAAAATGTCATCTATGTAGTTGTCAACATTTTCCAAATTTCGCAAAAGTTTCCGCATAACCCTACTAAATGAAGCGGCCGAATTGACAAGGCCGAAAGGCATGGTACAGAACTGATATAAACCATGATGTGTAATAAATGCCGTCAATGGCTTAGCTTCCTCCTTCATAGGAATCTGCCAGTAACCCTTCGAAAGATCGATTTTCGTGAAGTACTTGTCTTTAGCTAAATGACTCAGAGAAAATTTCAGTTTGATCTGGTATGGGCTCGGCATCGAATACGGTAACAGAGTTTAACTTCCTATAATCTACACAGTACCTATCACTCCCATCAGTTTTCTTAACAATTACGAGTGGGCTTGCATACGGACTATCGCTAGGTTCGACTACTCCCAATTCTACCATTGAATCAATTTCTTGCTTTATTTTCTCTCTCGTAGCTAGTGGCGTAGGATATGGCTTCAACCTTATGGGTTTATCATCTCTTAATTTAATATCATGCTCGCCTAACGTAGTTTTGTGAGGAACGTCAGTTAAAATGTCACCATAATTATTAACTATTCTCTTCAACTTTGAAATTTGAAATTTTTCGAGGTTTTGGTTGATAACAACATCATCACTATTTTCCTTTTGTTGCCTTTCTGGGAGGGGAATGAATTCCTTTTTTGACATAAGATTTATTTCTGATTCACCCTCTTCCTCATCTGTTTCCACCTCATCTATAATTACTGAAGTACATACTTGTTCTAGGATTTCTGTGGAATCTACATCTGGTGATACTGTATTACTCGGGTTATCTCCAACACGTTTCAAGTACTTCTTCAACAAATTTATGTGGAAGGTCTTCTCCTTATTTCCCACCTGTATTTTGTAATTCATGACTTGTTTCCTAAATTTAGTGGGTACAACAACTTGACTAACTGTATCTCCCTGGTTACGTTTTGGATGCCTAAACTCCCTAAATAAGACACCATTCTTTGTCGTGGATGAAATCATACCACCGTTTTTACTCAGAATCTCGTGTTTTTGTTCCAAGTCTCGAATTCTTTTCAAAGTCTCATCTCCCTGTTGTTCCCTAATTAATTCGTCTCTTGTTACAATTTGTGGGTTAGGTTGACTAACTGTGAGTGGTTTTAGTGGTTTATCTTTAGCTCGCGTTTGACTCCTAGTCTCGACAGTGCCTCCTAATTCCGTCTTCAAGCTGTCTTTACCATCTAATTGATTGTTATTTGCCTTCCACTCGGGATTTGGGTTGGACGGGGATCTCACTCCTTCAACATTGCCCAATACCAAGTCAAAAACAGGTTTTTGCATGCACAGGGCTGATACTTTTCCAACGAAGAGGGGCGTGTCAATCTCTATTTCTGCTACTGGCACCCAACGAATTGTACCATCAATAAGCACGCATGTTTTGAATTCACCTGTGAGGGCTCGTTTTGGAACTAATTCTCGCCTAACTACTACTCCACTACACCTGGTGTCCCGTAGAACCTTCACTTTAAGTTGGCCTACGTACCCATCAAATACAGGCATATCCTTGTCAGATACCCGACATCCTGCGGTCATGAGGTCTATCTTGTGCCCACATTTCAATTCAAAGTGACCTTCCTCAATTGCTTGTTTCATATGAGGGTCTCCCTGTATTTTCATGAACGAAATAATTTCTGTATTATCCTCAGATTCATTATTTTGGCAACTAAATTCCGTTTGATGCGTATGCGAATTGTCAGTACTACTACTTTAGTCACGTAAGTTTGGGATTTCTTGGGAGAGGCCGTCTTCTGATCGCATTATATCTACAATCATTGACATAGTTGGGACAAATGATTTTGGGGCAACCCTACATTGTCTCCAAAGATGACCTGGTTTCCGACAATAGTAGCAAAGCCTTTTTTCATCTCTCTTTTCTTTTTACCTTTATCTTGATCAAGTTTTTGTTGGCTGTTCTGTTCAAAATTTGATTGTGATTGGCCACTCTTGTAATAATTATTGGACTTACTGCTAGCAATTTTACTGGTCCAACCACCATGAGCCTCCAGATATTGATTTCCCATTTTAGCTAGATCTACAAGATCGGTTGGTTTCTTTCTTTGATAAAAAGGGATAGGTCTATTGGTGCACTCTCTAAAAGTTGGTCCCTAACAAGGAAATTGACCAAATCATCATAAGTGTTCTTTATCCCTGCTAGATCTATCCATCTAGTCACGTAATTTTTTAGTTGCTTAACATACTGAGAAGCATTTTCATCCTTTTGTGGTTTAGAAGTTTTAAATTTTCGCCTGAATCCACTTTCCGTTAAGTCATACTTTTTGAGTATTGCTAACTTAAGGGTTTCGTAATCGTTAGCATCGTCTGCAGGTAAAGTACTATATACAATCAATGCCTTCCCAGTCAACAAAGAAGAAAGGTTGGTAGCCCACTGTTCCTTTTTCCGCTTTTGTGCCTTTGCATATCTTTCAAACCGCTGCAAATATGCGTCTAAATCATCGATATCTTTGCTTTCGTGGAACAAGGGTAACTTTGGTGGTTTTGCCCTAACCTCCCCTTGATTGCTATTGTCCCAGTTTCTCAAGTTCTCCCTTTTTAATTGTTCTAATTCAATTTGGAGTTTAATGTTTTTCTCTTCTGCTTCAATCTTGAGCTTTTCAAGTTCCCTTTCTCTAAGCCGAATGTCCCTTTCCTTATCCCGATCTTGTTGTGCATTCGCCCTTTCCTCTTGCACAAAATTTCTTAATTCATCCCATGCATATCCCAATGATGTTCCCACTTCCGTAAGCTTTTCAATTTCTAAAAATTGGGCCATTGCTTCGATGTGCACAATACTGGTACATTAGGCAGGAGAATGTAGAAAATTAACTCACCGCAGAACATACACACACCGCCACTCGCAGCAGGGCATAAACACACCACCACGGCTCACCAAGGAGTAAACACCAACACTGTTAGCTGTTTCAGGAGCTGCTTTCGAACTGCTCACCTGCAAAGTAAGCAAATATGATACAAATTGTGAGGTTACAGATAATACATTTTCAAATATTGTAGATTGAATTCCTTGCTTAAAAGTGATTTTGCTTTCCCTTTTATTCATTTCCGGAGTGGCCCCCATTAATATGTCACAAAATCCCTCAGAAAAAAAAAGCTCCCTCAGGATAACTGACATACCCCAGGTTCAGTTTCACTCGCATAAACCTAAATGACAGACGACACCAAAAAGTACAGACTCGTTCGGTTTTAAGTTTACTAAGAATAAAAGAATATATTGAATTAATAAGCACAAACGAAATTGAAAATAGTCTCTTTTACGGACAAACTCTTTTAGAGTAAATGATCCCCGTTTTCTTCGGGATAAACTAAATCACAAAAATTCTCATTCCACTATACAGAAATTAACTAGAAAAAAGCAGCTTGTAATTCGCTTTCAATAACTAATTAAATTACTTCAATAAACACCCTTCCCATATACCCATATAGTATAAGCAAGACCTTGTAGCTACATGCATATCAGAATTTTATCCCCCAAAACAAAAACAGTTCAGTGTGGTTAGGCACACGATTAACTACAAGTCACGTGGTTTGACGCTGAATAGAATAACCAATAGGGGTCCAAGTTCAGCAGAATCAGGGGTCGTCAACAGGCAGTACGGTGGTCCGGACAGCACGTGGCTCAGACTCGAAAATAGACAGTTAAACAGTAGCGATGCCGTCAAAAGCTAGGCCCTATAGGATCAAACGGCATGTCCAGTCATTCCCCAAAAGCCTGTATATGGACAAACAAATCCATACACCTGATGTAAAAAGTGCATAAATACTTAAAGGCTTTTCCTCCTCATATTTTCTTATCCTGATTCGTCCCAATTTTATGTCTCCAGGCATTGTATCCTTAACCAAGCTACTGCCCTGACAGATATACAAATAGTAACTCCTCATTTCCAATCATGGACATCCCCATTTTACACATTGAGACATTTTAATTTTCACAACTGATATGAATAACTTCTCAGATTCGCGATACAATACTTCCACTTTAACAAATTGGACATATCATTTCTTACAGACCAAATTTAAAAAGTTATGTTAAAGAATATAAATTACGGCTTACCATCTTTGATGGCGGCACACAACACGGATAGATACAGACACAGGTAGTTAAGTGACCAGTCCGAGGCTTCGCTCCAAACAGCTAAACGTCGGTAGAGAATACAAACATCATACAAAAATGCACCCCTTTCTACAGGTCTCCTGCCAGTAGCACCACAGCATACGTGCACAGGGAACAAGGCGATTGCAAAAATGTACTGAGTTTTATTCTAACAGTTCGTCTTTAGCAACGACTGGTCTATCCTGTCTCGAACAGAGAAAACTTAACTTCAGAAAAACGAAATTTTTGGGTGCACTTCTTGAAATAAAAATAACCTTACTCTCTTAGAGCTAAAAACTTATGTCTCCTATCATCTCGGATTCTGAAACCTTCAGACCTCTTTCCACTAAGAAAACTTTGGCCCCCTGCCAACAATTTTGTCTTTACATGTGATAATGCAACGGGAGTTCTTTTCCTTTTATCTGCAATTGGCACTGGCAGCAGGAGAGCAGGTGTGCATAGTCTTATTCTAGAAAAACTTTTTGCCAACCGTATTTTACGTCTTTGTCCTGGTGACAATTTGCAAGATGATTTTAAAAACATTTGAAATAGCCAAGTATAGGTATAGTTCATTGCAAGCTTCTGTACAGAAAAGTGCATTTGCAAGAAGGAAACATGAAAACAAGCTTGGGCTCTATTTGGGGGTACATAAAAATTAACATTTTGTGAATGATTTCACAATATCCTGTCAGATATGAAATAATGTGATTAAATATATGAATTGAAAAATTTGCAAAGAAAATTATAACAAATTGAGATGCATAGCAAGATCCTAGGAGCTCCACAGACAAGAGACTAGGGAGGGGTCCCAAGCCCACTTTGCAAAGAACCGTCTAATCTCCATGGGGAGGTACAGGTTATGAGATGAGACCTTCACCTACCATCTCTGAGTTGATTGGCCCCCTCTACCCCCAGGGTCACTGGACATTGTCCACCCAGTCCACCCGCTTGCTACGTACGCTTCTACCGTGTTGTTACCACACTGCTCAATATACTCAAACTTAAAGTTGTGTTTGGTACAGGATACCACACATTGTGCTTCATCAGTGTACTTTAAAGTTTGGCAACTTAAGTGGGATGCCTTGGAATTGAAACAAAAATATGTTTCAGGAGATAATAAATACATAGGTTTTAGTGTATTATAAACTACAGGTGAAATCAAATTTAAGAGAGAAGTTTCCAGGCAGCCTGCATTTTTGTTGGGCTAATTAATTATGTTACCAGACTTGATCCGTACATATGAAAAATTTTGTTTCATAGCAATTACTTATTCTTTTGGTGAATTATCAATGAAGAGAGACCTTGATACTGTTTTGACTAGCAATTGTCTCTTGGAAGGCATGTAATTTGCAAGATGATTTAAAAAATTTGAAATAGCCAAGTATAGGTATAGTTCATTGCAAGCTTCTGTACAGAAAAGTGCATTTGCAAGAAGGAAACATGAAAACAAGCTTGGGCTCTATTTTGGGGGTACTTAAAATTAACATTTTGTGAATGATTTCACAATATCCTGTCAGATATGAAATATTGTGATTAAATATATTAATTGAAAAATTTGCAAAGAAAATTATAACAAATTTAAATGTGTAGCAAGATCCTAGGATCTCCACAGACAAGAGACTAGGGAGGGGTCCCCAAGCCCACTTTGTAAAGAACCGTCTAATCTCCATTGGGAGGTACAGGTTATGAGATGAGACCTTCCACCTGCCATCTCTGAGTTGATTGGGCCCCACCTATCCTGAGGGTCCCTGAACATTGTCCACCCAGTCCACCCGCTTGCTACGTACGCTTCTGCTGTGTTGTTACCTCACTGCTCAATATACTCAAACTAAAAGTTGTGTTTGGTACAGGATACCACACATTGTGCTTCATCAGTGTACTTTGAAGTTTGGTTACTTAAGTGGGATGCCTTGCAATTGAAACAAAAATATGTTTCAGAAGATTATAAATACATAGGTTTTAGTGTATTATAAACTGCAGGTGAAATTAAATTTAAGAGAGAAGTTTCCAGGCAGCCTGCATTTTTGTTGGGCTTATTAATTACTTTACCAGACCTGATCTGTACATAATGAAAAATTTTGTTTCATAGCAATTACTTATTCTTTTGGTGAAATATCAATGAAGAGAGACCTTGATACTGTTTTGACTAGTAATTGCCTCTTGGAAGGCATGTAATTTGCAAGATGATTTTGGAAACATTTGAAATAGCCAAGTATAGGTACAGTTCATTGCAAGCTTCTGTACAGAAAAGGGCATTTGCAAGAAGGAAACATGAAAACAAGCTTGGGCTCTATTTTGGGGGTTCTTAAAATTAACATTTTGTGAATGATTTCACAATATCCTGTCAGATATGAAATATTGTGATTAAATATATTAATTGAAAAATTTGCAAAGAAAATTATAACAAATTTAAATGTGAAGCAAGATCCTAGGGGCTTCACGGACAAGAGACTAGGGAGGGGTCCCCAAGCCCACTTTGTAAAGAACCGTCTAATCTCCATTGGGAGGTACAGGTTATGAGATGAGACCTTCCACCTGCCATCTCTGAGTTGATTGGGCCCCACCTATCCTGAGGGTCCCTGGACATTGTCCACCCAGTCCACCCGCTTGCTACCTACTCTTCTGCCATGTTGTTATCGCAATGCTCAACATACTCAACCTAAAAGATGTGTTTGGTCCAGGATACCACACATTGTGCTTGATCAGTGTGCTTTGAAGTTTGGCAACTTAAAGTGGGATGCCTTGGAATTGGAACAAAAATATGTTTCTGAATAGAATAAATACATAGGTTTTAGTGTATTGTAAACTACAGGTGAAATTAATTTTAAGAGAGAAGTTTCCAGGCAGCCTGCATTTTTGTTGGGCTAATTAATTATGTTACCAGACCTGATCTGTACATAGAAATGATTTTGTTTCCTAGCAATTACTTATTATTTTGGTGAATTATCAATGAAGAGAGACCTTGATACTGTTTTGACTAGTAATTGCCTCTTTGAAGGCATGTAATTTGCAAGATGATTTCAAAAACATTTGAAATAGCCAAGTATAGGTATAGTTCTTTACTAGATTCTGTAGAGAAAAGTGCATTTGCAAGAAGAAAACATGAAAACAAGCTTGGGCTCTATTTTGGGGGTACTTAAAATTAACATTTTGTGAATGATTTCACAATATCCTGTCAGAAATGAAATATTGTGATTAAATACAGTAATTGAAAAATTTGCAAAGAAAATTATAACAAATTTAAATGTGTAGCAAGATCCTAGGATCTCCACAGACAAGAGACTAGGGAGGGGTCCCCAAGCCCACTTTGTAAAGAACCGTCTAATCTCCATTGGGAGGTACAGGTTATGAGATGAGACCTTCCACCTGCCATCTCTGAGTTGATTGGGCCCCACCTATCCTGAGGGTCCCTGAACATTGTCCACCCAGTCCACCCGCTTGCTACGTACGCTTCTGCTGTGTTGTTACCTCACTGCTCAATATACTCAAACTAAAAGTTGTGTTTGGTACAGGATACCACACATTGTGCTTCATCAGTGTACTTTAAAGTTTGGCAACTTAAGTGGGATGCCTTGGAATTGAAACAAAAATATGTTTCAGAAGAGAATAAATACATAGGTTTTAGTGTATTATAAACTACAGGTGAAATTAAATTTAAGAGAGAAGTTTCCAGGCAGCCTGCATTTTTGTTGGGCTTATTAATTACGTTACCAGACCTGATCTGTACATATGAAAAATTTTGTTTCATAGCAATTACTTATTCTTTTGGTGAATTATCAATGAAGAGAGACCTTGATACTGTTTTGACTAGTAATTGCCTCTTGGAAGGCATGTAATTTGCAACATGATTTTCGAAACACTTGAAATAGCCAAGTATAGGTATAGTTCATTCCAAGCTTCTGTACAACAAAGTGCATTTGCAAGCAAGAAGGATGAAAACAAGCTTGGGCTCTATTTTGGGGGTACTAAAAATTAACATTTTGTGAATGATTTTACAATATCCTGACAGATATGAAATATTGTGATTAAATATATAATTAAAAAATTAGCAAATAAAATTATAACATTGAAATGTGTAGCAAGATCCTAGGAGCTCCACGGACAAGAGACTAGGGAGGGGTCCCAAGCCCACTTTGCAAAGAACCGTCTAATCTCCATTGGGAGTTTCAGGATATGAGATGAGACCTTCCACCTACCATCTCTGATTTGATTGGGGACCCCCCCCCCACCCTCAGGGTCCCTGCATATTGTCCAACCAGTCCATCCGCTTGCTATGTACGCTACTGCAGTGTTGTTACCGCAATGCTCAACATACTCAACCTAAAAGATGTGTTTGGTACAGGATACCACACATTGTGCTTCATCAGTGTAATTTAAAGTTTGGCAACTTAAAGCGGGATGCCTTGGAATTGGAACAGAAATACGTTTCTGAGGAGATTAAATACCTAGGTTTTCGTGTATTGTAAACAACAGGTGAAATTAAATTCAAGAGAGAATTTTCCAGGCAGCCTGCATTTTTGTTGGGCTAATTAATTATGTTACCAGACCTGATCGGTACATATGAAAAATTTTGTTTCATAGCAATTACTTATTCTTTTGGTGAATTATCAATGAAGAGAGACCTTGATACTGTTTTGACTAGTAATTGCCTTTTGGAAGGAATGTAATTTGCAAGATGATTCTAAAAACATTTGAAATTGCCAAGTATAGGTATAGTTCATTACTAGATTCTGTACAGGAACGTGCATTTGCAAGAAGGAAACATGAAAACAAGCTTGGGCTCTATTTTGGGGGTACTTAAACATTTTGTGAATGATTTCACAATATCCTGTCAGATATGAAATAATGTGATTAAATATATGAATTGAAAAATTTGCAAAGAAAATTATAACAAATTGAAATGCGTAGCAAGATCCTAGGATCCCCACAGTCAATAGACTAGGGAGGGGTCCCGAAGCCCACTCTGCAAAGAACTGTCTAATCTCCATTGGGAGGTACAGGTTATGAGATGAGACCTTCCACCTACCATCTCTGAGTTGATTGACCCCCCCCTACCCTCAGGGTCCTTGGACATGGTCCACCCAGTCCACCCGCTTGCTACGTATGCTTTTGCCGTGTTGTCTCCGCACTGCTCAATATACTCAAACTAAAAGTTGTGTTTGGTACAGGATACAAACGTTGTGCTTCATCAATGTACTTTGAAGTTTGGCAACTTAAGTGGGATGCCTTGGAATTGACACAAAAATATGTTTCAGAAGAGATTAAATACATAGGTTTTAGTGTATTATAAACTACAGGTGAAATTAAATTTAAGAGAGAAGTTTCCAGGCAGCCTGCATTTTTGTTGGGCTAATTAATTATGTTATCAGACCTGATCTGTACATATAAATAATTTTTTTTCATAGCAATTACTTATTCTTTTGGTGAATTATCAATGAAGAGAGACCTTGATACTGTTTTGACTAGTAATTGCCTCTCGGAAGGCATGTAATTTGCAAGGTGATTTTAAAAGCATTTGAAATAATCAAGATAGGTATAGTTCATTGCAAGCTTCTGTACAGAAAAGTGCATTTGCAAGAAGGAAACACGAAAACAAGATTGGACTCTATTTTGGGGATACTTAAAATTAACATTTTGTGAATGATTTCACAATATCCTGTCAGATATGAAATATTGTGATTAAATATATTAATTGAAAAATTAGCAAAGAAAATTATAACAAAGAGAAACGTGCTGCAAGATCCTAGGAGCTCCACGGACAAGAGACTAGGGAGGGGTCCCAAGCCCACTTTCCAAAGAACCATCTAATCTCCATTGGGAGGTACAGGTTATGAGATGAGACCTTCCAACTACCATCTCTGATTTGATTGGTCCCCCCTCCCCTACCCTCAGGGTCCCTGGACATTTTCCACCCAGTGCAACCGCTTGCTAAGAACCCTTCTGCCGTGTTGTTACCACACTGCTGGATATACTCAAACTAAAAGTCGTGTTTGGTACAGGATACCACACAGTGTGCTTCATCAGTGTACTTTAAAGTTTGGCAACTTCAAGTGGGATGCCTTGTAATTGGAACAAAAATATGTTTCTGAAGAGAATAAATACATAGGTTTTAGTGTATTATAAACTACAGGTGAAATTAAATTTGAGAGAGAAGTTTCCAGGCAGCCTGCATTTTTGTTGGGCTAATTAATTGTGTTACCAGACCTGATCTGTACATATAAAAAATTTTGTTTCATAACAATTACTTATTCTTTTGGCGAATTATCAATGAAGAGAAACCTTGATACTGTTTTGACTGGTAATTGCCTCTTGGAAGGCATGTACTTTGCAAGATGATTTTAAAAACATTTGAAATAGCCAAGTATAGGTATAGTTCATTGCAAGCTTCTGTAGAGAAAAGTGCATTTGCAAGAAGGAAACATGAAAACAAGCTTGGGCTGTATTTTGGGGGTACTTAAAATTAACATTTTGTGAATGATTTCACAATATCCTGTCAGATATGAAATAACATGATTAAATATATTAATTGAAAAATTAGCAAAGAAAATTATAATAAATTAAACTGTGTAGCAAGATCCTAGGGGCTCCACGGATAAGAGACTAGGGAGGGGTCCCAAGCTCACTTTGCAAAGAACAGTCTAATCTCCCTGGGGAGGTACAGGTTATGAGATGAGACCTTCCACCTACCATCTCTGAGTTGATTGGGCCTTCCCCTACCCTCAGGGTCCCTGGACATTGTCCAACCAGTCCACCCGCTTGCTACGTACGCTTCTACCGTGTTGTTACCACACTGCTCAATATACTCAAACTTAAAGTTGTGTTTGGTACAGGATACCACACATTGTGCTTCATCAGTGTACTTCAAAGTTTGGCAATTTAAGTGGGATGCCTTGGAATTGGAACAAAAATATGTTTCTGAAGAGATTAAATACGTAGGTTTTAGTGCATTATAAACTATAGGTGAAATTAAATTTAAGAGAGAAGTTTCCAGGCAGCCTGCATTTTTGTTGGGCTATTTAATTATGTTACCATACCTGATCTGTACATATAAATAATTTTGTTTCATAGTAATTACTTATTCTTTTGGTGAATTATGAATGAAGAGAGACCTTCATACTGTTCTGACTAGTAATTGCCTCTTGGAAGGCATGCCACTTGCAAGATGATTTTAAAAACATTTGAAATAGCCAAGTATATTTATAGTTCATTGCAAGCTTTTGTACAGAAAAGTGCATTTGCAAGAAGGAAACATGAAAACAAGCTTGGGCTCTATTTTGGGGGTACATAAAAATTAACATTTTGTGAATGATTTCACAATATCCTGTCAGATATGAAATAATGTGATTAAATATATGAATTGAAAAATTTGCAAAGCAAATTATAACAAATTGAAATGTGTGGCAAGATCCTATTGGCTCCACAGACAAGAGACTAGAGAGGGGTCCCAAGCCCACTTTGCAAAGAACCGTCTAATCTCCATTGGGAGGTACAGGTTATGAGATGAGACCTTCCACCTACCATCTCTGAGTCGATTTTGGCCCCCCCTACCCTCAGGGTCCCTGGACATTGTCCACCCAGAACACCCGCTTGCTACGTAAGCTACTGCCGTGTTGTTACCACAATGCTCAACATACTCAACCTAAAAGTTATGTTTGGTACAGGATACCACACATTGTGCTTCATCAGTGTACTTGAAAATTTCACCAACTTAAGTGGGATGCCTTGGAATTGAAACAAAAATATGTTTCTGAAGAGATTAAATACATACAGTCTGTTTTAGTGTATTATAAAATGCAGGTGAAATGAAAATTAAGAGAGAAGTTTCCAGGCAGCCTGCATTTTTTTTGGGCTAATTAATAATGTTACCAGACCTGATTTCATAGCAATTACCTATTCTTTTGGTGAAATATCAATGAAGAGAGAGACCTTGACCCTGTTTTGACTAGTAATTGCCTCTTGGAAGGCATGTAATTTGGAAGGTGATTTTTGAAAACATTTGAAACCGCCAGGTATAGGTATGGTTCATTACTAGAATCTGTACAGAAAAGTGCATTTGCAAGAAGGAAACATGAAAACAAGCTTGGGCTCTATTTTGCGGGTACTTAAAATTAACACTTTTTGAATGATTTCACAATATCCTGTCAGATATGAAATAATATGATTAAATATATTAATTGAAAAATTAGTAAAGAAAAGTATAAAAAATTTAAATGTGTAGCAAGATCCCAGGGGCTCCACGGACAAGAGACTAGGGAGTGGTCCCACGCCCACTTTTCAAAGAACACTCTAATCTCCATTGGGAGGTAATGGTTATGAGATGAGACCTTCCACCTACCAGCTCTGAGTTGAAATGGGCCCCTTTAACCCTCAGGGTCCCTGGACATTGTCCACCCAGTCCACCCGCTTGCTACGTACCCTCCTGCCATGTTGTTAGAGCAATGCTGAACATACTCAACCTAGAAGATGTGTTTGGTACAGGATACCACACATTGTGCTTCATCAGTGTACTGGAAAGTTTGGCAACTTCAAGTGGGATGCCTTGGAATTGGAACAAAAATATGTTTCTGAAGAGATTAAATACATAGATTTTAGTCTTACAAAGTACAGGTGAAATTAAATTTAAGAGAGAAGTTTCCAGGCAGCCTGCATTTTTGTTGGGTTAATTAATTATGTTACCAGACCTGATCTGTACATATAAAAAATTTTGTTTCATAGCAATTACTTATTCTTTTGGTGAATTATCAATGAAGAGAGACCTTGATACTGTTATGACTTGTAATTGCCTCTTGGAAGGCATGTAATTTGCAAGATGATTTTAAAAACATTTGAAATAGCCAAGTACAGGTATAGTTCATTGCAAGCTTCTGAAGAGAAAAGTGCATTTGCAAGAAGGAACCATGAAAACAAGCTTGGGCTCTATTTTGGGGGTACTTAAAATTAACATTTTGTGAATGATTTCACAATATCCTGTCATATATGAAATAATATGATTAAATATATTAATTGAAAAATAAGCAAAGAAAATTATAACAAATTGAAATGTGTAGCAAGCTCCTAGGGGCTCCACAGACAAGAGACTAGGGAGGGGTCCCAAGCCCACTTTGCAAAGAACTTTCCAATCTCCCTGGGGAGGTTGAGATGAGACCTTCCCCTGACCAGCCTTGGGTAATTGGTCAGTAGCCCCCTTAACCCTATGTTGAAGGAAAAATGTTTTTCTTTTTCTGATGACATGAAATACATTATACTTTATTGTATTAACCTACAGGTCAAATTGAATTGAAGAGAGTAGTTTCTAGGCAGCCTGCATTTTTGTTGGGCTAATAAATTACATTACCAGACCTGATCTATAAAAATTTTTTCATCGCAATTCATTACTCTTTTGGTGAATTGTCAATGAAGAGAGACCTTGATACTGTCTTGACTAGTAATTGCCACTTGGAAGGCGTGTTATTTGCAAGATGATTTTGAAAACATTTTAAATAGCCAAGTATGAGTATAGTTCATTACTAGCTTCTGCACCATAAAGTGCATTTGCAAGAAGGAATCATGAAAACGAACTTGGGTTTTATTTTTGGGTCCTTGAAGTTTAAATTTTGTCAATGATTTTTCAGTATGATGTTAGATATGAATTACTAGGATTAATATCTCAGTTGTAAAATTAGTAGAAGAATTATAACAATTTTAAATGAATGAGATTCCCGGGGGCCCATGGACAAGAGAGCGAGGGGTCCCCAAATCCACTTTGAAAACACCCGCCCCCCAATCTCTATAGGGATGTTACAGGCCATGAGATGAGGTCTTCTACTTATCAGCTCTGGGTTGGTTAGGGTCCCTCAACTGTCAGGGTCCCTGGACATTTTCCACCCAGTCCACCCACTCGCTTCCACTTCTGCCTTGTTGTTTCCAGTGCTCAACCTAAAAGATGACTTTAGTACAGGATACTGTGCATTGTGCTTCATCAATGTACTGTACTTTAAAGTTTGGCATTTTAAGTGGGATACCTTCAAACTGGAACAAAAATATGTTTCTGAAGACATGAAATACGCAAGGAGGAGACATGAAAAGGAACTTGGCCTTTATTTTGGGAATACTTGAAATTTAAATTTTGTCAAAGATTTTACAATATCCTGTCAGATATGAAATAAAACTATTAATATCTCAATTGTACAATTTGCAAAGAAAATTACAACAAATTTCAATACATAGCAAGACCTTGTGGATTCACAGACAAGAGAGAAAGATAGGGCCCCCAACCCACTTTGCAAAGAACCCTTCAATCTGCATGGGGAGGTATGGGCTATGAGATAAGACCTTCCACCTATCATCTTTGAGTTGGTTGGGGCCCCCTCAACCCTCGGGTTCCCTGGACATTGTCCACCCAGTCCACCCGCTTGCTACGCTACTGCCTTGTTGTTACCGTAATGCTCAATATACTCAACCTAAAAGTTGTGTTTGGTACAGGATACCACACATTGTGCTTCATCAGTGTACTTTAAAGTTTGGCAACTTCAAGTGGGATGCCTTGTAATTTGAACAAAACTATGTTTCTGAAGAGATTAAATACATAGGTTTTAGTCTTACAAAGTACAAGTGAAATTAAATTTAAGAGAGAAGTTTCCAGGCAGCCTGCATTTTTGTTGGGCTAATTAATTATGTTACCAGACCTGATCTGTACATATAAAAAATTTTGTTTCATAGCAATTACTTATTCTTTTGGTGAATTATCAATGAAGAGAGACCTTGATACTGTTTTGACTGGTAAATGCCTCTTGGGAGGCATGTACTTTGCAAGATGATTTTAAAAACATTTGAAATAGCCAAGTATAGGTATAGTTCATTGCAAGCTTCTGAAGAGAAAAGTGCATTTGCAAGAAGGAAACATGAAGACAAGCTTGGGCTCTATTTTGGGGTACTTAAAATTAACATTTTGTGAATGATTTCACAATATCCTGTCAGATATGAAATAATATGATTAAATATATTAATTGAAAAATTAGCAAAGAAAATTATAACAAATTGAAATGTGTAGCAAGCTCCTAGGGGCTCCACAGACAAGAGACTAGGGAGGGGTCCCAAGCCCACTTTGCAAAGAACTTTCCAATCTCCCTGGGGAGGTACAAGTTATGAGATGAGACCTTCCCCGGACCAGCCTTGGGTAATTGGTCAGTAGCCCCCTTAACCCTGTGTTGAAGGAAAAATGTTTTTCTTTTTTTGATGACATGAAATATATTATACTTTATTGTATTAACCTACAGGTCAAATTGAATTGAAGAGAGTAGTTTCTAGGCAGCCTGCATTTTTGTTGGGCTAATAAATTACATTACCAGACCTGATCTATAAAAATTTTTTCATCGCAATTCATTACTCTTTTGGTGAATTGTCAATGAAGAGAGACCTTGATACTGTTTTGACTAGTAATTGCCACTTGGAAGGCGTGTTATTTGCAAGATGATTTTGAAAACATTTTAAATAGCCAAGTATGAGTATAGTTCATTACTAGCTTCTGCACCATAAAGTGCATTTGCAAGAAGGAATCATGAAAATGAACTTGGGTTTTATTTTTGGGTCCTTGAAGTTTAAATTTTGTCAATGATTTTTCAGTATGATGTTAGATATGAATTACTAGGATTAATATCTCAGTTGTAAAATTAGTAGAAGAATTATAACAATTTTAAATGAATGAGATTCCCGGGGGCCCATGGACAAGAGAGCGAGGGGTCCCCAAATCCACTTTGAAAACACCCCCCCCCTAATCTCTATAGGGATGTTACAGACCATGAGATGAGGCCTTCCACTTACCAGCTCTGGGTTGGTTAGGGTCCCTCAACTGTCAGGGTCCCTGGACATTTTCCACCCAGTCCACCCACTTGCTTCCACTTCTGCCTTGTTGTTTCCAGTGCTCAACCTAAAAGATGACTTTAGTACAGGATACTGTGCATTGTGCTTCATCAATGTACTGTACTTTAAAGTTTGGCATTTTAAGTGGGATACCTTCAAACTGGAACAAAAATATGTTTCTGAAGACATGAAATACGCAAGGAGGAGACATGAAAACGAACTTGGCCTTTATTTTGGGGATACTTGAAATTTAAATTTTTTCAAAGATTTTACAATATCCTGTCAGATATGAAATAAAACTATTAATATCTCAATTGTGCAATTTGCAAAGAAAATTACAACAAATTTCAATACATAGCAAGACCTTGTGGATCCCCTTACTCCAAATCCAGATATGGATTTATATCTGGATATATCTGGCTAAATACAGTCTTTATATGGCCATATCAATCCAGATATACAGCCAGATTTAGATGCCTTGATATATTATATCAAGTTTTGTATGGCCATATCAAGCCAGATATAACTTGATGAAATACCGGCCCAGATATGTAAATACAGTTTTATATGGCCATATCAAGCCAGATATAACTTGATACAATGCAATTCCAGATATGCAAATAAAGCTTTATATGGCCATATCAAGCCAGATATAACTTGATGAAATGCCAGTCCAGATATGTAAATACAGTTTTATATGGCCATATCAAGCCAGATATAACTTGATACAATGCAATTCCAGATATGCAAATAAAGTTTTATATGACCATATCAAGCCAGATATAACTTGATGAAATGTCTGTCCAGATATGTAAATACAGTTTTATATGGCCATATCAAGCCAGATATAACTTGATGAAATGCCAGTCCAGATATGTAAATACAGTTTTATATGGCCATATCAAGCCAGATATAACTTGATACAATGTAATTCCAGATATGCAAATAAAGTTTTATATGGCCATATCAAGCCAGATATAACTTGAGGAAATGTCTGTCCAGATATGTAAATGTGTATATGTGTTGTTACCGCAATGCCCAACATACTCAACCTAAAAGATGTGTTTGGTACAGGATACCACACATTGTGCTTCATCATTGTACTTTCAAGTTTGGCAACTTAAGTGGAATACCTTCAGATTGGAACAAAATATGTTTCTGAAGACATGGCATGAGTTTTATTGTATTAAAAATGCAGGTCAAATTAAATTTAAGACATAAGTTTCTAGGCAGCCTGCATTTTTGTTGGGCTAATTAATTACATTACCAGACCTGGTCTGTATACCTGTGATAAATTTTGTTTCATAACAATTCATTTTTCTTTTGGTGATTTATCAAAGAAGAGAGACCTTGATCTGGTTTGGCTAGCAATTGCCTCTTGGAAGGCATGTAATTTGCAAGATGATTTTTAAAGCAATTTAAATAGTCCAGTGTAGGTATAGTTCATTATTGGCTTCTGTACAATAAAGTGCATTTGCAAGAAGGAAAATGAAAACGAACTTGGGCTTTATTTTGGGGGTACTTGAAATTAAAATTTTGTCAATGATTTCACAATATCCTGTCAGATTTGAAATAATATGGTTAATATCTTAATTGAAAAATTAGAAAAGCAAATTACAACCAAATGCATAGCAAGATTCTCGGGGGGCCCCTGCATAGACAAGACACAGCGAGGGATCCCAAACCCATTTTCCTAAGACCCCTTTAATCTCCATTTGGAGTAAGGGCCATAAGATGAGACCTTTGAGGCACCAGCCCCAGTTCAGTTGGGCCCTCAATCCTCAGGGCCCTGGACATTGTCCACCTAGTGCACCTGCTTGCTATGCCAATGAGCTATTGCTACTTCAGTACACAAAGTTGTTGGGGACAGGCTTTTGTTTCTTTTAAAAAATATGTAAGCTAGACCTTGTTGCAGCCTGGTATCAAATTTCTCAGGGGCCCATGCACAAGAGACAGTGAATGATTCCAAACCCAGTTTATTAAGATCTCTTCAATCTCCATTGGGAGGTAAGGGCCATAAGATGAGACCTTCCAGGCTCCAACTCCAGGTTGGTTGAGGCCTTCCTCAACTTTCTGGGCCCCCAAACATTGTCTGCCTTGCTGCTTCCGTGCATAATGTTGATGGAGACAGGCTTTTTTATTTCCTTTAAGGTATGTAATAAGCCAGCCCTTGTTGCAACAGGGTAGACAAAACCCTCGGGGCCATAAACAAGAGACATCAAGGGACCCCAAACCCATTTTGCTAAGACCCTTCCAATCTCCTTGGGGAGGACAGTGCATGCCATAAGTTGAGGCCTTCCAGGTAGGAGCTCCAGGTTGGTTGGGCCCCCTCAACCCTCAGGGCCCCTGGTCAATTTCCACTCAGTCTACCCACTTGCTATGCCACTGCTTTGATACTTCACTGTGCACAACATAAAAGCTGTGCTTGGTACTGGATGCATTATATCCATTGTAGTTTACTAGTGTATTTCTACTATAGGGCTATGCATAAATATATTTATGGGATGCCATAGCACCAAAAAATGACTTTCTTAAGGTTGACAAATCATTTTTATTATTTTATACATTTTATTATTAAGGCCTCAACAAATTCAGTCAAATCCTAGTTTAATATCCATTTCATGCATGAATGATTAAGTTATTGGTCAGTGTCAAAATTTTAACTAACACCAGGTATGAAATTGTTAGTAATAATGTAAACAGCACATAGAAGCATCTCCCATGTGTTGGAGTACCCCAAACTTCCATATGGGCTAGTTCATGTACCCCGAAAAGAGTACCCCCAAAGTATATGAACGCGAGTATGTGTGTGTGTGTGTATGTGATGCTTAGCTTGTAAACACGGTATCTCCAGTTAGCAATAACTGACACTTTTCATATTTGGTATACAGATTTGTCATGTTGAGAGAAAGGACCTATTGTTTATGGTAGAGGTCAAAGGTCATTTAAGGTCACCAGAGGTCAAAAGCCGAAAACCTTGTAAACACCATATCTCAAGATAGCTATGACCGACACTTTTCATATTTGGTATACAGATTTGTCATGTCAAGAGAAAGAATCCTATTCATTTTGGTAGAGGTCAAAGGTCATCTGAGGTCACTGGATGTTAAGCTTCGAAAATCTCATAAACGGCTTGTAACCACGATATCTCAAGTTAGCAATGACTGACACTTCTCATATTTGGTATATAGATTTGTTATGTTGAGAGAAAGAGCCCTATTGTTTTTGGTAAAGGTCAAAGGTCATCTGAGGTCACCAGAGTTTAAACTGCAAAAACCTCATAAACAGCTTGTAAACACGTTATCTCAAGATGGCAATGACCGACACTTCATACTTGGTATATAGATTTGTCATGTTGAGAGGAAGAACCCTATTGTTTTTGGTAGAGGTCAAAGGTCATCTGAGGTCACCAGAGTTTAAACTGCAAAAACCTCATAAACGGCTTGTAAACAAGTTATCTCAAGATGGCAATGACCGACACTTCATATTTGGTATATAGATTTGTCATGTTAAGAGGAAGAATCCTATCATTTTTGGTAAAGGTCAAAGGTCATTTGAGGTCACCGGAAGTAAAAGACTGAAAACCTTGTAATTATGATTTCTCAAGGTAGGAGTGAAGGACACTTTTCATATTTGGGCATACAGATTTGCCATGTTAAGAGGAAGAAAGCTATTGTTTTTGGTAGAGGTCAAAGGTCATCTGAGTTCACCAGAGGTTAACTGCCCAAACCTCATTGGTGGCTTGTAAACACGATATCTCAAAATGGCAATGACCGGCACTTTTCATATTTGGTATATAGATTTTTCATGTTGAGAAAAAGAACCCTATTGGTTGTGGTAGAGGTCAAAGGTCATCTGAGGTTACCGGAGGTAAAACTGTGAAAACCTTGTAAATCGCTTATAATTATGATATCTCAAGATAGCAATGATAGACACTTTCATATTTAGTATGTACATTTGTCATGTGGAGAGGAAGACCCCAATTGTTTTTGGTGAAGGTCAAAGGTAATTTGAGGTGTCTGGAGGTCAAAGACTGAAAACCTTGTAATCACGATATCTCAAGGTAGGAATGAAGGACACTTTTCATACATGGTATATTGATTTGTCATGTTGAGAGAAAGAATCCAGTTGTTCTGGTAGAGGTCAAAGGTCATCTGAGGTCATTGGAGGTCAAAAACAAAATTTCCCAGAATTCCCAAGATTTTCATATGGGGTCACCAGAGGTCAAAAAGCAAAATTTCCCAAGAATTCCCAAGATCGTCATATGGGGTCACCAGGGGTCAAAAAGCAGAATTTCCCAACAATTCCCAAGATTGTCATATTGGATCACCAGAAGTCATAAAGCAAAATTTCCCAACAATTTCCAAGATTGTCATCGGGTCACCAGACGTAATAAAGCAAGAATTCCCAAGTGCCATCTGCAGTCACTAAATTGAGAATTCTCAAGATCATCATCTGGGGTCACTGAAGGTCCAAAAGCAAATTCCAAGAATTCCCAAGATCGTCATCTGGGGTCACCAGAGCTCAAAAAGCAAAATTTCCCAAGAATTTTCAAGATCCAAGATCCATTGGAGGTCAGAGGTCATTTTAAGTCATCAGAAGTCAAAGACCAAATCCATTGAAAAACACGATATTTCAAGACAGGGGCGTTAGATACTTGTAATACTTGTAAATTTGAGGGATAATCATCAGTGCAACAAAGCATCCCCATTCGGCAAGGAATCACTAAGCCTTTGGGCTTTCTGGTTAGAGCTATTCAATGTGGGAGGTAGACTTCCCTACGGTAGAGAGAGACAGAAAAAGCCAGGAGGGAGGGGAATTCAAGCCCTTTTTTGTGCTTATGCCCTGATATTGTTCCAGGACTGACAAAAACTCCCTCTTGTTCCCTCCCTAAAAATAATTTTACAAAGGAAAAGATATATGCACAATACGAACATTGCACCAAATTGCATGTAGAGCGCCTCAAGTACTGAAAATTTCTCCAATGGGAAGGGGACAACCAGGCCTGTAGCCAGGCAAGGTAGGCCTACTGAAGGAGGGAGAAATGTTTTCCTCAGGGAGACATTTTAGGTTAGGAGGGTGACATTCAAACTGTGTTGAGACAATGATTATTTTGAATTTTACAGGGCGAATTTTTCTAGGGGCTTATTATCAGCTAGGGCTTGGGGACAACCATTTCCTTGGGCCCATCCCCCAGGACAGTGGTCCAAAACAATGCTCAGTTGAGACCCCTCCCGACTGAGCTGAGATCATTTTCCTACACCTATGCCTCCCTAAAATATGTTTTAATATTGTTCATTGTAACTTAAGCAGTTTTGGTTGAGTAATTTTTGCGTATGACAACGGAATTTTGTTTCAAATGTTAAAGCTCCCCCACCCATAGACCTACCCACAGCATCGATCCACCAACATGTGTAAAAATGTGTTATGGCAATTACTTAAAGATATTTAGAGGGCTTTAAGGAAGGTGGTTTAGGCTATCAGTTTTTGCATTTTTAAGCTGAAACACTCTACACTTTAGTTGGGGCCGGAGATTCTGCCCCAGAGGAGAAAAGTCATTCCACAGGGCTAACATGACTCACTGATAACCGTAAATTTGAAGTACACATTCTCGAAATTATTTGGCTAATTCCCAATCCATGTTCCATATTCCCAAGATCTTGGAAAAATACTTAGCAACATTGCCATGATTGCACCCTGTTTCCTTCTGGGTATAGGTCAACATAGAATATGCTTCAAGTGAACATGAAGTAGCTTATCCAAGCATTGGAACTATGTCATTACGAAGCATGCTGCCTGGACAAAAATATCAGAGATGTGAATTTGCAGCAAAAATATGCATTCTATACAAAGTACCCCATTACCATGTATCAAATATTTAATTTTAACACTCTGAGCACACAGATTTTTAAAAGATGCCCAATGTTCTACTTTTTCGAGCAATTTAGTTTTCTCAAAATGGCGATCACGGTCTCCGATACTTGTTCATGTTGCAATAGTCAGGGTAATCCTGCTGGAGGTAACATGTTTTGTATACATGTAGTCTTTTCAAACATCAAGAAAATCAGTTTCCCAACCAAAAAAGAGGGACAATCAGTCAGTTACTCTTTAGATAGCTTGGCAAAACACAGATAAAAGCATTATCCCATTCCGCATGTATGATAAGCCTTAAGTTACAGTAGCCCTAACTTGCAGGCCAGATTTACGAATGTGGTGGCCCTGGGCATGAACCTAGTGAAAAAAGAACTGATATAGATTGGGCTATACGAGTAAACCTACCACTTCAGCGGTTGGGCGCTTATATACAGACCATAAATGTTCACCAATTTTAGGCTGAATTTTGGGGGCCCTGGCCCATCTGTCCCAATCAGATAAGAGGGCCTGCTAACTTGACAGGGCTGTTAACCTTTTACCGTATGTGCATGACGGGGTCAGGCAAAAAGGGTTATCATTTTTAAAAAATCGTAACTCTGTCATGCAACATCCACCAGCCTTTATTTTACCATCAAAATGAAGCCAACAAAAAGATCTATCAAATGCCACCATTTTTGGGGGGTTCGTATTTGACATTTTTTCATAAAAAGTCGTTAAAAAGTTGTCTACATTCAAAAAATATACCAACAATTCAAAAAATGCTAAAAATGACGTCATAATTTTAAAAAAATCAGTTGAGGCACTTAGAGAAAAGTCACCCTACTCACTTTTTTTTCTGAATACCTAGGAACCTAAACAAACACCATAAGAAGTGATTAGGTGTCAGGGGTAGGGAATTTAGAGATATTGGAGGTATAATTTTCAAAAATGAGTCATTTTCAGTCAAATTTTACATTCCCATCCCAAAGACCCCCTCCTAATAAAAAATTACCTAAGTCAACAAGGGAATGTCCGATCTTTTTCATTCAAACACCAAAATGTCCGTTATGAGCTACCTTACACAGAAACACCAAGAAATATGAAGAAATGGCAAGGGTAGGGTGAGCTGGAGAGTTTCAAAGATCCAAGCAACTGCATTTTTCAAAAATGAATTAAATTTGGCCCAAAACATGCATTTCTGACCCAACAATCCCCTCCCAATATCAAAAATTATAACCCACAACACCCCTCCGACTTTTTCACTCACTAAAATGGCCATTCAGAGCTACCTTACAAAGCCCATGCAGCTCTATTTATAGATCCAAAGTTGTTTACGTTTCACTGTGCCCTGAGCCATAGCGTTCTGTGTAGAGGTCATATAGGTCAGTGTGTGTGAGTTCAGTGTGGGCTGTATAGCAAGAGTAAAATGGGCATATCTTCCTCATTTTTTGTCCAATTTCCTCATATTTGGTATCAAATGAAAGAGAAAAGAAAGCTAAACAATCTCCTGCACCATAAATTACAAAATAATAGTGATCTGTATGGGTTTTCTACGATTTTCTATGAAAATTCGTATTACGTCACCTAATTTGCATATTTGCATACATAATGAGATTAGTTTACAAAAATAAAATATGCATTCAAATTCCCTCTCTTTGCTCTTTACAATGATATATAGGTTCTCCCAGAGAATATTCTTCTAAATCAACCAAAAAATTCCTGAAAATATTTCTCTGGGCAAAAAGTGAAGGACTTTATGACCAGAGATGTTCTACGAGTTTGGAGGAAGGGCAGGCCATCCCTAAGGATTGATGAGTTGGGCAGGGGAGGGTGGTGGAAATTTTCCCGAAAAAAAGGGTTACATTCCCAACAAAAATGAAAATGCCTGTGCCAAGAAAGGTTAACTCATAAGAAGTGGCGTAGCCAGGATTTTTCACACACATGGGGGGGGGGGGGCAATATATGTTCTGGGATCATCGGTGTGGGTGTCCCCTACCCTTTGAATCTTTTGGACAAATTTGGACCAAAGTTTCACAGAATCATTTTCGAAGATTGGAAGTAAGCATAGGCTAACGACTATGCACACATTTTTTTCTTGTCATTTTAGTTATTTCATTTTGGTAGCCTACTAAGAAATTTTCAGCACCACAATTCCTACCTGTTTCTTGTAAAGAAAATGTCCGGAAGCGAAAATAACCATCTTTTATCCATTTTAGCCAACAATGCAAAATTTGTAGGACGAAGGAAATGGACACATTGGAGTAGTTAAGTGGAAAAGAAACTTTGTGCCTTACGGTAGTGTCTTTGAAAAGACAAGCAATGAATGCAATCAGTTACACTGTGGTGAAAATTACCACTGATGGTAAGGCGTAGCTTATATAAACCAAATGATTGTAGGCAAACAAGTTCAGCGACCCCCCCCCCCCACCCTTTAGGCCTACGACTCGTAGTGAGAGGGGACATCTTAAAAACTGCATTTTTAAAGCAAGTGAATTCAATGTTGGATGGAGTATAAATGAGCTAGTGTAGGCTCATGGTTTATACACACCAGCCATGGCAGACAGCCCACTGCCAGCCTGATGAAAACGATACCTCTTCACACTGTCGGGAAGTGTAAATGTTACATTCAATTTTTGGGGCGATGGCAAATTTAGTTCTAGGACACCCCTTCCCAACGAGAGCTAACTAGACATGCATGCATCCTTAAAACACTTGGTGATATGCTGGCAAAAATAGAGTGAGTAGGCCTTACCCCACCATTGCTTAAAATATACAAAATAAATTTGCATTAGGCCACATAAAAAAAAAAATAACTTGATTCTCATCACTGACATCTGAAAACATCTGTCACCATGTCCTGTTTTTTATTATTTGTTACAAATCAATTTTGAGTGTGTTCTTTCTGGGCCCTATGTTATACTATACATTGTGTATCCATGCAGAGTGTTCATGTCAAGTCGGCCTAGTCAGTCGCAAGTACGGGAGGAACATTTGATTATGAGATTTGGTCGGGGATGATTTAAGGCAATATATGTATGCAAAAACCGTCAGAAACAATGTCAGAAATCAGATTTTCTTTAAACAAATGCACATGGAAGTGATTATGTCGGAATGGGTGGTTTTTATTCGTTAATGAAAAATAAAAAAATCCACCCAGCATAGTAATTTTTCTTTTATTTCATGAGGCCAGCTTAGTACATTAACTAATTTTATGGCATGGAACCATGTGTGTATTAACCGTGGTGTTTTAGGTGAGTAGGGGGACTGTACAGATTGAATGAAGAGATCAGAAATGTACTCACCAACACTCACAGAAATTTTTACACAGGTTAAGTAAAATTTTACACAATTGTGCTATAAAATAGGAACTCCAGAACTTTTATGTGAAAGTTACTTAACTGCCCTCCAGTAAAATAAAAGTTATGTGAAAAAATGGTTGAATATTATGTAAAAAGTACTTGGTATAGTTTACTTATTTAATTTCAATAACTTTTTACATGGAAAATATGTAAGGAAATTGTAGTACTAGTATTTAGTAAAATAGGTTTACAAAGTTTACTTAAATCCTTCAGTAACTTTTAAATGGATAAAATTAACATATTTTGCCCAATTATCTATTCATGGGTATGGGTCACATGGCAGGGAACGTCTGCTTTACAGTTTAAACATCAACATGACAATTCAAAAAGAAAAAGTGATAAAAACAACACAGAGGCTGTATTTTATGTTTCTGAACAATTTATTGCAAAGAAAACACTAACAAATCATGCAGTAAAAATCACATTCTGTACAGCACATTAGTCCTGTTCATTTAAGTTGCAATAAACATAATCATAATTCATAAAATCAACTTTATAAGAATTGCATGTATACACTATTCATTAGTTGGAGGCCCTTTATCAGAAAATGTACCCTTTATAAAGTAAAGTGATAGGCTATACAAGTTAGGTAGTAGTCACATGTTACTTTCTACATCAGATTCTTATCACAGACAACTCTATAGAAACACAATAGAATGTATATCAAATAATTGTCAATCAAACAACACTTCCTGCCAGACTGGTCTTCTTCATAAATGGTGCTGTAAGTTTGTTCAGTGCATAGGATTCTTACACACTTCGTGACATAAACTGCCCTTCACTTAAAGTCTTACACCAAGTACGTTGGTACTTGCAAATACAGAAGTATAGAGAAAGTTTCACAAAGAAATTGCTATCTCGTACCTTAAGCCAACCCTCCTTCAAAAAAAAAAAAAAAAAAAAAATCATGCAACACCAGGTACAGTATATGCTAGGTGTTCTTAACTGAAGCTCTTCAGCATTTGACAACTCAAATAGGAGGTTAAACATTTGCATAATCCCTTGTATGGAATGCTTCAGTGGTGAGGATGATCTCACTTAAGTTTTATAAATTTTAGTACACTATTCTTTCATGCACAGCAAACCTGAAAGCCACTTTACTGGTTACCATTTCTGTCATTACTCACTGGCATATTATAGTCTATTCCATAATGTTCCTTCATGAAAAACAAAGGATTTTGTTGCAAGACATCATTTTAAAACAGACACTATGAACTTATTAATGATGGTCATGTAGAGAATAACAAACACTTCAATGATTATAAATACAGGTTTGCTGTCTACTTAATTTTAAGAGCTTTTGACTGATGCTTGCTTCGAACAACTTACACAGAGAAGCACTGAATTAATGCCTTTTAGAAAAACATTGGCTCAGTTTTGTTTCACTATTCTACAATGCCTTTCTAACTGGCACAGAATAAGCCAAACTCATCTACCTCATTCACCAGAGTCTTTTCTAATCTCCCACACCCTTCTGTTTGCTTGAAAATAGCAGTGAGTATTTGCTTACAAGAGAAAGACTTTGAATGAAACACATGCTTTTCATGACATTGCTTTAGTGATACTGAAATTTCCCTGGATTAGTACCCTTTAATATTTCCTCATGTAATTAAATTATCAAAACAATGTCAAATCAATGTTTAACTTTCAAATAGACTGCCTAAATGTAGGGGAATGATTTAATAAAGTGACTCTATTATTGTATATAACACAACTAGTTTTATATGGAAAACTTCAATAACTTTATAAGGACTCCGAACAGGCATGGCATCCCTTTTGAGGGTACTTGAAGTTTTATTGATGACATAGTACGGTCACATTGAAAATAGGGAGATTAATGTACCATTCATGAAAATCACATTCGTTTGTACAGGTCTTTAAATAGATTGCTCATTGCCCATGAGTTCAGGTAAATGAACAAATACTACAGGGTACCAGTCCAGGGAAATTTGAATGAAACACATGCTTTTCATGACATTGCTTTAGTGATACTGAAATTTCCCTGGACTGGTACTGGTGTAATCTTTCATGTAATTAAATTTTCAAAACACTGTAAAATTATTGTTGAACTTTCAAATAGACTTCCTTAATTAGGGAAATAAATTTGTTTTACAGCTCTATCATTGCTAAACACAACTAGTTTCTTATGGAAAACTTTTATAACTTTATAAGGACTTGGAATGGGCATGGCATCCGTTACGAGGGCACTTGAAGTTTTAATAATAACACCGTATGGTCACACTGAAAATAGAGAGATTAATGTACCATTCATGAAAATCACATTCGTTTGTACAGTTCTTGAATTAGATTGCTCATTGCCCATGAGTTGATAATGAATGATTTTTAGCTTGAAAGTAGCAGTGTTCTTTCACTTACAGGAGAAAGCTTTTGGATAAAACACATGCTATCCATAACATTGCAGTAGTGATACTGAAATTTCACTGGACTGGTACCCTGTAATATTTCTTCATGTAATTAAATTTTCAAAGCACTGTCAAATCAGTGTTGAACATTCAAATAGACTGCCTAAATGTAGGGGAGTAATTTAATTCAGCGACTGTATCATTGTATAAAACAACTAGTTTCATATGGTACCTTTAATAACTTTAAAAGGATGCAGAACAGGCATGGCATCACTTTTGAGGGTTCGTGAAGTTTTAGCGACGATATAGTATGGTCACATTCAAAATAGAGAGATTAATGTACCATTCATGAAAATCACATTTGTACAGGTCTTTAAATAGATTGCTCATTCCCCATGAGTTGAGTATGGAAAACTTGAATAATTTTATAAGGACTTGGAAAGGTCATGTCATCCCTTTTGAGTTTTTGTGATGACATAGATTCGTTTGTACAGGTCTTGAAATAGATTGTTCATTGCTCTTGAGTTGAGAAGGAATGACTGTTAGCTTGAAAATAGCAGTGAGCCTTTACCTACAAGAGAAAGTTTTTGAATAATACATGCTATTCATTACATTGCCTTAGTGATACTGAAATTATAATGAAGGGGTAGCCTTTAATATTTCTTTATGTAGTTAAATTATCAAAACACTGTAAAATCAGTGTTGAACTATAAAATAGTATTATTTTTATTACAATATTAGTTTTAGTAAAACAACTGTTGAACTTTTAAATAGACTGCCTAAAATTTAGGGAAATGATAGTTAGCTAACTGAATTATTACTTGAACTTGTTAAGTACAGGGAACAAGCTTGGCATAGATTTTCAATGTGCTTCAAGTTTTAATCATTAAATACAGATTTCAGATTGAAAATGGAGAGATTAATGTCTCATTCATGAAAATTACATTTCTTTTGTGCCTTAACATAGATTGCTCTTTGCTCATGAGGCAAGAATGAATGATTGTTTCCTTGAAAATAGCAGTAAGCGTTTGTTTACAAGAGAAATTCTTTGAATGCATGCTATTCATGACAATACCTTAGTGATACTAAAATTGTCATAAAGGGGTAGCCTTTAATATTTCTTCATGTAGTTGAATTATCAAAACACTGTAAAATCAATGTTGAACTTTTAAATAGACTGCCTAAATGTAGGGAATAGTTTAGTGTAGCTAAACTGAATTATTGTAATACACTACTAGTCAAAATTGGTGAAATTGAACTGAGTAAGGACACGGATTGAAAAGGGAGAGATGAGTATCTCATTCATGAAAATCATGTTTGTTTTGTACCTTAGCATAAATTGTTCATTGCTCATGAGTTGAGAATGAATGACTGTTAGCTTGAAAATAGCAGTGAGCCTTTGCCTACAAGAAAAAGTTTTTTGAATAATACATGCTATTCATGACATTGCCTTTGTGATACTGAAATTGTAATGGAGGGGTAGCCTTTAATATTTTTTCATGTAGTTGAATTATCAAAACACTGTAAAATAACAGTTGAAATTTTAAATAGACTGCCTAAATGCAGGGGAATAATTTAGATTAGCTAACTGAATTATTGCATTATACTACTAGTCAAAATTGGTAAAATTGAACTAATGACACGGAACAAGCATGACACACTTTCGGGGTACCTCAGTGATTACATATACTGATGTCAGATTGAAAATAGAATGATTAATGTCTCATTCATGAAAATCATGTTTGTTTTCTCACCTTAACATAAATTGTTCTTGCTCATGAGTTGACAGTGAATGGGTACTTCAATGATTACATACTGATGTCAGATTGAAAGTAGAGAGATTAATGTCTCATTCAAGAAAATCATGTTTGTTTTGTACCTTAACATAAATTGTTCATTGCTCATGAGTTGAGAATGAATGATTGTTAGTGTCAGATAGTATTTAGTTCATACTATCCTTTTCCAAGTAATTTACAAGGTACGCCATGCAGACTTGTTTATCTCACAAGATTTATTTATTCCCACACTTCTAGCACACTTGGTAATCTTTTCGGTTTCCTGTCACGTGTTTTGGTGTACGTGACTATACTTTCACGTCTTGTACCACGCCGGAAGGTCTCCATCCCATATTTTGTAGGTGTGGCCAATTTCACTTTCTGTGGCCTTCTCATTGGTCATACAGTATCGACACATTAATTAATATTTATTTGCTTGAGTGCGTGTTAACTTTTAGCCAATCAGGAGACTTCATTTTAGTTTCTGGATCTTCCCACAACCCTCTGGGCTTGGAAGCATGAGAGGGGCTCCCAGCCTGCAAGCTCTCACTCGTGTTGCAGACCTCGAAGCTTAAACAGCATGTAGTCACTCATCTTCTCGATTTGTACATAGTTAATTAATTCTTTTGGCCGGCCGTTGATTGAACCTTTGGAATGGAATAAATCACCAATGAACTGAAATCAACTCTCATCATTTTTTGTCAATTTTCTGTCTGGAGTTACACCCCAAGATCCCCGTACAAAGCCTTTGCAGGAGCGATTGGCCCATTATCCCACATTAGCTTGAAATTAGCAGTGAGCCTTTGCTTACAAGAGAAAGTCTCTGAATAAAACATGCTATTCATGACATTGCCTTAGTGATACTGAAATTTCCCTGGACTGGTAGCCTTTAAAATTTCTTCATGTACTTTAATTATCAAAACACTGTCAAATTAATGTTGAACTTTCAAATAGACTGCCTAAATGTAGGGGAATAAATGAGTTTATAGACTGTGTTATTGTATAGCACAACTTGTTTCAAATGGAAAACTTGAACTTTGTAAGGACAGGGAATGAGCTTGGGATACCTTTTCAGGGTGCTTCAAGTTTTAATCAGTCTATGTCGCTCCTCTCTTACCTCCTATTTACATTTGTATACTCTTAATTGCCTACCATTAATGCCTTGGCAAACTTCTAGCACCTGTGTGCCACCCAAATGGGGGCAAAATGCTCATTCCAATTCCTCTCTTTTTTGCCCTTCACTACCTTCGTAAACACGTTAACATTTTGGCTTTCAAATTGGAGATTTTTGTTCGTTTTGGATCGTGTTAATCGCAGAAACTTCTCACCCACCCGTTTCCACCCGTTATGACACCCACGAAAGTTTTGGATAAGTTCCCTCTTTTCTTAAATGGGGTTTTTTAGGTGTTAAGTTTCGCTGATCCTTGTGGGTTTTTCCTATAGCTTTAACAGGCGCGGTTTTACGAGGGGGGCTTTGGGGGCTCAAGCCCTCCCAAATGTTCGCTCAAGCCCCCCCAAAATTTTCAGAGGTTGTGTTATGCTATATTTGCGTGTACTGAGAAAAACAAAATTACCCAATACACTTGTGCACATCTTGATCCAGTGGATTTAGTTTGTCAAGGGAAACTGTCGTCTGTGTCTCGAAATCACATATTAGGTTCACGATTTCATACAATGGAAGTTGGGTCAGATAAGTAACATAAGTAACATCTATGATAGTATGTACGTACATGTAAATCAAGTTAACGGATTCATCATCTGTTGGAAGTTCAAAACGAGTCATTTGTCACTGATCTCGTCAAGCTATACTAGCAGTCCTTTTAAGTCAAATCTACAGGCCGAATCATTATTCCCATTAATGTGAACAGGTCCAGTTGCTCGTATCTCTCAGTAACGTTTGCTACATTCTTTCAAATAAAAAATATATGCCTGTATATACGTTACATCTATGTCATGGTCAGGGGCAGTGCCACTCAGGGGAAAGGGAGGCCTATCCCCCCTGTAATTTGCAGGAAACGAGAAAAAGAGTAGGAAAAGAAGACGGAAAGGAGAAGAAAAGAGGAGGGCGGGGTAGGCCTATATCTGATCCATAGAGTTAATTGAGAGCTTCCAAAAGGCCATATTCCGGTTTCTACCAGCCTTTAGATACGATTTTATAATGCACAAATAAAGCAAGCCAAATTTTCTTAATAGTTCGAGAATATTTCTGTGGACTCCACGCACGTATTTTTGCGTAAAACTTTCCCCGACTAGAAGGCAGTAATGTGTCCAAAAGGGGACTTCAGGAGGTTTGTTGATACATACGTTTAGACAAAAAAGGCTCCTCTTTCACCTAACCACAAATATTAAGAATGTTTTGAACCCATATGATCGGGTCCAAAAATATCCCAAAGACAACACCATTTTTGCATCTAAGCAACCTTCAAGTAACCAAAATTTCTCAAAAGGGGAGGTGGGCCCCTCCCCTTAGACCTCTCCCCTAGAACAGCCCTCTTTTACCCAACCAAAAATTAGAATTCACAAAATTATGAACATTTTCCAGCCATATATATCAGCCAAAAAATAACCCAAAGACCCCACCATTTTGCATTTTACCAACCTTAAATTAGCAAAAATTTCTCAAAGGGAGGGGAACACCCTTCCCCTTAGACCTCTCCCCTAAGAAGGCCCTCTTTCCCCCAACCAAAAATTAGAATTCACAAAATTATGAACATTTTCCAGCCATATATATCAGTCAAAAAATAATCCAAAGACCCCACCATTTTGCATCTTAGCAACCTAAATTAGCAAAAATTTCTCAGAGGAAGGGGACACCCCTCCCCTTAGACCCATCCCCCACGACGGCGATCACTCAACCCATGTCCCCTATCGAAATAACCTTGCGCCGTCCCTGGTTATGGTACTGCTTTTATTATCATTGGTTTCAGCGTGCGCGTGGCTGATTTACATATTTGAGAGAAAATTTTATGATTCTTCCGTTTCAAGCCCCCCTAAGCCCCCCCAAAAGCCTCGATCTAGAACCGCGCCTGAGCTTGAATGTGTAGCTCTAGGCTAGGCTCGTGGCCTACCATAGTCAACTGCCTTTAGACCTAGTGTTAATTATTACAATTGCTGTAGGACATGGGGAGTTTTTCCATTTGTTTTAATTCATGTACATACGTTTCCAGGTCAGTTGTAAGGGGTATTACAACTGTCCCTAGGGCCTGACGGGGGGTTCAGGCATAAGTTAAAGGGGTCCAGTGTGGGTTAGAGGGGTCCTGTGGACCTTTCTACCCTTCCAGTTAAGTTCAACCCCAGTAGGTCCAGAACCTAGCCCTTCCTTACGGGGGTACTTCCTTAGGCTGTTAGGCCCTTCCTTGTTAGGGTCAGGCCTGGGGGACCTTTAGGACCTTAAGCCCTACTAGCTAGGCTGTGGTTCAGAGCTTGGGACCTTGGTACTCCCTAAGCCTTAGGGTTTCTGACTGAACCCTCAGTACAAGGGAGGGGTTCCTACTATCTTCCCTTCACCCCTCCATGGTTCTCAAGGAGGGTTTAGGTTTACAGGTTTGCTAGGCATGCCTTGTTGTTTTCAGGGCTCCTTCCAGGGCCTAGGCTATGTTTTAGCCCGTGTTGAGCCCGTAGTTTGACCGTGTTTGCTTCATTATGTATTATTTTTACAGTTCTTTCAATTTAAGAGTTACGTGCACTTGTTATTATCGGGGGATTATAGTGGTCCCGTGCAACCTGCATTCTTGGGGCCGTTTACCAGGAGGTTCTCCCCTGGTTAGGGGAGATTCCTGTGGACCCTCTCTCATCCACTTGTTATTTAATGTGTCGTTCCTTTTGTTTTGTCCTTTCACACTATCCAGGTATGGATTCCAGAGGCTCAGACCGTCCGAGGTAAAAGGAAAGTTCCAGGAAGGAGACTTTAAAGTCCTTTCATTCTATTGATGCCTCGCCTGGTCGTAGGGGAGAGCTTGAAAGCGGTGGCGCCATGTCTATGGGCCATAAATCCGCCAAGGGCTCTAACACTAAGAACCAACTTCCTTCGGGGTCCACAGACGATCAGAACCAGTATGTTTTGGAGGAAGCCCCTAGTACTGCTGACTCGAACCAGGCCAGGGCTGACAACAACTTCGATGAAGGCCCTGAACCTGAGGGTACCATAAACCTGGAGATGGACCCTCAGCTAGCCCCTATCGCAGAGGTCTCTCTGCAAAGTCATGGGGGACAAGAGGACAGGAGGATTCATGTTGACAGGTCCCCAGCATCCATGAGGCAGGAAAGTAGGTCACCAGACCAAAAGAGTCAGCAGGGTCGCTCTCCTTCCCGATGTCATAAAAAGAAGAGGTGGCATCAGTCCTCTTCTACATCTTCGTATTCCTCTTCATCCTCGGCCTCCCCAGTTCGGAAACACCGAGGAAGAAGACGTAAGCACAGCCACCGTCGCTCTCACGGGGACAATACTCCGTTACAAGCAGGGGCCTTATCACAGCTGTTGTCCTTACTTACAAAGGTTGCTCAGCCAGGCAGTGGAGTCCTCCCAGACCCTACAGCAGGTTCTGTACACTCTCACATGCCAACCCAGACAGTCAATGCTGCTCGGTCCCCCTCGCCGTCTTGTTCCAGGTTGCCTTCTTGTAGAGAGTCAACGGAAAGACCTCGGGGGTCACTGACCCTGGACCAGGATTCTCCCTCAAGGGAGACTGAGAGTGTAAGAGGATGCCTATACGATTCAGGTGAAGCAGAGTTGTCAGACTTGGATCAGGAGGAGGACAGCCCGTTGTTTGGCACTGAAATTACACAGGAAGCCCTTGAGAAGGCGGTAGAGGTTTCTTCGACAACATTTGGGGGCCCCCCAAGTCGAAGTGGACCCAGCAGTCAAAAGGTCCAAGTTGTCCCTGACCCACCCCTCTAAGGATACTAAGGCTAGCATGCTGGTGGATGCGGAGTGTCTGGACAGATTCAAGGCAACAGCAGAGGCAAGAAGGTGGACCCCGTTCCCGAGGAAGCAATGTAGTGCCTTTCGTCTAGACAAAAAAGAGTGGAAGGACTTCTTTGTCTCTCTTCGGATTCCAGTGGTCGCAGTAGACAAGCTGAAAAATGCTGGGGTCATGGACAGTAAGGCTAACTACAAGTCGTCAACATCTAGGAAGTTGGAGAAAGCTTTCTCTGAGATGGATAATGCAGCCAGAAATGAAGTGAAGTGATCTTCAGCCCTGCTTCTGATTGCGGAAGTACTGTCGAAGTCCTTTTGGCAGCTAGGAGAAGAGGAAGTATCTCGCAAGGATACTGGCATCCTAGTTAACTTGCTGGGGCCCCTCTCGAGGCTAATATTTAACCAGTTTTCCAGGGTCCCGGTCCGTTCAGTTCAGGAAAGAAGGGATCTGGTAATGGATGCCCTTGTCTGGCCAACCCAGGATATCAAGCGCAGGTTCCTTGAGCTACCCCTTACAGGGCCAGAAATTTTGGGGGGACAACTTGAGGACCACCTTCAGACAGAGGTAAAGCATCAGAAAGACCTGAAGAAAGCAGGTTTCAGGACTCCTAGGAGCTCTCTCAGCAGAAGGAGATCTCCAGACCACAAAAGGTGGCCACGCCTGACAGCTACACCTTCAGGGCCGTCCTTTGGGCCCGCCCCAGCTTGCAAGCCTGACCGTCCAAGATCATCTACCTCTAGAGGCATGAGAAGGCCATATCCCACTGATTGATCAGATGTCCGGGGGCGCCACGTGATGGCTCTTGTGGTGGTGCAAAATTCCAGCTCCCCTGGGGATACCCACCCCACCGCCAGTCTCCCTGCGGTGGGGGGAGACTAGCCCAGTTCTACCACAACTGGGAGAGACTAGACCCAGATCCTTGGGTACAGGGGGTCATTCGACACGGCTGTCGCATCCAGTTCACGTCTCCACCCCCCAAAGGAAATGTAGTGAGAACAACTCCGGTTCCAGAGCAGTTAGATCAATGCTTGGTGCTGGAAAAAGAAATCTGTGGTCTCCTAGACAAGCAAGCCGTGTACATAGCACAAAATCCACATGCTCAAACTCTGTACCGGTCATCATTCTTCCTCGCCCCAAAGAAACCGGCAGCCTGGAGACCCATTCTAAATCTCAGACCACTAAACAAACTGTACATAACTCCAAAACGTTTCAGAATGGAAACTCTGAGTCAAATTCTTCCATCACTGCAGCAGGGAATGTGGGCCACTTTGCTGGATTTAAAAGATGCTTATCTACACATCCCTGTGCACCACAAACACCAGAAATACTTGGCCTTCAGGTACAAGGGCGTGGATTATTGCTTCAGAGCCCTACTGTTCAGCCTGTCCACATCCCCGAGAGTGTTCACTCGTGTGACCAGCGTGATATTAGCATATTTATGTAACAAAGGGATCAGAGTGTATGCTTATCTGTATGACTGGTTAATAGTGGCAGACTCCAAAGAGGAATCAGACAAGGTGACAAACCTGGTGCTCACTCTTCTTCAGGAGGTGGGTTGGGTGGTCAACAAGGACAAGTTGGCCCTTCAGCCCAGTCAGGAGATCACTTACCTGGGGGCCTTCCTGAACTTCAAGACGGAGGAGGGACAACCATCACAGGACAGGGTGTCTGCCTTAACGTCACTAGTGACCTCGTCACTCAGCAGAAGCAAGCTACCGGCCCGGGAATGGTTGCAACTCTTGGGCCTAATGGCAAGTCTTGTAGATGTACTTCCATATTGTCACTTATACATGAGGCCGATCCAGATCTACCTACTCTGTCATTTCAAGCCGTCTCGGGATCCCATGTCGAAGAGGGTACCGATGCTCCCCGAAGTGAAACAGCACCTGGCAAGGTGGAGGTGGCCACACAATGTGGCGAGGGGGATGCATTCCACCAAACCAGACAGCAGACAGCCATTATGACAGATGCATCTCTGGAGGGCAAGGGGGGCTGTTTGGGGAGTTTGCACATCATCGGGCCTGTGGTCCCAGGAGGAATTGAATTGGCACATCAATCTCCTCGAACTGGAAGTCATCCTCGGAGCGATCCGGACATGGGCCTGGGCCTTCGGAATCAGCAGGTCACTGTCTTGTCCGACAACACAACTGCAGTGGCATACATAAACAGACAAGGAGGGACAAGGTCGTCTCGTCTCTGCGTTAGGACTTGGACCTACTCCATTTTTGTCGTCGGAGGAACATCTCTCTCCAGGCATCTCACCTGGCAGGTTGCAAGAACGTAATGGCCGACACCCTCTCCAGGGGTTTTCTCGACAACAACGAATGCAGCCTGAGTCAGATTTGGGCAGATCATGTGTTCAGTCTATACGGCAGACCGTCAGTGGACCTGTTTGCAACAGGGGACAATGCCTGATTACCAACGTTCTGTTCCAGGAGGTTTCACCCGATGGCCTGGGCAACAGACGCATTGTCGATTTCATGGGACAATCTGTCCGGATACACTTTTCCGCCATTTTGCCTAATCAACCGAGTGCTTCTCAAGTTGAAGAGCTGCAGGGTAGACCTCCATTGCACCCCATTGGCCGAACAGTTGTGATTCCCCTTGTTACTGTCGATGCTAGTAGACCTACCGTTCAAGTTCTCCTTAGCCAGACGACTTCTGATGCAGAAGAAGGGCAAAGTTTGGCACCACAACCTAGAGGCACTCCACCTGTCAGCATGGAAGTTGTCAACAAGCGCCTGCAGGAGGCAGGCTTTCCTGCAGAAACTGCTCAAATTGCAGTCAACTCTCATAGAGCGTCCACGGTTGCAACTTACGACTCTCGACTGGAGAAATGCTCGAAGTGGGCACATGATCACTCTTTGGATCCCCTGGGCACCACAGTAGACCAGGTCACAGATTTTTTTATGTCTCTCTACTGTGAAGGCAAGCAAGTTACGATAAGGAATTATCGATCCACCCTTAGTGCAGTCCATAAGGGTTTTCCAGATGGCACCCCAGTAGGATCTAACCCGGTGATAGGTCAGCTACTTAGAGGGATGTTCAACAAACGTCCACCACAGAAGCGGCTGGCCCCATCCTGGTCCATTAATGATGTCCTAACGTCGTTGTGCCAAGCTCCTTATGAGCCAATGCAGAATGCTCTGCTGGAACATCTAACTCATAAGACTCTCTTTTTGGTTGTGGCTGCTTCAGCCGGAAGGCGTAGCGAGCTCCATGCGGTGACCGTGAAACAGGGTTACATCAGGTTTGACCCAGCAGGGGTTCGACTTCTCCCAGATCCAGAGTTCCTCTCTAAGAACCAGTCACCATCCTTTGTTCCTGGCGAGATTTTCCATTTTCCATCCATTGTTACCACCTCCTCCATCAGGGAAGATCGATTAGTCTGTCCAGTTCGAGCCCTGAAATGGTATATTGAGAAAACTAAGGCAGTTAGGACTTAAGACAAACTTTTCGTGATACCAAGGTCTCCCTTTCAACCAGCATCTAAGGATACAATTTCAAAGTGGGTGGTGAGGCTTATTACCCCTCATGCTTCACAAGAGGACCACGTGAGGGCTCATGATGTGAGGGCATACACCACTTCCAGTGCATGGTTTCGGGGTGTCCCGATGGTTGAAACTATGAAGGCTACTGTGTGGAAGACTCCTACCTTTGTGGCAAGTTACCTGACCGATGTTGTCTCATCGGAGGGTACCTTTGAGATCAGTTCTACAGGGCCCATCACGCCGCCCACCTACACACAGTGCTACTCTGAATACAGATGTAAATAGGAGGTAAGAGAGGAGGGACATAGACTCCACAAAACTTACCTGGTTTAGGAGTCTCTGAGCTCCTATATTTACCTCCTATTTACTCGCACCTCCTATTCCCGCTCTGGAGGTTGGACCACTGGTACGGGAAGCATGTTTTTGTCCGACCACAGTCAACTAACGACTAACTCACTAACGGTAGCCACCAGAAAGGAGTACGTTCAGTCAAGCCAGATGTGCTCCAGAGCTCCAGTCAGACTCGGACAGAAGTTCCTGTCAAGCCTTCCCGGACTATGCTGATGCTGGATATGACAGTCCTCTTGCTAAGGTGAGACTGGGCGCCTGCACCCTTCTTTATTATTCTTGATGTTTTACATTGTGATTATTATGCGCATATTTGGAATTAACCTACTAACCTGCACCCATGCTTCTCAGTATTTTCAGTGGTTCAGACTTCTGGATGGGCAAATAAGGAATTAGAATGAGCATTGCGCCCCCATTTGGGTGGCACACCGGTGCTAGAAGTTTGCCAAGGCGTTAATGGTAGGCAATTACGAGTATACAGATGTAAATAGGAGGTAAGTATCGGAGCTCATAGACTCCTAAACCAGGTAGGTTTTGTGGATTACATACTGATTTCAGATTGAAAATAGAGAGATTAATGTCTCATTCATGAAAATCATGTTTGTTTTGTACCTTAACAGAGATTACTCATTGCTCATGAGTTGAGAATGAATGATTGTTAGCTTGAAAATAGCACTGAGCCTTTGCTTTATACAAGAGAAAGTCTTTGAATAATGACATGGAATGAGGATGACTTTCTTTTTCAAATTTTAATGATTCACATAATACCGTCATCAATTAATGGTGCATTTATGAAATTTATATGGCAATTAAAGTAAGCATGTTGAACTGGGGGAAGGACTTTAAGCCATTACGTTTGTTCCAGAAAACATTCTTGAAATCTGTGCTGTATATACCATGTGCATTGTGCTATAGTGTACTTTAAAGTTTGGCAAGCATAGAGGAATACCTTTATTAAAATTGACACAAAAAGTTGTCCTTATGCAAATGATTTGTTGCATGTCAATCAAAGCCAGCAGCTGAATTTAGAACTATAGGGTTATGTCTAAATATATTTGGAGGATGCCATAGCCCCTTAAAATTGAAACAAAAAATGGCATTCTTAAGGTTGACAAATCATTTGTTGTATTTCTTACAGGTATTTATTGAAGTCCTCAACAATCTCATTGATATCCCAGTTTTATATCCATTTCATGCATAAGCGATTACATTATTGCTCAATGTGAAAATTGTAACTTACACCAGCTATGAAATTTTTAATAGAGAAAAGAGTACCCTGAAAGTATATGAATACGAGTATGGGCGTGTGTGTGTCTGTCTGTCTGTGACGCTTGCTTAGGAACGCTGTAACTCAATATGTTGTACTTAACTGAAACTTAGTGTATAGAACTGCCATATTAAGAAGGTGTGCCCTATTGTTTTTGGCGAAGGTCAAAGGTCATCTGGGGTCACCAGGGGTCAAACACGGAAAACCTTGTTAACATGATATCTCAAGGTAGGAATCTTGGATAGATTTCATACTTGGTATGTGGATGGGTTATGGTGGGAAGATGAATGCTTGTGTTTTTAGTGGATGTCAAAGGTTATCTGGGGTCACTGAGGGTCAAACACTGAAAACTTTGTTAACAAGATATCTCAAGGTAGGAAGCTTTGATAGGTTTCATACTTAGTATTAAGGCTCAACCGATGTGGATTTTCGCTGCCGATCCGATGCCCGGTATTTTTATCACAACATCGGCCGATGTCCAATTCGATCCAATATTTTCGCTATCAATGTTTTTACATCATTTCACAGCGGGATCCAACATTCCTTATACCTTGTGAGCATGCCTATGCATGCACATCGGCTTTATGGAATTTGGAACATCAGCTGACGTCCGATCCTAATGACCACAATCATTGATCCATGATGGCCGATGCAGCCCATTAAAGATTGGTCCTGAGATTCAGTGAGGGTCAAATAATTTGACACCTAATAGTAAACTAACTACCAAAAGTGCTGCCAGTAGTAGGATTTACCCTTGATTTCAGACAATTAATTGCACCCAGTCATATGTGGTTGTAGACATACTGACCAACTGTACAAGCTACTAATAGTGCATTATATGCTATTGTGAACATTTGTAGTCCACTACCTTTGAAAGTCAGCTGGTGGTTATCTAAGAACCGATTTGTGCAGTAGAGTGTTCCATGAGGCTAATGTTACAAACTCGGGTAGATATTTAATCGCCCCCTGTTTTTGGCCAGCCAAAAACAGGGGTGTCGGGTGGTATTCCTTATGGGCTGGGAAGATTGTAATGCTGGGAAAGGAGGAACTACACCCACATAAAATAAGCACGGCTTACTTGTGTTTCCCTCCTAGGCCCATATATTATATTCCCCCAAACTGTTCATGCATAGTATATTTACTTGATATGTTTGCTGCGGTAGGCTAAGAGGCCACGCATTTACAGTTACATCATACAAAATGTCATTGCAACTCACAGACAACTCTCTGAAAAAAGATGCAAACTTGCAAAGGTCACTCGATCATTGCGTATAATTCCAATAATCCATAATTCTGATGCAGTTTGAAATACGACACAACACTGACACTGTCCTGTCTAATCTGCCATGGATGCATACGTACAGGATTTTTACTGTGAAATACGAAGTAAGCTAACGTTCACTTACAGCCATTCAAAAATGACAATGGCCTTGTGCTTTGTATATATGTTACGTGTGCCAGCTGTACTGTATATTGTATGTAGTACAAGTCTGGGTCATCTGGGGTGACCAGGGGTCAAACAATGAAAACCTTGTTAACACAATATCTCAAGGTAGGAAGCTTGGATAGATTTCATATGTGGTATGTGAATGTGTTTTTGTATTAAGAAGTAAATGCTATCACTTTTGGTGGAGGTCATCTGGGGTCACTGGCAGTCAACCACTGAAAACTTGTTATTACAATGTCTCAAGGTAGGAAGCTTGGATAGATTCCATACTTAGTATGTGGATGGGTTATAGTGGGAAGATGAATTACTGTTCTTTTTGGTTAAGGTCAAAGGTCATGTGGGGTCACTGAGGGTTAAAGACTGAAAACCTTGTTAACATGATATCTCAAGGTAGGAAGCTTTGATAGGTTTCATACTTAGTATATATCCACCATAGTGAGATGGTGTCCCCTATTGTTTTTGGTGGAGGGCAAAGGTTATCTGGGGTCACCAGGGGTCAAAGACTGAAAACCTTGTTAACACAATGTCTCAAGGTAGAAAGCTTGGATAGATTTCATACTTTGTATGTGGATGTGTTATGGTGAGAAGATTTATTCTGTTTTGGTGGAGGTCAAAGGTCATCTGGGGTCACTTGGGGGGCATTTGGAGGTTATGAGAGGTCATTTTGAGGTAAAGCTGTGGACTAATAGGATACTTGGTAGATGAAGTCAACATTCATTGCCAACAACTTTAAAGGTCATGTAGCAGTCACCAGAGTTACAGGCAAACTTCACATTAGCTAATATTTGTTTGTATGCTCATGGCTCAGTGTCATTACATTCAGCAAGGAACCATAGTGCCCATTGGGCTCCTGTTTTTAAAATATTTACCTCCAAATTTGGTGGAATGAAGTGTTTGTTTCAGTAAAAGTATTTAGATTGGTGATACCATGAGCTGATCGAGTAACATTTAGTCATTTATACTGATAGCACTGATTGGATCCCTTGATGAACATTTTAATGGTAAAAAATACAGAAAACATGCAGAAACATCAATGAAACTTTTTTGAAATACTCACCAACGGTTCTTTTTACTGCTGTACTTTGGTTCTTTTGGGAAAGAACAGTCCCTAGCAACTGTGTTTTGAATGGAACATTGTAGTACACAACACAGTGGAGTAAACAGCAGTTAAGAGATTGCTATTCTCCAAAGTCAAGAATTATAGATTCCTTAATTGCGGTTGGCAGGCAAGGAATCTATGAGATGGTGATGTTGTGTGGGTGTGTGTGTGTTACGCCGAGCTTGTAAACACGATATATCAAGGTAGCAATGACTGACACTTTTCATATTTGGTACACAGATTTGTCATGTTGAGAGAAAGAACCCTATTGTTTTTAGTGGCAGTCGAAGGTCATTTGAGGTCACCAGAGGTCAAATACCAAAAACTTTGTGAACGCAGTATCTCAAGTTAGCAATGACCGACACTTTTCATATTTGGTAAACAGATTTGCCGTGTCAAGAGGGAGAGGCCTATTGTTTTTGGTAGAGGTCAAAGGTCATCTGAGGTCACCAGAGGTTAATCTGTGAAAACCTCGTAAACAGCTTGCAAACACAATACCTCAAGATAGCAATGACCGATACTTTCATATTTGGTATATGCATTTGTCATGTTGAGAGGAAGAGCCCTATTGTTTTGGTAGCGGTCAAAGGTCATCTGAGGTCACCAGAGGTTAAACTGCAAAAACTTCTTAAACACGATATCTCAAGATAGCAAAGGCCCACACTTTTCATATTTGGTATACAGATTTTGCATGTCAAGAGAAAGAACCCAATTGTTTTTGGTAGAGGTCAAGGGTCATATGAGTTCACCAGTGGTTAAACTGTGAAAACCTTGTAAATGGCTTGTAAACATGATATCTCAAGTTAGCAGTGACTGACACTTTCATACTTTGTATATAGATTTGTCATGTCGAGCAGAAGACGGCTATTGTTTTTGGTGGAGGTCAAAGGTAATTTGAGGCCACCGCAGGTTAAAAGCCGAAAAGGATCGTAATCACGATATCTCAAGATAGGAATGACCGACACTTTTCATATTTGGTATAAAGATATGTCATATTGAGAGATAGAACCCTATTGTTTTTGGTGGAGGTCAAATGTCATTTGAGGTCACCAGAGGTCAAAGACCGAAAACCTTGAAATTGGGATATGTCAAGATAGGAATGGCAGATATAGATTTGTCATGTTAAGAGGAAGAATGCTGTCGTTTTTGGTAGAGGTCAAAGGCCATCTGAGGTCACCAGAGGTTGAACTACAGAAACCTTGTAAATGGCTTGTTATCACGATATCTCAAGATAGCAATGACAGCAACTTTTCATATTTGGTATATAAATTTGCCATGTTCAGAGGAAAAACCCTTTCAATTTTGGTGGAGGTCAAGGTCATTTGGGGTTACCAGAGGTCAAAAAACACAATTTCCCAAGAATTCTCAAGATTGTCATCTGGGGTCACTGGGGTCAAAAGCAACATTTCCCAAGAATTTGAAAGATTGTTAATGGGGTTTCCAGAGGTCAGAAAGCAAAATTTCCCAATAATTCTCAAGATTCTCATCCGGGGTAACTATAGGTCAAAAGGCAAAGTTTCCCAAGAATTCCCAAGATCATCATATGGGGTCATCAGAGGTTAAAAAGCAAAATATCCCAAGTATTCCCAAGATTGTTCTCTGGGGTCACCAGAGGTCAGAAAGCAAAATTTCCTAAGAATTCCCAAGATCGTAATCTGAGGTCACCAAGGGTCAAAAAGCAAAATTTCCCAAGAATTTCCAAGATTGTTATATGTGGTCACCAGAGGTCAAAAAGCAAAATTTCCCAAGAATTCCCAAGGTAGTCATCAGGGGTCACCAGAGGTCAAAAAGCAAACAACATAAAAACTTCACACATATATGAACCTGCCAAAAAAAATACCAAAAGATATGGTTGCCAGGGGCGCCCGGATCAAGTATGTAAAATAAGGTCAAGGTCAATTTCGGGAAAAATCACTTTTTTTAGTATTTTAAGTATAACTTAGAAGGAACTTCCATACATAAAATTTTGTACATAGATGAATGTGCCTTCCGTATGTCATATTGGGCAAAATTTTTTGTAAAGCGCACTGAACTTTCCCTTTTTTGCAAAAACAAAAGGGGGGCCATGGAGAGCAAATACATGGCGGCGTGCGGTTTGACATACCCCCTTTCTATTCGGTGATGCGCGTGAAATACCCCGCATTACGGAAAACGTCTTTGTTAGAAAAAACGCAGCTTGCGAAGCTGTAACCGCAGAAATTAGTTGGCCCTGTCTTTTTACTAGAATACGTCCCAGTACTTCGCGTTATCATCGACGAACGCGCGGGTGTTTTTTTCTTTTTCTGAGCGCGTGAAAAATTAAAGGCCGATTTTAAAAGGAGTAATGTGAAGATACCAAAAAAAAGACATACAATGGATAGACTATAGCTTCAATTCAAACCCCATTTTCAAGTGCACTTATTCGAGCCGGGGGACCCAAATTTTGAAGTGCGGGGTTAAAAACGAAGCCGCCAAATGTTCAATAAAAAATGCTTTTACTGGGGCCCCAAAATACCCACGGCAAAAAAAGTGTGGGGGCTAAACCCGTTCAGGGGTCCCTGCATTTTTGTGGCCTTATCCCAAAAGGGAAAGAGAAAAATTTCCTTGATTAATGTTTAAGCTTGTGCTAGCGTAGATAGAAACTCCGGGGATTGCCCTCTTGTTTTAATTTGTTTTTTCCTTGAGCTCTTTTTAGCCCTCCCGATCTTATTTTAAAGGGGATGTGGTAGGGCTTGTTAATTCGGTAGTTTGTCCCCATTATGAGATTACTCATTTTCTCATGTACTTTTCCTTTGTTCATTACGACAGTGGAACGACATTTATCTGCTGGCAGAAAATAATGAGATCGTCCTTTGAGCTCAGAGGTGCTACTTTTTTTTTTGTGTGATTGTTGGATTTGGGCATTTTGCCTTCTGATATTCGAAGCACTCGCATTAATTAGGTTTTACCCTCTCCTAGGAAATCTTTGTTCCATATTTTTTTGCTGCGAAAGTTTTTTGGGGGATTTTGCTCTGAGTAGGTGAAAAATTCATCCCTTTACTCAAGAAGGAAATCTCATCTTGCTAAATGCTGGGTTTACTCATTTTAAACCCTTTCGATCTTCCACATACCTTGCGGGCCCTTTTCATTTGGACTATTAGACACTAATGAAACCCCTTTTTGGGCGTTTTGGCTGGCCCATTTTGATTCAAAATCCTCTTTTTCTTGTCACCTGTCACTGAGAAACCTCTTTGGGTGCTATCACCCGGTGCAAGGCTTTACATCTGGCATCCCCAAAGAAACCTCTTTGGGGCGCTTTTGGCCCGGGAACAGAGTAAAATCACAACTTTCTTCTGTGACCAGTCACCAACGCAATCTCTTTTCAGGGTCCTTTCCACTTGCTTCATCCAAAAAGAAAACAATAAAGGGCCCGTCAAGACGAACCCTAAATTCAATGCCCAAATCAGAACGCAAAAAAAAACGATTATACCAGGGTAACAAAAGAACATCTATTATAGATTTAATTTTTTACATCAGATAAAATCTGATGTAAAACAGATAAAACTTTCCTTTGGTTTATTTGGCCTACCGTCTCGAGGTGTTCAAATGATGTATCAATTATAGACCTCCCTCTTCTTCCAAAATTTTATAAAAAGTTTTAAAAGGGGGCAGTTTTTGATTCTTTTATTCTTACTTAATGAAGTTAATATTTGTGTAAAAATAGTCAGGGTTTGCCCCAAGCATTGTTTTGTACAGACTTTTAAATTTTAGTTAATAGGGGCCCGAAATTTAGTTTAACGAAATGAAGGGTTTTCCTTAATAGACTTGCGAAAACCCTTTTGGGGACCAATCATTCATTTTACTTAAAGTTGGGGTTTGATAGGGTTTCAACTGCTTTTTGGTTCAAATCTTATCTTACAATCGTCGCAAAGGTTTTTTTAAGTACTTGTTGGAGCCTTTACCCAAATTTACTGGTGGAAGTGTTTGAAGATTTGTACAAATGTATGAATATCACCCCAAATTATTTTGAAAATGTTTTAACTCTATTTTGACAACAATATTTACAGTACTAGACAAGGACAATAAAACTTTAATGTTACACGAGAAGAAAATTTGTAAGGAAGTTTTTTTGATTTAGAGGAACCAAAATATGGAAATCTAGAGCGGGCATAAAGTGTTTTTAATTTTCCCTCTCCCTTTTAAACATAAATTAAAGACAAACTCAATCTTCCTGTTAGGGCAACAGTTTACTCATTTTAGAGTCATTTCGGGGGGTAGCCACCTCTTTTTTTATGTCACCCTTTTCACTTTTGAATTTTTTATATTTTTTATTTGTTGCACTATTTTACCCTTCTACAGAAATTTTGTATAGTGTTTTTTTTTTATTGTTTTTTTTATATTGTTATTTTTTTAAATTCCCTTACATTTTTTTATTCTTCTAATTTTTTACTCCCCGTACTTTTGTGTATCTTTTTTTTTTATCATTTTAATTTCGTCTTACTTTTTTTATGTTCCCGAAGCCTTTTGGGGTTTTGTTTTTTTTCCGTCTTTCTTCTGTAGTTTTTTCTTACATCAATTTTATATGTTTAGTATTTTTCATATTTTATTTTACTTCGTACCCATGGCCCATGGAAGAACATCCCTTGGGACTGAAGGGTTCCCCGGTTAAAAAAACGTTACAAACGTTTACCAGGTCATCCAGCGGTCACGCGTTCATAGGGTTTGTGTGGGCCGTCCGCGCTGTAATAGCAGGATAACGTTTTTGCGTGCACACGTCGCGCCCCTTAAAAAAACAAAAATACGCTTGTTGAAAGCCAAAGTACGCGCTCACGAGGCTCTGTTTTCCCACTTATAGCCTACATACAAGTTTATAGAAACAGTGCGTTCCCGTTCAATATGCTCTGCTATTTTGATTTTAAAAGCATTTTACTTGTCTACAGACAGAGTGTGAACTTGTACATCGTTGGCTTTTAAGATTAGCCCGGGTTTTGTATCTCAAGGAAACACGCAAGGTAATCCCTATTTCTTTTCCAGGTAATTATTATGTTAGACGACTAAAGCTTCACGTCATCGTCGCTGGGGTTTTCGAGTGAACCTGTTCTAAGGTAACGTTTTGTTACCTTAGCGTTACTCAGCGCTGTGGGGGTAATAATGCGTAAAACGTAGACAGAAGTTGCTTAAAAATGCCAGTCTTGGTAAGGGCGGCTCAGTGGGCCTTAGTATCTTTTACCTCGTTTTCCGACCTAACGTTTTCTTTAAAATTCCCCAAATTTTGTATGGGCATGTATTAGACCTTTGTCGCCCCAAAGACATTTAAGAAGATTCCAAACTCCAAACCCTACAGCACGCTCAGTGATCCTCATCATGGAGACCATACATGGGGGGCGGAGGGGGAATTTGACATGCCCTGTTCTCTTCCGCGATCTGCGTACAAAATAAATGTGTCACAGAAAATTTCTTTGTTAAACGGGTTAGGTGCGGCACTTTTCAACAAAGATATTATAAGAAGATTCCAAACCCCTATACCTACACGTTCGCTCAGTGACTCCCCATGGAGACGCTAATATCGGGGGGGAAGTGTAATTTACATGGCCCCGTTCTTTTCCGCGATCTGCGTAAAAAAATAAAAAAGCGTCACGAAAATTTCTTGTTAAAAGGGGTTAGCGTGGGGCATTTTTCCCAACGCGTTATAGGGTATAATACTTTTTCAGATATTACCCGGAATACTAAAGACATTTTCTGCGCGCTCGGGAAAAAAACGCGCTAGTTGCTTCCCGTTTGAGCGCGTAAGAAATTTAAAACGCGCAAAAAAAGTGCGTCATTGAAGATCCCATAGAAAATGCCCATGAATGTCCAAACTTGCAGAACCAGTCATTGTGCGTTTCAGTTCAAGTAAAAAATAGTAGATACCGCGTTGAATAAAAGTTATTCTTTTTTAAGGGGAAATTTATGAGGCGTAGACTTCTTCATCAACAACATTCCGAAATAACCAGATTAATATTTTTGACAATTCATTTCCCTTTTTGCTTTCAAACGACTGAACATATCAGCACTTCCCCCCCGATGTTTTGGCCTCCATTGGAGTCAACGCCCCTTTTTAATTTTGGAATCATGTTGTGTAGGGCCCCAATGGGGGCGCCCTCTAAAAACCAATATTTAAAAAACTGAAGGACTGAAAATTATATTTTTTGAAGGGGCATGCGGCTAGGATTTTATTATCTTTATTCTGAAACTAAAGGGAAGGTTTTTCCCTTCACCCGTTCCCACCCAGGGGAAAAGGGGATGAAATCGAAGCTACTCACGCTTGATAAGAATTCCGTCCTAGGGTTTTCACCCGTGTCACAGACCCGAAGTCAGTCATCCCTCCTCGGTCGTAGTGGGATGGCGGCAGTAAAAAGGCCCCTTTTTGGGGCCGTGTCCCCAAGAAAGTTTTTAGGCTTTTAAAAACCCCCAGTTTTCATACTAGAGGGAAAACCCAAAAAAAATTTAAAGGAAAATTTTTTCATTGAATTGTTAAATGTGGGTGAAATTTTTCCCCCCCATTTTGGGCTTTTTGGCGCTTTGCCCCCAGGAGGTCCCCCTTTGTCTACCAACCTTTTAATTTCCCCTTCAAACCGAAAGACGATAGGCTAGGTCCCTGTATAACATGGGGAAGGCTTTTGGGGAGGCTACCCGGGTTGGTTTGGTTTGGCGATTTATAAAGGGGCAGTTAGAAAAAGTGTCGATCGGGTCGGGTATTTAATTTTATCATTACATGTCAAACTGGTTTTTCTTTTTTGAACTCCCCCTGTATTAGTAGGAGGGCACCCCAAACAACCCCAAAGGGTGAGGGTCCATGTGTTCCCTGCAACAAGCTCGAGAACTTTTGGATCGTTTCTGGCTGGTTGTAAGGGCCCCTTTAAAGAGAGGGTTTTGAAATTGGGGAAAAATTACTTATGTTTTTAGTTTGTAAAAATATTAAAAAAATTGTCTTTGTATGACTCGAAAAAATTTCCGCTATTTCGAAACAACGTCTAGCGTTTCGTCGTCTGCATTAAAAAATTCGAGAAAGGGGGAAACACATTACCCCTTTTCCTGCAAAGAAGTAAATTTGACAAATTTTGACAATTTTGGCCTACAAAGGGTTCCCTAGGGTTTACTGGTTACAAAAAACTGGGGTTAGCCACTATTGTTTTTTAGGAAAGATATGGACCCAAATTCAGGAGGTTAATTTTCCCAAATTAGGCGCTTCTTTACTTAAAATTTGCTTTTTTTTTACCATTTCAGGGGTTTTTTGACCTCAAATAATTTTTAACCTACCCGGACTTTGCAACTACAAACCCTACAAAGGGAGGTGAAAATTTTTCTCTCCCGGAAAATTTTAAAATCGTGACATTATTTTTTTCAAAATCACGTTTAAAATCAACTGGGAAAAAAGAGGGGTCGTGGGTGACCCTTTCGTTTTTTAAAAACCCAAAAAACCAGTGAGTAGGCCAAAGTGATTATATTATAATATATTTTATATTTATTTTTTAATATATATATATATATAATTATAGTCAAAGAAAGTATAAAAAGTGCTTAAATTTTTAGGAGAAAACCCGCAACGTTTCGGTAATCCCCTTTCCAGGCGCAAAAATCAACTGACCCAAAAAAACCGATTCAAAAAAAAAAACAAACGCGTGCCTCCCAAAACTCCCCAACGCACGTGCGTTGGCGCGCACAGGGTATGTTACGTGAAACAACGCATAAAACAATGCAACTGTTTTTAGCTACAGTAAAGCTACGCAACTGCGTGAAATACAAAAAACGCGCAACTGCTTTAAATAATAAAGCTGAAAATGACGCAACCTAAAACGTTTTGACGCGCTCACAGAGTGTGTATTACCAATAAAGCACGCAGTAAACAATCAACTGCTTTAAAATAAGTAAAGCTACGAACTGCGTGAAAACAAAAAACAGCGAAACTGGGGAAAATAACTAAAAAGTTCAATTTTAAACATTCAGTCCTTTAAAGGGGTGAGGCCCCGAGCTTCATATTACCTTTTTCTGAAATTAAAGATTGGGCGAACCTCGGCATGATATTCGATTTTGTCGGTCTTATCACCCTCCGTACGTCCCATTGTTCGGGCCTTTAAGGAACGTAGAAATCCTCCAACAAGATCCTTCTACCCTTGAGATTTCCATAAACCACCTATCCGGGCATTAAAAATGAGAAAAATATTACTGTTACGATCACGAGTTAGTCAATCACCCAAGTATGATTGTGGGGACCGGTCCTTCATTTGCCCAAGGTGTTTTTTTCGAATGTGTGTATGCATGTTACTTAAAATTTTGTTTATTTTTGTAAACGGGAAAGTTCGCACATTTTGATGAAAATCGGTTATTTTGATAAATCCTTGCCGTACAAGTAAGCAGTTGTCTTTTAAGCCGGCCGTTTCGTATTTTTGGGGGTTTGCATTTTTTTGCAAATTTTGGTTAAACTTTGACAAGATGTAGAGTAGACATCAGCAATCAGAAAGTATGGCTCCTTTTTTTTTTTTTTTCATGTCAAGGGGGGAAACCACCCAAATTAAAAATGGCGATTTTGACAATTTTGGTGATCGGCTCAAAAAAGGCTCTCTGCGCCAAGATTTGAGGTCAAAACTTTTTAGAGTAAAGGTGGTACAATATCGCGTCTCTCAAAATACTAAAAGTTTTCCCCAAATTTTGACCGTTTTGTTGTAGTGACCTGCGAATAGGGCCCTTTTCCAAAAAGGGCTTTTGGCAATTTTGGCGCCGGGGGACAATTGAGTCCAGATTTTTAAAGGTGTACCCAACGACCTTAACTTTGTTAATGGGTATCCTATAACCGGGCAGTACGGGGGGAAAATTTGGACCCCAGATTCAACTACATAAAATGAGGGGGTACTAAAAATTCGAAAATTTTTTTTATTTCGTAGGAAAATTTTTTTGGCCCTTTGGGGATCTTTTTTATGCCCAAATTTTCCCTTCAATTGGGAATAACTAAGTTACAGATCTCTTGCTATTAAAAGAAAAGGGTTTGTTAAGAACAGATAAATTTTTGAAATTTTAAAAGCAAAAAAAAATGTTCCTTTGGAAGACCTAAACTGCAAAAAACCATAAATATTTCTTTTTTTCATTAATAAAAAAATACAAGTTTTGGCACAACAAGACAATTTTGAAAAATATGATCTCTTTTAGAGCCCACAAGACTTCCATCTTCAAAAATTGGGTCCCAAAGTGCCCCCTAGTACACAGAAAAAAACATGGTGGGTGAAACGGAATATTAAAAATAAAGGAACCCAAAATTAAAATTTATTCTTTTTAGTAAAAAAAATATGGGTAAAGGGCATTTTTGAGCAGTAATATCTCTGATAGGGGTGCCAAAAAGATGCTCCACTTCATAAAAATGGGCCCCAAGTGCCTTGCATTCACAGAAAGTTTTTCGACTTCAAATAAAAAGGGGCATAAAAAGGGAAACCCCCAAATTCTGCAATTTCTTAATTTTTTCCTTGAAAAATATGGGTTTAGGGGGCCTTTTTGAGCAGTAATACTCTAAGGTTTTATACAAATGTTTCTCATTTCTGTTTTGGGGCATCTAGTGCCTTTTTTTACACAAAAAGAATTTTGATGCTAAAAAGAGAATGGACATAAAAAAACGGAAACCCAATTCGCAATTTCTTCATTTTTTCCTTGAAATTGGGGGGTTTTTAGGGGCATTTTTAAAAGTCATAATTTTCGAAATTATCACACAAAGATGCTTCATTGCGTGGAGTGGGCATCTAGTGGCCTTTTTAGTCACAAAAGAATTTTGAGTACGGTATAGGTATCGAATTGACTAAAACTATAAAGGTGGGGCGGACCTAAACTTACATGTTTAACGGGAACAAACATGTATTTTGAATATTGTTTGTACACCGAAAAAACCCAAAAACCCAAAAGGGCCCTTAGGTTCTGCAAAAAAATGGGTGCTTCTTTGCAAAAGGGGTTTCATCCTAAAATTTATCCCTCTTCCCTTTTTACTTTTTTAAGGATGTTTTCACGTTTTCCCTGCCCAAAAAATGGTACAAAAAAAAAAAAGAAAATGTTTTTGGCGGTATCGAACCCCGGGGGTATGGTAAGACCCCCAACTCAGTTTTCCCCTAGGGATCAAAGAAATCGTTAAATGTAGGGATTTCCAAATTTTCCTATAGTCACAGCATCCTTTACACGGGTTTATTTAGTAATTCAAAGGAATATTACTGTAAAAGTTATGGGTTTTGAAAAAAAAAATGTTTTTTTCTATACTTTATCTTTTTGGGAAAGTACAAAAATCAGCCCTCACCTTTTGTTGGTCACCAACCCCACGACACAAATTGGGGGTACCGTCCACTATCTATTTATTTTTTTCGAAGTTTTTTGTTTTTCCTTGAGACAAGACAACTTCGAAACCCCTTTAACAACCCATAGGGTTCTCTCCTCTTAAAGTACAAATCAAATACCAGTATGAAAATATCCATCAACCCGTCATGAAAAAATCCTTTTTTGGGTTGCGGTTTTTTTATTTTGAGGACCCCAATGACCTCTGAACTCCACGAAAACAAAGCGTTTTCTCCTTAATATGATAAAGTTAATACCAAGTTTTAAAGGTGGGCTTCATTCTACCTTGAGATGTGTTTACCCGCAGTTTTAAAAATTTTTGCATTTTTTTCCTCCGTGACCCTTTGAAAGATTTACCCCCAAAAAACCCAAAGGGTTTTATTTCTGACTGTAAAACCAAACCAAAGGAAAAATATGAAAAAAATCCCTGCTTATACCCAGAAACTCGGGCTTACAATATTTTTGGCTTTTAAACCCCTTGGTGACCTCACATGACCTCTGATCTCCACCGAAAAAAAATAGGGTCCTTCCTCTAATTGATAGTTTTTTTATTTCCAAATATGAGAAATCCTCATTGTACTTTGAGATATCGTGTTTCAAAAACCCCGCGCAACAAACACCATACATAAAAAACATAACTCGCCAGCGTGATTTTATAGATTCCCGGGGCCTTCGGGAAAAAATCAATAAAAGTATGCTATTAGGCCCACTTGAAAATACTCGAAAATGTTTGGTTAAAACAGTACTCGATCGGAATAAAAAGCGCTGTACTCGGGCCTAAGTACTTGGTTTGGTTCCAAAAAGCTGTCTCTGACCCCGGGATAGGGGGTACTCGGGCCGTAATTCTCGGATGACTTGAACTTGAATGAAAATATAAGGTCCAACAAAATAAATTTAAAACGATGCAAATTTCCCGAAACTATGGGGTTTCTCGAACTTTCCTTCCTGGAAGATCTTCCGCTTTTGTTTTTTCCGCGGCTACCAGGGATCCCCCGGCAAAAAAACCCCCTTGTTTTTAAAACTATGAAATTTAGTAACTTGAAATCCCCCCCCCCCCCCCAAAATTTCTGTATGTAGGAAAACATGGACAAGTCGTGTGGGGACAAGACTAGTAGAGCCTAGCTTTTAAGTCTTTATAGACTGCCTCCGAAAATGGGGGTACAAAGGGTTTTTGTTCAGAAATTTGTGGCTGCAAATTTGAGGTCGTAGGTAGTCTTTGCCATAGCGTAGCCAAGGGGGGGAAATGCCCCCCCCGGGCGAAAAACGAAGTAAAATCGGGACGACGGAAAAAAAGAAAAAAAAAAAAAAACGAAGGGAAAAAGAGAGAGAAAGGGAAAAGGGGAAGGGGAAAAAGGAAAGGGGAAAGGGAGAAAAAAAGAAAAAAAGGGAAAAAAGGGCCTAACAGGGAAAAGGGGAAAAAAAGTAAACAATAGGAATCATTATCGATGGAAAGGAAAAAGGGTGGAGAGAAGGAAAAGGGCTTGATAAGGGTAAGCACTGGTTCAAAAATCGACGGGGCGAGTATCTGTACAGGTAGGGGTAGGGGCCGGAAAAAGACCAAAGAGAATGAAAAGAGAAGGGCTAAGAAGGGAGAAACGGGACGAGGGAGAAGCGAGGGAATTTTGCATAAAAGAGGAAAGTGAAATAGGAAAGAGAAAAGAGCGTTAGACACAGGGAGCCGGAAGGACAACTTTAGCAAGCATCGAGTAGGGAAGAAAAAGGGCGTAAAGAAGGGTGTCAGGGGGAGCTTAGGGGAAATAGCTATCGTCCCAAATTTATTTTTTTAATCACCACAAAAAGGGGTACTTAAAAAAAATGTCCCCGGGGCGATTTTTTTCAAAGTCACACAGTGAGTGGAAATATCCGTTTCGTTGCCCCCTTGTTGGGGTTTTTGGGGTCGAACCCTAATAAGTGGTCAAAAAAATTGCCAAAAGAAACTTTAAACTGAGTTTAATATAAAATGGGCAAGCTCCACCCATATTTGTTTCCCCGCTGCTAATATAAAGGGATAATCTTACTCTATCACTTACATTTTATTTTGTTCTCAGGGGGCCGCCCGGTGTAGCTGACTTGGCGCAATCCTCCCCAATCTTTCAGTCTTAAAAACCCAAAAAAAAGAAATATATAGTAATTTTGGGGTGAACGTAGTAGCGTTGCTCAAGGGGGCCGGGACCTCCCCCCCCCGTTGTAAGTATTTGGGGGAAAATAGTTCGAGAAAAACGGAAGCTTTTGACCAAAACGGCCGACATCAGGCGTAAAATCTCCCTCCCCCCCAAATTGGCCGTTTGGTTTTAACATGCTTCAGAAGTGTCAAATATAGCACCCTTTTCATCTCAGCAGCTTCTAAAAAGCAAAAATTTTCCCCCCCCCCGGGCGGGGCATCAATTTTTTTGTCTCTTATTAAAACAATAACATAAACAAATAGCAGTCTGAAAAACGGTCAATCATCTAGTTATAAAAATGACTCCTTTACAGTGGGCTTAGGCAAGCGTGAAGCAGGGGTGGAGGAAGGGCAGCCCCCACCTTATTTTTTGTATTTTATTAGTTTTCTTTTTCAAAATGCTAGGTTTCCCCTTTTTTTTAAAGCGATAAATAGCCCGGGGAAATGCCATTTCAGCCATCTGGGAGGTTTTTTGGGCCAAATTTCCTTGCGCTCCACGACACACGGTTGGCGCGGAGCGTGACAGACTTTCCTGAGCGCGTCCCCCCCACTTCCCTTTACATTTTTTTGCTACGCCCTTTAAAAGTTTGCGTCTAGCCAGTTGGACTTTTCTCGTGCCAGTGGGGGAAATTTACATCTTTTCCCCACCTCCAAATCCTGCGCACGGCCAATGGTGTAACGCACACCCCTGAAGGTCATTTCCTCGTTAGTTTGGGGAAAGGGATTTGGTCAAAATATTCCCCGTACGCTTCGCGCCAACGGTTGGCGCCCGCGATGATAAAGTCTCAAAGGGTCCTCTGAAGAAAGGGATTTATCCCCAAGAAGATTCCTCCCGATCTTACACCGATTTACCACTGACGTTCACCCCGGGTTATCGATCGAGTTATGGTAAAAATTAAATTGTACGTCTGATATAAGTTCGCATCTGATAAGGCCATTTTTAAAATCAAAATCGATAAATTTTTTCTCAGCCCCAAATCATTCGAAGCTTTCGGCTTTTCCCGGGTGAAAACTGGGCCAAAAAAAAAACGGGGGGGAGGGGGGGGGGGGAACCCCCCTCTACAATTAGTTGAAAAATCATGAAATCGGGATGAAAATTTTCTTTTTCCCCCCGGGGCCCAAGCCCCGGCTACGCGCCTGGTCTTTGCTTAATGAGACCTACAGTATTTATAGCTAGACCTACGTATAACAGTCGAGGGATCTGTTTTAATTTAAAAAGTTCAGGGACCAAATAATTTTTATTGAATTTTTAACCCCAAACGAAATTTTCATTTCTCACTTTTCAATCCTTTCATTTTCAATCAAAAAAATTTAAAGAAAAGGTGTCCAACAGTTTCGCTGATTTCCCCTTTTTATTCCTTCCAGTCTTGAGTTGGCAGGGGGCTCCAAAACATCTCCGGTTTGGTTAGATGAGGTTTTTTCGGCTCAGTTTCTAACCAGGGAGTGTTATTTGGATGGAGATAATCGCTTTGAAGTGGTTTGTACCCCCAAGGCATCAGTAATCCTCGCTTTTTATCTTTCTTGAAAATTTCCCCAAAAACTTACACTGGGTTAGGGAAATTACACAAAGGGATTTGTCGTCGCTAAATCTATAGTAAGACGAGGGTTTTCCTCCACGCCACAGCATTACCCGTCGTTTAAGGAAAAAAAAAAAAATATTGCACTTTCAACGCTCGGCGAGCGCAGACAGATATCAGTTAGGGTTTTTTGTCGAATATGAACAAAAATCTAACTGGTTATTTCAGGAAATTCCGGAAACTTTTCATATTTGTAACAAAAACAGACTTATATTTCCCCCTCAATCATTTGCATACGGTATCTTTTTTGGGAAGGGGCTAACTGTATTTTTTTTAAATTCAACGAACCCGTTTTCGGGGGGGGTTTTTTAACACCCTCTAAAAATTTGGGGGCGCAAAACCCACACATCAAAATATTTTTCTGCGCAGGCCCCTTGTTAAAGGTTTCGTGACGAAAGTATCGCAAGGGAATGCCATCAAAAAGGGGCCACCAAAAAAAAAGGAAAAAAAAAGCCCTTTTCTAAAAAAAACGGCTTTTCGTGGAACTCCCCTCGATTTAGGGGGGTTGAAGTATTTGCATAAAATTAAAAATTTACTTTTATTCCTCCAATAACAGCTCCCTGTTCTAACCCAATGGTTTAAGTCGGGGCCGGGCACGGCCTTTTTTCCAGTTGTGGCTACTGGCTATTTTCCCTACCCATTGCTTTCTGAAAACCCAAGCAAATGGCAGTAGGTTTTTCCTTTTAAGTCTTTGGTATGACCCGGCCAGGAGTCATACCCCCAAACCCCCGTCTTTAGACAAAGGTGGTCTGTACCAGTCGGGGGGGACCCGAATTGGGGAAAACATAAAGGTAAAGCGAGAGTCGTGGGGCAATGAACATGGGCGGTGCGCCACTGATCTTACAAAATTGCCCTACACACTCACACGATTGTTCTGCTTTCCCTCGCTTACTTTGTTTTTTATTTTTTTACAGGTGACCCCTTTTGAGGTTTGGTGGAACATCAAAATACGAAAAATTTTTTTGAAACTTTACAAACACTTTTATGTATCCCTGTACTCTTCCCGTTTGCTGTCAACTAAGCGGCTTTCATGTCTTTCCCCGGAAGTAAAAAATCCTTTAAAAAATTCCCGGGGCGTAGCTAGGATGAAATTTTTTGGGGGCCCTAGGGATCAAAGGGGTGGGGGGGGGTTAGGCATTGATCGTTCTTAACTTACAAATTTTTTTTAGGACACACACAATTTTTGGGGGCCTAGCAAAATTGGGGCCCAGGCCCCCCCCCTTAGCTACGCGCCTGAATACCCCTTTTTTAAAATGGTGACAAAGGGAAGGGACTTAAACCCTGATGCTTATTTATTAGATAAAGGGTATGGTACGGCCGTTCGATCTTTTTCGAAGCCCCCGAAGGACTGTGAAAATTTCTCTTTTCTGTTTAAAGTACCCCCTTTTGAAACCCAAAGTGGAATCTACTCATAGAAAAAGAAAACTAAAGAAACGAAAAAAAAACCATTAACAAAGCCATAAGAAAAAGAATTTCAGGGTTGTCCGGGTCTTTGTTAGTTTAACAGGAGTTGCAAAGAGCAACTCCCCGGTTTTTAAAATACAGAAATCAATCTGATAAAGTAGAAAACTTTTGGGTTTGAAAGTTAGGGGGCACTGAAATTTGTATTTTTTTTGTTTTTTTTTGTTTTTAACAGGAATTTTCAGGAAGAGGGAAAAATGAGTATCCAGTCATCAGGGAAGATTCTAGATGAAGTTTTTAAGGAAAATAAAAGACAAGTTTTTGCAAAACAGTTTCGAATAGAGGAAAAGGGGAAACACAGCTTTCAAATTCCCGTCAGCAAAAGGAAACATCCCATTTTTAATTAAAATAAAGAGGGAAACCCAAAAAAAAACACAATTTTCGAATGAAAAGACCATCAACATAAATTTTTCTTTGTTGCTTATTTTTATCCCAAAAATGCAACATCGTAGTGTAACCCGATGTGTACCAATAGCGGAAAACATTTATTGATTGGTTTTTTCAGAACTTACAAATTTTACATCGAGTATCATCCATTTCAGCAAAGACAAAGTCTTTCAAAAGCTTTTATAATATTTTTAGAATCTGGCTTGTGATTTGGGCTTACCCATTTTCTAATCCAGTTAAGCTTTTTTGGAGAGAATTTTTGATCAACAGATTGTAAACACGTTAAAACTACAGTAAACAGTTTTTTTTGATAGGCTGGGAGGCCTGGGGGCCCTTTAATGTAATTTTTTTCCCCGTAACTGTCCAAATTATAAATAATAATTTTGGTTGACAGCAAAGTTGCACATCCAAAAAAATAATCAGCTTTTAGGCTACAAACGTATTTCAGCCCTTTTTAGAGAATTTAAAAATGATTTCACGCGAGTAAGGTCTTTTAAAGGCCCAGGCCAGGCTTTAACGTAGCTTAAAAGCGTGTCAACATCGTGCGTCCGTTGATTTGGTAAATCGCCGTAACAAAAAATTTTACACATTTTTTACCCCATAATAGACCTTTATTGGAGGGTAAAATATAAATACAGTTTAAAAAGAGTGAGAAAACTAAACCTTTTAAAAATCATCTTTCTATTCAGAAAGATAGCGTTGGCCCCAGTATTTTTGCACTAGTTTCAAAGGGAAAATAGCTCCAAAACATCAAGGGGGTTTTCAATCCAAGAATAATATGTATGGAAACGTGCCGGGGGGTACTGTCTAATATGCCCAGGCCTAAAAGATCCCAAAAACTGCACAACAAACTTACCAAATTTCGGTACCCCACTTCTTTTTTTAAAAAAGCTCAGGTCAGTAAAAAAATCTGTCTGGTTTAAGTTCCCCCCTCGTAAAAAACAAGCTCTCTCGATGACATTTTCCCCAAACCCCTAACTTTGGTCTAACGTTTTTACGCACAAGTAAGAACTAACGGGGCTCAGCACTGATAACTGTTCGGTAAACACGCTGCAGTTTTCTTTGATCTGAAACAGTATCAAAAGTCAGTGCACATATGTAAAAAGTTTTTTTGATCACTTTGAAAAATCTCCCTTTTTACACAAAATCGCAGGAGGAAAAAGCTTCAAATGACCCGGGTAAAAAACTTTTGTTAGCACGAGTCTTATTCAACTGGCTCACCATTCGAAAACAGGAGCCTAACGATAATTAGCCTAGGTTTAAGGGTAGGGCAAACGTTGGCCTAAAAATTTTTGTTTTAAAAAACGTACAGCAAAGTTAGGGTTTAACTCACGGTGACAATATCGCAAAAAAACCAATATCCTCACCTAGTATTTCCTCCAAAACAGTTTTAAAGGGAATGTCAAGGGGAGTACATTTCCCCATTTAAACAAGAAATCGTTTCAAATATGCCCGTCAAATTTCCAAAAAAACCAATCGAAAAGAGCGTCAAAAGTATGGCATGTGCTTTCAAACACAAAGCTATTCGTGCACTATTTTTATACCTACATATTACTAGCTCTATTTTAGGCGCCTGCCCATACGAGTTCATGTGCACTCTGCGAAAATTTTAGTCAGTTTGGGAGAAAAATTTATGATCAATGGAAAATCGTTTAAAAAAAACAAGCTTTTCCACTTTTTAAACGTCTGAAATTAAAATATTTTTAAAGGGAATAAAATCTTGCCCATGCTCTACAAATTTTGAACAGGCTATACGTCAGATTGGAAGGGGCCCTCGGCCGCCCCGGGGGCTCTCAGCCCCTATGGGGACGTCATAGCCTGTTTGAATCTGATGTAAAAACATGGGCCCATTGACTTTATTCCCTAATTAAAATCTTGCAAAAATTTTTTTTTAAAATTCGGTAAACCAGTTATACAGGTTTTACGCTATCGGGACACATCGATAACACATCGTAGAAGTCTCGTTATTGTTTCCCAAAGGACAGACTGATTGCAAACTCTTTCCAAACCCCAAATCTTCTCCACAGTAAACAAACAGTGCAACACATCTACTAATGATCCGGGCACCGGGTGTTTGTCCGAGTAAGGCTATTGTAAAAATAAATAGTCAATTTGTGAAGTTTTTTCATTGTGTTTTAAGTCGCATTCAGTTCTTTTCTGATGCCTATACGATTTTTTAAATACCTTAGTGTTCCCGTAGGCTTTCCCCCTTAGTCTTTTACAAGGGGTTTTCCAGCAGTGCTTTGAGTCAGGCCCTGCCCCCACGGTCTCTAGGAGAGAAACAGCAAGAGGAACAAGCCGGAGATGCCAGACTACTACAACAGAGTTGCAGGCTGTGGAAGCCCTGAACTCCATCAAAATGCTGCTGCTTGAATTGTCACTGATGCCAGAGCAAACTTGTACTTATTTGCACACCAATTTTACACGAACTTCGTTGACTTGATGTGCGTGATAAAATAATTTTTAAAATACTTTTTGTTGCCCACAAAATTTTCATAACTTGGAATCATTGTATATTTGTGCCTATTTTTAATCATTATATTCTCTGAATTAGCCTTAGGTCCAGTGATCTCTTCCTATTTCTTTTAAAAAGGCGTGATTCTAAATTTTCATCCAAAACATACGACATGTGAGTTTTCAACAACTGCTCTCCACTTTTATGGAGCGACCTACCGGTGATATACCGCCAGTCCGATAGTGCAGACTAGAATTAAGTATAAAAAGAAAAGTAGAAGTTTAAAACATGAAAACACGTCTGCTTACAATGTTATATTGAAATTTAACTCCTTTAAGGTCCTGGTGATTTCATTGCTATATTTCTTTGATTTGAAGATTTTTTATTTCTTGTTTTAGCTTTTACTTATTTAGCTCTTAACTTTGCCATTGAGGTTTTACTGTATTTTAGTAGTAGGCCTACTTAGATACTTCTCTCTTGTCGTCCGGAATCTTTTCCTTCCCATTTTCTCTGGAGAGCAGCAGTGTGTGACGCAGTGGAAATGGCTGTAAAAATCATGTTACTTTTGTTTTTCATATAAGCACGACATGCTCGGGGCGCAGGGGGGGGGGAGGGGGGAGGCTGTTACTTGCGAATTTACGTCGATTTAATAGTTTGCTCTTCACTTGAGGCATGGTTAAAACATTGGGCATCATGAAAAAATCCTACGAATTCAAAATCGTAACATCACATAATTTCTTGCCTACACAATATTTTGTTAGTGGTTTTTTTTTTGGCAACGCGAGGCAAATAGCAATTCACGATAATACTCTTTTAATTACTCAACAAGTGATACTGATGTGACCTGTGGTAAGTAGTATACGTTTTAACTGTGCTAGGTAACATGTGTAACTAATTTCGTAATACTCTCATTTTGGGGATTTTAGGAACATAGTTGGAGCATATACACATGTACATATTGGCCTACAGATACTAAATACATACACGCATCTTAAAATATTCGTCATTGCTGAAGCTTTCATTTGTATACGCTTTTAGAAAAGAATGAGACTTCTCACAGTTGTAAAAATTTTCGTAGTTTTATATAAGCACAGAAAAATAGCTGGACAGCATTTATGTATTCCCTGTTGTTTACAGCATGCTTCAGCATTGGGTGATTTTTAACATATATACTAGGTGTAAAAAAATTTCTAGTGAAGACAAGTCGTGTATTAAATTGCAAACAGTTTAAAACCCGTCATGAAAATATCGGGCAAAACCAGGGGCACACTGGGAGTTTTACGCAGCCGCGGCAACTTGCAGTGAGCTGCCCTTGGAGACTATTTAAGTGGAGTGCAACTATTAGTTGGCGCATAGCATCAGGAAATTTTGGACAAAAATAATTGCTAGATCCCAGGAAATGGCAATTCCCAAGCTCCTTTTGAACATGCCACATTTCGTTCAAAGGGACTTTAACTGGGGCAAAGTTACTTATGTATTAATATGAAAGGTCAACTAGGGGTTACTTTGACATAAAAGGGTCATTCTGGGATCAAGAGGACAAAATGTTTCTTTGAATACAGACTGATGATCAAAACATGTGGTCAGTATCATCATTAAACAATGGTACATTTGGGTTGTTCTGCAATTTGAGGGAAAAGGTCATGTAGTGGTTATCTTAGCCAGAATTGGTCATTTTAGGGGTCAGCTCACGTGTCTTCATCGATTCTCACTGCGCTGGCCTACAGGATATTGTAATGAATGAAATAGTGCATTGGGGCCGCCAGGAGTTGGTGATTGGGGGTTCAACAGATTATATTGTAATGCCCACCTCAAATCCCCCACAATCAGTATATATTGTGCCTACCTATGCCTACCTATCATGGGTTGTACCCGTGGCTGGCCCTTTTTTCCTCCTAGGGGAAGATAACATAGATAACATACCCTTGTTTTATACCCAACCAAAAATACAGATACCATTATGGAAAATGTATGCCTAAGGTAGGCTCACCTGTGGCCCTGGGCTATGTTCTGTGGAATGATGTGGACTACAGTTCAATCGTCTAAGAAGGATTAGGTTATCTTTACATTCAAGCATATAATGTAAAGAAGGGAACAAATAGCTTCATGTGGCATGCATAGCATGCCAAATTTTTTACTGCCCATAAAGGGATTTCCACTCATATTAAGGATGAAAATAAATGAACCGTCAGGCTGTCTGATGTCTGATGCTAGCACTTTTAAGTGCACAAAACATTTTATGGAAAACGGGACAATTAGCAGGCAAACCAGGACACTCGGAAAATGTACTCCAAACCGGGACAGTCCTGGTCAAACCGGGATGGTTTGAACTTTTATGAGTGCACCGTGCCAGTGCTTCGCTGAACTTAATTGTTAGCCTACAATCATTTGGTTTATATAGGCTACGCCTTACCGCCAGTGGTAATTTTCACCACAGTGTAACTGATTTCATTCATTGCTTATTGTCTTTACAAAGACACTAGGGTAAACTGGGGTAAAAACGCCCATGGGGTAAAAACGCCCAGAAAACTTTTTTCCTCTGCTAGTAAAAAATCATATGGTGTGTGATAGAATGGAACATATTTATATTGAGAACAATGTTAGTATATAGTAATGATATAAAGAAAAAATATTATTAACATATTTCTGGGGTATTGAGGAACAGTTGAAAAAAATATGACAAAAAAAGTTTTGAAAAATCCCCATCACAGGTTTAGCCTTCATCAGCTCATATTGACCCCATATGTAAATGTTGTTTATTTTTTATTATTTTTTAGTTGATATATATTAAGAAGGGTTAATTACAGCATTATGCTTAGTCAGTGTAAAAACATTTATTTTTATATACGCTTAATACCCCCACTTTAAGTGGGCGTTTTTACCCCGGGCAAAATCAACGGCCATGGGGTAAAAACGCCCAGCAGCATCCTTCACATGCAACTATATTAAATCCTTATTTATCTTCAACCACCTCAATAGTAGAACTTTCTACAGCTATTAATTATAAATACTAGTTATTTGAGACCAACAACATACATCTGACAATTTAATTCTTACTTAATATTCTCCAGATATTATCATTATCGAACTTCAAGTTGTTTACAATTTGGTAACTTCTTTTTATGATGTAACTGACCTTCTTCAAATCATCATGTAGCCCCCTCCCCCCTTTATTAAATACTCCAGATATATACTGACAATAAATGAATTACATTTTGCAAATCAATCTGATAAAAACTATTAAGAGTCATAAAACTATTTGCAGGTGTTTCACTTTTCCTAAATCTATAACATGATAACCCATAAGTGCTTTTTGAGTACAGCCAAGCATTCATCACACGGTTAATGACTGTATGGGAAAATTTCTCTCCATAGAAATGTGCTCTCACATACATGTACAACACATGACCAAGTTAGAGACCACAGATGCACCACAGACAAACTAGCAAACAAATGTACAACCCGACAAAACATAGATCTAAGAGGCAAAACTACAGTAATACTGTATCTGATGGATCCTGAAGTTGGCTTCACTTCAGGTGGCTTCACAAAGGACTCAGAATCAATTCTGTATCTGCAAACATCACTGCAAATAACTATGTGGGAGAGGACATGGCAGTTATACATAATGAGGATTAATAAGTGAACAAATGATGCTATACAATGTTTTTACTCATGTGAACATCTAGTACATGGATTTCCATATTACCATTTTAGTTTGCCAGAACAAAATGATACTTCAGTAGACTCAGAGATGAAGTAAAGTATCGTTCACTTTGCATTGCAAGGTGCAGTCTGTCATTGCGATAGCAGGGTGTCACTGGGGTTTGAATATAGAGGCAGACTAAGCAAAAACTTGTTTAGCAGATGCAGATGCATGTGCCCAAACAAAGGATGCACAGTCATTGTGGTTATTATATACTGTAGTTTGCAAGGACCCAAAGCCTTTATAAACTGTTGTATCTCTGTTGACTTTCCAGAGTGACAAGGCAGTGTGCGAGCCCATGCTCATTTTGCTGTCCGTTAATGCTTCAATTTCACACGCATACATTTGTGTCAGGTACTGTAAATGACTTATATACATAGTCCTCCAGCTGTGCTTGAGATGTTTGTGGTAGTTGAGGTTGCATTCCTCAAAATTACATCAAAAGATAAAAGAAAAATAATAACTTTACCACAGGGGAACCTGTAGAATAGTCATCATTTTTTAAAAGATAAGGGTGGGCGTTTTTACCCCGAGACCTGGGTAAAAACGCCCGCCAAATTTAGTGTCAAAAACTGAGGAAAATTCCTCCTTATTGATTTCATAACCATGATGTTATATAAGCAAATTATAAAGGAGACATGTGTTGCATAAAGCCACACTTTTGTTTCCTAGAGTCTGCAAGGAGTACAGAGATACTTATGAAAAACCTCCAAAACGGTCGTTTTTACCCCAGTTTACCCTAAGTCACAAATTTTCTTTTCCACTTAACTACTGCATGTGTCCATTTCCTTCGTCCCACAAATTTCACAAAGCTGGCGAAAATTGATGAAAGATGGTTGTTTTCATTTCCTCACACTTTCTTTAAGAGAAGCAGGCAGGCAGGAACTGAGGTGTTGAAAATTTCTTAGTATCAAATTTACATAACTAAAATAACAAGAAAAAAATGTGTGTACAGTCATTGGCCTACATTTATTTCTGATCTTTGAAAATGATTCTGTGAAACTTTGGTCCTAACTCCAAAAAATTCAAAGGAGGGGGATACCTCATGCCGACAATCACAGAACATACAGCATCCCTCCCCCCAGGCATTTTTCATTTTTGTCAGGAATAAATCCTTTTTTTTGGAAAATTTCCAGCACCCTCTTCAAAACTCATCAATCCTTAGGGATGGCCCTGCCCTACCTACAACTCATAGAACATCTCTGGTCATTAACAGACCTGTCAACTAAGGCCTATCATACATGTGGGATGGGATAATGCTGTTATCTGTGTTTTACCAAGCCATCTAAAGAGTAACTGAATGATTGGCCCTCTTTTTTAATTGGGAATTGACTTTCTTCACATTTGAAAACACTACATGCAAACACATTACCTCCAGCAGGATTACCCTGACTATTGCAGCATGAGCAACAATCAGAGATGGTGGTTGCCATTTTGAGAAAAGTAAATTGCTAGAAAGAGTAGCACATTGGGCATCTTTTCAAATTCTGTTTGCTTGGAATGTTAGAATTAAATATTTGATACATGGTAATGGGTGTACTTTGCATAGAATGTGTATTTTCGCTGCAAATTCACATCTCCGATATTTTTGTCCAGGCAGCATGCTTTTCAATGGCGAAGTTCAAACGCCCTGTTAAGCTATGTTCACTTAAAGCACATTCTATGTTGACCTATACCCGGAAGGAAACGGTGCAATCATCCCAATGACACTTACAGTGTTGCTGGGGATGTTTTTTCCAATATCTTGGGAATATGGCACATGGACTGGAAAGTAGACAAATAATTTTGACAATGTATACTTCAAATTTACAGTTATCATGTTGGCCCTGTGGAATGACCTTTCTCCTCTAAAGCCACGACTTGTCCGTCAGGCCCCAACTAAAGTTTAGAGAGTGTTTCAGCTCAAAAGTGCCGAAATGCCAAAATTGATAGCGTAACACCACCTTCCTTAAATCCCTCTACATATTTTTTAAGTAATTGCTATAACTTGTTTTTACACATTGGTGGATCAATGCTGTGGGTATGGGGGGGGGGGGTGGCTTTAACATTTGAAACCAAATTCCGTTGTCATACGCAAAAAGTACTCAACCAAAACTGCTTAAGTTACAATGAATAATATTAAAACATGTTTTAGGGAAGCATAGGTGCAGCATAGGAAGATGATCTCAGCTCAGAGGGGAGAAGTCTTAAGTGAACATTGTTTTGGACCACTATCCTGGGGGATGGGTCCAAGGAAATGGATGTCCCGAAGCCCTAGCTGAGGGCGAGCCCCTAGAAAAACTCGCCCCTGCAAAATTCAAACTAATCATTGTCACAATGCAGTTTGAATGTATCCCTCCTACACAAAATGTCTCCCCCAGGAAACCCCCTGTCTGTCTATGGGCTTTGCCCCGCCCCCCCCCCCTCCCCTCCACAGTGAGGAGAGCCACGAACAACCAATAAAATTTGGTGGCTATATATTGCGCCTAAACCTGAACCTTATTTTAAATCAGTGAAGGGGCTATCTTACCTCAAGATTGCATAGTCTAAATTCTACCCCTTCCCGAACATGAAATGCACCACCCCAACTGGGAAATGGGTTGTTGCAGACTCTCTGATGTATGATGACGCCCCCACCACAAGTCCTAGAGCAGGGTGAATCCATCCAAGCTGACCAACCACCGGTAACTGGATCTGGGGCATCCAACGAAAACACACTACTGCCAGCCATACAAATCTGAGTGGAGATTTAGAAAAGAAAAGAAAAATTGTATGCCCTTAACTATAGTTGCCAAGTGACACATTTTACCTAACATCATGTTTGTTAATACCACCATGTTGGTGGTACACACGAGATGTCTGTATACATTTTGTACACTGTATATGATGTGAAGATGTAGTAGCATGCATACACAGTATACTGTACATGCCCCAGTAGTACCAATGAGTGACTTCCACTGACTGGCCACTTTTGTGTACAAGTGTACATCTGCCAGAAGCTTAATCCCCCAACATGACCACTGTTCTGCTTTTCCATCTGGAATGTGACATACATGAAGGGTTTACATTTAAATATTTATGATGAACTCAGTCACTGGACCCCATGCACATAGCTTGTTTGGTGTTTGTTCCAAGGAGTTTTTTGTTTTTGTGTGCTTCTTTAATACAATGTGATGTTTTTGTTGTCCTTATCTGAAATCATTCAAGTTTTTCTTGCAAAATTTTCTTTAACCCCCCTAGATAATAATAACCAATATTTCTGCATTTCCAATCACAAAAGTACTACATCATTTACACTGCACATACCACTTCCCAGGCATAGTGGTACATCTGCTCACAAAGTTTCATTGCCTTCACATTTAAGTCACTGATATGCACAAATCACTGATTAATCGTAGCGGTACATCTGAACAGTTCCATTGCACTCACATCACAGTCACTGATATGCTCATTGTTTTCATACATTTGGATTTATAGTTAGAATTCATCCTCTATTCATGTCAATTAAAACTGGATGACCTATCACAAATTTAAGGGTGTTATTGTGAACCCATTTTGGAATGATGACAGAAATTCTGACTATGACTTCTCCTCTTACCCAAGCTACTCAATCAGAGGTCTGATTTTTCAGTGAAGATTAATCCCTTTTATGTAGCTATTTGCAACAACTTCAGGTTGCAAAGATACTTACAAACACTTTTTACAATTTCTTCCTAAAGTGTTCTCATGTTCCTAGGACCCATATAAACTAGCACATCAAACTCCCAGAAGGAGACAACATTCGCACAGTCTTTGGGCGAAATTAGGCAGCAGGACTGCACGATTCCCGTATTTTTCTCAACAATCCCACAACTTTAACAATCGAATGCAGGAATATCCTGCACCTGCTGGGAAAATTGGCTGGGTAAAATTGGCTTTTTCCTTTGTAACTTATCAAGATTCCCTTCTTTGAACCAAAATTCATCCAAACCATTTTGGAGGGGTGAAACCCCCACCCCCCCCCAAAAAAAATTCTGGGACCTAGTGCCAACACTGGGGAGGACCCTTCTAGGAAGGACAAGACGTACTCTACTGGTAATCTTTTATACCTTCTTTCCCAAATTCCCAAATCATAACAATGGAATGGGAAGAGTTATATAGTAACTCTTCATTAATAATCCACCTTCCAATCCTTTAACTTCACCTGTTAAATTTTTCTACATGCTTCTGCAAAAATACATCTAGTTCAACTCTGGGAAGATTCCCCAGCCAACTGATATTACCCCCAAGATCTAATACCACCTCACACTTTCTAAAATCCAGGGGAATCCCTGTGATGGGATGAAAGTGGTAATTCAATAGACTAAAGAAAAGGTTAAGACTACAATACTTCATTTCATTATCCACATACAGTATTCTTACAATTTTCCCATTGCAAAGGGACAAAGCTACACCAGATGCATTGTGGGATATAGCGTATCCATGATAAAAGAAGTCTTTCACATCCAACAGTTTCTTGGTAATAGAACCATCCTTTTGGTACTTAATGTGTCTGCACAGTATTTTAATATGTCTGCATGGTATCTGAGAAATAGAGCTGTCAAATAATGATATCTTAAAAAACTCTTTAAATGTCTCCTAATATTATTTCTTTCAAGTTTGTAACTGACAGCTACAGAGAAAGGTATGGTACAAAATACCAAGCCTTCTGCATTGTATAGCAACCCCCCCACCACCAAATTTCCCGGGATTGAGCGTCCCAGTTTCTTACAGTAGCTATTTCCACCCATGGCTACACATTGTTCATGGTCCTCATGGGATTCTGAATAATGAACAAAGTGCTCTTGATTGGTAAAACAAAGTTCTCAAGCCAGCTATGGGATTTAAAAGTAACAAGCAGGAGTTTAATGTATATCTATCAAGTTATCCAGTCTGAGTCCACAACTTCTTTCATGGCAATTTTAAAAGGCACAAAACAAGTCATGGCAGCTGTCTGAGCTTCTAAATGTGGTAGAGTCAAAACTTTAGAAATGGTCAATTTAAAAAAAGTACATCAGATATGGGTCTATTATCCTCAAAACCCTGTGTAAAAAATATCAAGACAGCTGAGATTCAACAGCATCACTGTTCTTGTTATTTCTTTCCATCTTGTTAAACTCAAAGAGTTGCTGGCAAAGTCCTTCCGAAGGAAAATCAGAAAGAGACCACAATGTTGAAAAGCACACATACTTGTTAGAAACCTCATGGCTATGGACAAGCCTTCCAATAAGCAGGCCCTACACATGTTTTACCCCATTGTCCCTCAGATTGAGTGCCTACTTTGTTCCATAAATATATGACCAAGGGACCTCTACTTTTCATTCAAAACCCTGAGTCACGTCCTCCTCCAACTTCTTAAATTCAATTCTGAGGTTAAAATTTTAGTTTGTGTATTGCATGTTGACTGATTTGTGCACATAAAATTTCTTTGATTTATGCACACTGACATTTCCTGACCTCATTTCACTTGTTTGTAAATGTACTTACTGTAAAACCAGGGTATTCCCCAGGTCTTCACAGAGTATTGTCACAATGCCAAACATCATGTAAAAATTGCACTTAAAATGATGTAATATTAAGCAGAAGGTCCAAAACTCAGAGATTCCTTGCCAAAAAGAAATGCTTTCTTGTAAATTTAAAACAAAAATTTAAAAAAGTAAGTGAACTAGATGGGATTCAAACCTCCACCAAAAGCAGTAGGGATCTACCTCTCAATACAGGAAATCCATATGCCAAGTAAGAGAAGTATCTATTGTTGCTATCTTGAGATACTGTATGTGTTTACAAGCCAAGTGTCACAAACACACTTACTCATACTCACATACACACAAATATGCCTTATAGTGTGATTGCATAGATTTGTTTCGCATTCAGCAGGGAATCAAAAGGACCGTGCTCATAGCAAAGTGGCAACTCATTCAGCCAATATCTACAAAACCTAGAGACAAAATGTAGATTGGACTGGTGCCTGTGTTCTGGGACAAGCCCTTTTAATGAAAGCCTTGCCTGTGAAAATTCTTCTAATACAAAATAAAACACACTTGCTTTGTAGCAAATATTATTTTCAGTCCAAGTTCATGGTGTAATATTGGATGACATCTCTGTGCATCTTCTCCAGTGACTAGATGTTGTATTCTTGTTCCATACCCCCTTTTGATGATACCAATGCCGATATAATGAGTATTAAAATCTTGGATTATCAAAAAGCCAGTTAAATTCATACCAACTTAAAGTCTCCAAATATTTCTGAGTTATGAATGATAATATAAAATTGATACTGAGAATGTCATTCATACAGCACCTAATATTTCTTCAGTATTTTTGGTATATTCTCTCAGGTTATCTCTCTTTAGGAAAGGTTAAAAAATAAGAACAGAAAAAGATGGTCAAAAGTGAGTGGTGTACAGATTTCAAGTTACATCAATTCACAGAAATGTACAGTAGTATACCATACTGATGAGAATGCTATGAGTTTCAATAGCCTACAGTAGGTAAGCTCTGATAGTACTATTGGACACATAAAACCATACCGTACAGATACACATTCACAAGGAATATTGTAAGGTTTTCTCCACAAGCATTGAGGTCTTCCTGTGGCTGCTATAGCAACCGAACAAATATGAACTCATCAAGTGGTTCTTATCGGGAAAATAACTTTGCTATTTCTGGGATTTTTCTCAGCTTTTCTAGAATCAGTGCATGTAGGACCACATTAGTAACCCTAGGCAAAACAGACCATGAATAGCAACTTTAAAAAGTATGGGGTTTTTCAAAACCATACAAAAAAATAAGATAGTGATTTGGCAACACAAAACGGAAGTCTAGTGCATGTGATATGTCATACTGTAAGTGGCATGGATGGATGGAATTTTGTACACATAATTTTAAATGCTGATACTTTTCTGGAAATGAATCAATAGCTAAAATCCCCAAACCAGGAAATAATTTATCTGGTATCACATCGCAATTTGCTACACAAGCTGGCCAAATTGCTACACAAATGCAAAAATGTGTAGAACTTTTTTGTGTGCATAACCAAAGGGTTTTCAGTGGTTTTGTACTACAGAAGTAAGAAATTCTCAAAACTGCTACACAAAATTTGAATACTAAATTATTCCCTGGAAATGATGGATAATCTGATCTGATCAAGTGTAAGCTGGAATGAAAAGTAAATTCATGTAATGAAATAAAAATTGTATCCAGATTTCATGTTTTATGTCAACTCAGTCTTTGTTGCTGACACAACCGTAAACCTGGCAAATCTCATGCACCTCAAAAACTTCGCATGATATTTGCAAGAATTTTTTTCAAAGCAAAGTTTGGGGTGACTGCCTACTAGGGCTGTCACTGTTTAGCAATTAATCGCTAAACGATGGCATATGTAATAAACGTTTAGTACAAAGCCACCAGCAATTAATTGCAAAACCCGTTTTTCTGTATGAAACCAGAATGCAAAAATGCATTGAGGTTTCGATGATATATGTTCCATTCCAAATAATGCCATTATGCCCTTTATCTTTCAGTCACTATGCTATCTTAACAAGTCAAGTGCTATCTTAACATGTTGGAAAATAATTTTTGGTTCATATTTGATCTTGGGAATTCCTGGGAAATTTTGCATTTTGACCACTAATGACTTGAGATGATCTTGGGAATTCTTGGGGTAATTTGCTTTTTGACTCCTGGTGAACCCATGAGACGATCTTGGGAATTCTTGAGAAATTTTGCTTTGTGATCCCTGTGACCCCAGATGACGTTTAACCTCCACCAAAAGTGAAAGCATTCATCTTCGCACCATAATGCATCCACATACTACAGTATGTATGAAATCTATCCAGGCTTTCTAGCTTGAGATATCATGTTAACAAGGTTTCCAGTGTTTGACCCCTGGTGACCCCAGATGACCTTTGACCTCCACCAAAAATGATAGGGTTCATTGTCTTACCATTAAGCATCTACACACTAAATATGAAATTTATCCAACCCCTATCTTGAGATACTGTGTTAACAAGGTTTTCTGCATTTGACCCCCGTGACCCCAGATGACCTTTGACCTCCATAAAAAACAGTATAGTTCTTCCTCTTAATTTGGGGCATCTATGTACCAAGTTTGAGAACCGTCAGAGTTTCCCTTCTTGAGATATTGTGTTAACGAGCAAAGTGTCACAAACACACGTGCACACACACCCACATACATACACACACACGCCATCATGAATGCATTGGTTTCTCTTATCATCAAAACCAATAAAAAACAATCTGCAGTCATTACAGAAAATTAGATGTTCACTTTAAATCTTTTTGAAAAAGTTAAGTACATAATTATACACATGGCACACACGTAAACATACAACATCAAAGTGGAGCTTCTAGTTCTATGAGGATCCTTGTTTGAGGTTCATGAAAACTATGTCCCCCAGACATCACTAATGCATTTTACATATTCATCATGTTCAAGGGCACGTTTAAAGTATCTATATGTTGATCACAGCGCTTGCGATTAATCACTAAACGATTGCAAAATTTTGCGATTAAACGTTTAGTAATTTTGCGAACTGTTCACAGGCCTACTGCCTACTGCCTTTAAGCAAATTACAAGGTTTTGAGTTCTCCAAGTTAGTAGGCTAGTCAAACATAGGTTGTGCTTTGCTCTTACCTTAGCTTGTACAGTAGTTAATTACTGACACTACAAAGTTGTGAACCCCACTCAAGAAAGCTGTGGTTAAAAATAGGCCAATTTGGATTTCTAGAGAGGTACTTAGAGCAGTCAGGAAGAAACATAAATGTTGGGGTCGTTATAAGGTCAGTAAGAATTCTGATGACTTTGTAGTCTACAAGAATAAGGAACTATTTGGTTATTGACACTAAAGCTAGGTTTGAAAAGCTGTTGGCCAAGGAGGTTAAGGTAAATCCAAAATCTTTTCATGCCTATGTCAGGTCTGAACAGAAAGTTAAGGAGGGTGTTAGACATCTCCATGGAAATCAAGGCACACTATTAAGCTAGTTAGTGATCTTCAGGATATGGTTAAAAGATATGGTTGGGCACCCCTGGTTGAATATATGGTTGAATATCCTAGTACAATTGTGCTACCATGAGTTGGTCACCTAAATCATGTTGTGCACAGTGTATGTCCCAGGGATGTACCTAGCTGGGCAAATTTGAGTGCCGGGTAATTGTCTGATCTGAGGAAAGCCCCTCACCCCACCCCGTGGCATGTACCCCATTTTTCAGCCAAATACTTTATCATTTTCCCCTCCTTTTACTTTAGGGAGTAAATTCAGGGCTAGTTTTAGGTCTCGGTAGGCAGATTTGTGATGGGCAGGGAGATTTGTGTTTGCCTGGAGTGCCAGGTGGGAATATCAAATGCTGGGTGTCACCGCCCAGCACCGCCCACCGTAACTACATCCCTGGTTTATGTGCCATACATTTTGTATGCAGTGGTCGACTAGTTAGGATTAAGTTTTGGGTGATATTAGGCCAAACTTACGATTTTATGAAGACTTAGGCCTGGGCTACGTCACTTCTGGGCACTGATTCTAAATTAGTAACAGGCCGTGTGTTACGTTACATGGCCTCGGCACAATACAATGCACTTCGCAGTGATGTGTAGTGTAATGGGCTTATAGGCCATGTAATGTAATGCACAGCCTAAGCTTGTTCGAGGCAAAGGCGTTTCGAAACACTACGTATATGTGTGTAGTATATGTACGTAGTGTTTCGAACGCCTGTGGTTCGAGGGCTAGTCTTTGCCTAGGCTACCTGAGTTCCTGTAGTGTAAGGCTAGGCCTAGTCCAGGAGTTTTTGTTTCAAAATTTTACTGCAAAGTGACTAAAACAATTGTACTGCCTCTCGGATGTCTCTGGATTCCTACTGCAAATATTGGTTTCCAAATTACTGCAACCACCTGGCACTGATCCAAATTTTCCAAAAAATGGGATGGACCTAGCGTTCTGCCTTAGGGTATTAACATAACATAACATAACATAACATAACAGGTTAAAGGGCAAAAGAGGGCTAAGGCCCCATAAGATGCCCTGAAGTCCATACAACCTTAACTGAAAACAAACAACCAACCAACACCAAACGAGCCCAGTACAAATTAGATCCTACCACAGTTATGGAAGAACTTGTCAATGTTAACCTTAAAGCAGTGCACGGATGTAGAGTTAACTACCCACTCAGGCAGACTATTCCACTCATTAACAACTCTATGAGAGAAGCTGAACTTCCTAATGTCGAGCCTTGCAAAACACTTAACTAGCTTCTTACAATGGCCTCGAACCCGAGAATTACTTTGAACCCTTAAATAATTGCAAGATGACAAAGGATTCCTTTCAGAGAGAAATTTGCACACCTGAAGCATGTCCCCCATAATCCTTCTCAATTCCAGAGTGGTAAGTCCAAGATGCTTAAGTCTAACATGATAAGGTGTTTCACCTCTGAACCTGCTCTAAAAGAAACTTGTCCTTTTCATAGAAGGGACTCCAAGCCTGGGCTGCATAGTCAAGGTGGGGTCTCACCAACTGCTTATACAAACAATTTCTTTACTAAAACTACTGAAATTCCTCTTGATCAATCCAAGCACCCTGTTAGCCCTAGCAGCAGCAGCTGCACACTGTCTAGATGGCTTTAAATCGCCTGTAATAACTACACCCAGATCCTTCTCAAAAGTCACATCACTCAGAATACTACCATTCATGTTACAGTATAATCATTGCTGAAATTTTTAGGACCAAAGTGAAGGACTTTGCACTTATCTGCATTAAAAGCCATCTGCCAAGTCTGAGACCAAGAATATAACCTATCCAAGTCTTTTTGCAGTAAAGAGGCATCATCCTTATCACTAACCTTCCTATAGAGCTTCGTATCATCAGCGAACTTACTAATACTAGAGGTGAAAGAGCTATCAATATCATTGATGAAAATCAAGAAAAGAAGCAGGCCAAGAACAGAACCCTGTGGAACTCCACTTGTAACTTCCTTCCAAGAAGAGAAATTACCATTAACAACCACTCTCTGAGATCTACCATTGAGCCATGAATTTATCCAGTCAGCACAACTGCCCTTGATGCCTAACCTATGCAGTTTAACCATAAGTCTACCTAATGGAACTTTGCCAAAAGCCTTTTGAAAATCAAGGTAAATGACATCAACACTGTGACCAGAATCAAGAGATAAAGACACATCCTCAAGAAAGCTTAGTAAATTAGTAACACAAGATCTACTAGGTAAGAAACCATGCTGTGACAGATTGAGTAACCCATTATCTAAAAGATATTTAAGTAAGCAATCCTTAATTGCAGATTCCATAACTGTGCACACAACACTGGTTAAACTGACCGGCCTATAATTGCAAGGCAAGCTCCGATCCCCCTTTTTGAAAATTGGAGTAACATTAGCAATCCGCCAGTCAGCAGGTATAAAGTTTGAATCCAGAAACTTCTGAGAAATAATGCAAAGAGGAACTGTCAAAATCTCGGAGCATTCATGGAGAATGGCAGGATGGATCCCATCAGGCCCGGGAGCCTTACTAGCTTTTAAACTCTTCAACTTATTACAAACCAACTCTTCAGAGAAGACAACATCACTTACTAAAGAAGAATTATCAGAACCCCTACAAGTCCCCAAAATAGATGAATCCTTGGTAAAAACAGAAATGAAATAATCATTTAATAAATTAGCCATATCCTGATGATCACTAACTAGTGTGCCTTCATTACCTTGGAGAGGCCCAACACCCTCCTTAACCTTCTGCTTAGACCTAACATAGGCATGAAAAGATTTTGGATTTACCTTAACCTCCTTGGCCAACTGCTTTTCAAACGTAGCTTAAGTGTCAATAACCAAATTTTTAACTAAGAGTTCCTGATTCTTGTAGACTGCAAAGTCATCAGAATTCTTACTGACCCTATATCGACGCCAACATTACGTTTCTTCCTGGCTGCTCTAAGTACCTCTCTAGCAATCCAAATTGGCCTATTTCTAACCACAGCTTTCTTGAGTGGGATACACAACTTTGTAGTGTCAGTAACTATATTACGAAAAACACTCCATGCTTCAGCAGGGCCTAAGTGAGACAAACATGCAACCCAATCTATGGTAAGAAGCTCTTTAGCATGAGTAAAGTTAGCCTTGCTGAAATCTAAAACAATTTTGTCACTACCTTAAAGTTTGCTGAAACAAAGTAACTCAAAGCTTATGAGGTCATGGTCACTAGATCCTATCTAGGGCTGTGACCGTTTAGCGATTAATGGCTAAACGATCGCATGTGTAATAAACGTTTAGTACAAAGCTACCAGCGATTAATCGCAAAACCTGTTTTTCCGTATGAAATAAAAAACAATTTGCCGTCATTACAGAAAATTAGATGTTCCCTGTAACTTTTTGAATTAACATCAAATTTGAGCTCCTATCAAGACCTGTGTTTGAGGTTCATAGAATTTATGTCCCCTGGACGTCACTAACATTTTAGATTCATCATGTGCAATAGCACTTTTTAATAGTCTCTATGTTGATCATAGGTACTTGCGATTAATCGCTAAACGATCGCATAATTTTGCAATTAAACGTTTAGTAGTTTTAAGTACTAAACGTTCACAGCCCTAATCCTATCTTACCACTACTAGCTACATTTCTAACCATGTTTTCATCAGTACTAAGCACTAAATCCAGACAATTATCCCCACGAGTGGGAAACAGAACAAGCTGGGTAAAGAAACCATCAGACACTGCCTCCAGAAAATCCCTCCCATGTGACCCACTAGTACATGAATGCCAATCAATATCAGGAAAATTGAAATCCCCAAACACAACTGCCCTTTTCGAAGAGACTTTCCTAAAACTTTCGAACAAACAATTATTATCAGTACAAGAATTTGGTGAATGATAAATAATACCAACAACTAAAGGAGTGCCAGACTCATTGGCAAAACTAAGTTTACACCACAAGCAGTTAGAAAATCCAGAAGAAAACTTGTTGGTGACATCAACACAATTTATGCTATCCTTAACATACAGTAAGACCCCTCCACCTCTACCGTAGACAGTATCAGCCCTAACTTGCCTGGAAATTTTGTACCCAGGAACCTGAATTTCAGAGTTGCTGATATCACTATGGAGCCAAGTTTCAGTAACCCCAACAATGTCTGGATTGTCTATGGAAATATGAGCAAGGAACTCACTGAACTTATTGAAAAGGCTGCGAACATTGGCAAACATGACCTTCATTCCACAAACAGCCCTAGATATGTGCTTCCCCTTGCTACTAACACAATCATTCTGAGCATAATAGAACTCAGAAACCCCCTCATTCCTGGCTGACCAGTGTTCGATTTTAAGGAATTAGCAATTCTCCGAAGGGCTACCACATTGTAAAATTTGGTTGTCCTGCTCAAAATAAGGTAGTCCCAAGTGTAACCATTTTCCCAAGTTCGCAACCATGAAATTGAAGTGGCTTTCACTTTTAGACAACCACCCTCCCACCCCAACTTGAAAAAAACAAAAACAAATATCTACTGTATACTGTAAGAGTGCTGTCTCGTGGCATGCATTAGTGTACATTATGGACATAGTTAATGTTATGATGTTCGCATTGGGTGTTAATAAATCAAACATCTTTAAATTGAAAGCACTGGTGTTACAACATCACCACTACGAATTTATAGCTTGCACGAAGGAATTCAGCTTCTCTGTGTACAGTGCAGGCCTAGTGGCCTACTAGTGGAGTTTGTACGAGGCACATCTTTTGGCTTGATAGTGCTATGCACATTTCGATAAAGTGACTGTTTGGGAAGTTGTGGTGAACGTGCATAATCACCGCACTTTGCTGCAAATCTTTTGATGCAATTTTTAAAGTTCCTTGCTTGAGCATGCAATTCATCGAGTTTCTAAATGTAAACATCACATCACTTTCCTAAAAAGATTTGGTTGTACAACATTACACACCTGTTTTTGCAAAATCTGGTAGTCCTGCAGAATTCCTGGTTGTCTCGGGCGACAGGACTACCCTTAAAATTGAACACTGCTGACCTCACCCCTGACTCTAGTTTGACACCTGAGAATCAACAGCCCGAGAAACCCGCCTACCCAACTCGTTAGCCCCTATGCTCGACAAGTGCAACCCATCTTTAGCAAAAAGATCCCTCCTATTTACAAAACCAGCGCAGGTATCAACAAAGAGAAAACCCTCAAGAGCCTACTCGTTTTTCAACCACTTATTAAATCCCAAAATTTTGCCCCAAGAGACCTTCCTATCAAACCGAGGGAGAATACCACAAACAACCACTTTCGTACGTGTCGACTTAAGCCTACAAATCAGTTCCTTATACTTTGTCCTAAGTGAAATTTGATTGTCCCGACTGAGATTATTAGTGCCCACCTGCACGGCTACAACTTCCTCGTCCCCAACAATTTTGCTAACTCTGGCAGAGATGTCCTCAATTCTCGCACCACGGAGACAAATCCTTACCCTATTCCTTCGGTCCCTCTTACAAAATTCCCTATCAGTATACCAAGTTATGGAGTCCCCAACAAACAGAACCTTACCCTTCACCTTTTCACCCTCCCACAGACCACCAGAAATACCAGAGACCCCTTCCTTTGATTCCTCTACAACCTCCTGAACAGTATCCTCCACTGATAACCCTGCAAAAGAATTTGACGTCTCAACAGCTGGACACCCTCTGCAATTTCAACAGGCTTTCTACCTTTCTGTACTGAAACCCACCCGTTTGAGCTGTCAGCAGCAGCCAGAAGTCCTTCAAGTTCCTTTAGGAGGTTTTACTTCTGACAAACAAAAACAAAGGTATCTCTTGATGCTTCTTCAAAAGTACAATTTAGGCCCAAATTAACAAACTCAGCCCACACGCCACAATCTTCACAACAAATAAGTTGGTCTTCAGCCATAAGCAACCTACACAAAGATACAGTAAAAGAACAGGCAAAAAACAATATATCAAAAACAAGAGCTATAAAAGGACAGTAAGAGCTTGCAGAGTGATTGCCTAAATCTAACTGTTGGGCTTTACTTATTGGCCTAGCCTACAACAAAAACAAATGAACAGGTAAGGTTAGGCTCACACAAAAACTGACACCCACAATGTGTTAGGACAGTAACAATAACAACAAATACTTGACAAGAGACGCCGGAAAAAGAAACACGGAGGAAAAGTCACCAAAACAATAGACAACAAAAACTGACAACTAAGAAAGAAATGATCGAAGCTTTCAAACAAGACCAGATGAAGAAATACACAAAAATGAAAAATAATCAGTGAGAAAACTAGCAAAATTTACGAGCACCGAGTTGAGCACAGCAGTCACTTCGAGCACCAACGTGTGTATGGTTAACGTTTGATTTTACGTTAGGCCTAGAACGGTAATTTAGATTCGCTAAACTAATACGTAGGCTACAGTGTAATATTCTGCAGGAGAGCTTTTCTATACCTGAGGCTGAAAGTGCCACACAATTCTTCGGAGTTTCTGCCTTCTTGTTGATAATTTTCCTTCTAGCAGGAAATAACTTGCTTCCAGTTTACTTCTGGGTTTCATAGTTTGACATATTTCCAGATGGATGTAAAAACCGAGAAGATAATATATGCTCAAAATTATTTAAAATCATGAATTCGTGCTGCTCGTCGGAAGGTGGTATGTAACTTTGATAACAGTTGTAAATGTTCATAGGCCTTAAAAGATGTGAGCCTTAAGCATTATTTTTTCCCAGGACGAACGTGAGCAAATCGAGTTTTCAAAAAAGGGTCGAAAAGCTGTCATTTTGGAATTAGAGGTGTGGCCTATTTCCAAGAAGCTGATAGGTCCATTAGCCAGATTTGGCCTGACTCGTCCTGGGAAAAAAAAAAAAAAATACGCGAGCCGTAATGGACTTTGGCAAGAAGGTAAACCCTCTACATTTAGTCCCTAAAAATTGATTTTTCACCCTGTTATGAGAGGGCAGTGAAACCATTCTTGAATGTATTTGGTAGTTATTGAGTTGGAAATTATGCTGTGAAAAAATGGTTGAAATTGGTTCCACCTCACCCGATTGCGAGACTTTGGAAAGACAGCGGACCTATCTCACATATTGCTGAGTGACAAGGGGGCGGGTCACTTGTTTTGTATTCATACGCGTGTAGATCAAAACGTCGTTCTTGTGACAGGTAAGTTTTCCGGCAAAAATCATATCTTTCTTTTTGTAGATTTTATCGACTTCTCTTCGTTCCCACTTTTTCTTTTCTTTATTAGGCTTCGTTTTGTTAATCATATCTTACTGCAAATTTCCAAATCAGGTCACTACACGCTATTGCATGTAGCCTACATTATCAAGTCGTACACCCCTCCCCCCCCCCCCCCACTTTGGACGTTGCATTTTTCTGGTTGAAATTGCTAATAGTTTTATGAATGTTTTCCCATTCTTAGATGAAATATTTCATGTAATTTGCATTTGAAAGGTATCAATAAAGACACGGCTCCCGGCTACTTTAGTAGCCCTGACCTTTTATTGATACCGAATTTGTCTAGGTTCCCAACGCAACTCTTGTTTCTAAAGGAAAGCCACTCTGAACTGAATATTCATAAATGACCGACTGTAAAATGCTCTTCTTGTATTGCAACTATGGATTAAGTTTCTTAGGGGGTAGGGCTAAGCATCTGCCAACAATAGGTGACCATTGTCCACGTTTCATGGTGCGATGATTTGTAAAAGAAGACAGCGGTTCCTTTAAACTTGACCAAGTCTCCCTCCGTGTTTTCCCTGCCGTCTTAAGGGGGCGCTCCACCATTCCATGAAATTGCACTTTTGCTGGGGGAGGGTGAACCCTCTACATGTAGTCCCTAAAAATTTTGTTTGGGTTGATTTTTGACCCTGTTATGAGAGGGCAGTGAATCCTTTGTTAGATGTATTTTGGTAGTGACTGAGTTGGAGATAATGCTGTCAAAAAATGGTTCAAATTGATACCACCAGAGCAGATTGTGAGGTTTGGGAAAGACAGCGGACTTATCTCATATATTGATGAGTGACAAGGGGCGGGGGGGGGGGGGGTGGCGGATCACAAGTTTTTTTCAATATTCATGTGCCTGTAGCTCAAAGAGTCAATGGTCGTGCTGCGAAAATTGATGGGTCCATATGCTGACGTTGAAAATTTAGACAAGGAATGAGAGGCAGCGTAACAAGCAGGCCCGTTTTAGTGTGTAAGTCGGACCAAATTTTAAGTGCTGCCATGAGGTTAATAATAAAGGAATGGTTACGGTTATACAGGATCATTTAATTGAAGGGGGAAGGTGACTTCAAGTTTGACAAATGCCGAATGATGACGGCCTATGGGAGAGTGTAGAAAGTGTCTTCAACCCGGGGCGCCCCAACGCCCTCCACCTCCTTCCCTTGATACGCACTTGAATGCAAAGTGCTCTTTCAGGTTAAAGATACCAGTCACAGTACAGCTGACAAGCTGGCCGTCAGCACTGAGATATTTAAATATCATTACGGTAAGGATTTTGCAAGGAAGTCTTAGCATTTATTCAAACTTCAAAAAGCGCGTATACGTGTACCACCAATCATTCTTCCATGAAATCGCGTATACTTACTTGATTTTGGTCTGTTTGAAGGCCGTTCAAAAGTTGTAGGTCACAAGTAAGTAAATCTCGAACTCGAGCGCTGATTATGTGAGTTGTGTTCGAGTTGGAGGATTTGTGCTCTTAGACCAAAGAAATCAGAAAGGCCCGCAGGGGACTGATCGTCGTCGGGACAGTGGTGAAACCAGATGGGGGTAGGTGCCATGTATGTCCCTCGTCGAGGACGGATCCCCCGCAAGGTCGTTTAAATTTCCCAGTGTAGTCGGGAAACGTTAAAATATGAAGTAGTCCACAAAAGCCAGTCGCCCCTTGTGGTTTACTTGATATTTGAGGGCAGATCCTGTAGTAAACTAATCCCCCAAATTTTCCAATTTCACGCCTTAAAACCCAAAATGCGCACCGAAAATTTTGAATTTTACTCTCGACGACCTTACGGCACTCCGTCTCCCTTGTCGGGGCTTCAGGCTGCAGTCACCCTACGTAGGGAAGTTTGGACCCCTGTCGCGCAAATCATTCTGGCGCTACCCCCGGCCAGCGTCGGGATTACACATTTTATCGTTCCTACTAGACCTATGCCGACTACATGTTTACCGAAGAAATTGGAAAATTTTGCGACCGGCAAGACCACGGCTTCCTGAGCTTTACCCCGCCCGTCCCTCCCCTCCCCTATTGCCATTATTATAGATCACAGGCTACTAAGAAACATTATAATAATTACACGCCATGCTATAAACATCAATAGCGTAACATTCGAGCATTTTGAAACCAATTTTGGGGGCGTGTTTCAGGCAATTAATTAAAGTACGGTACCAATATTTAAGTATGTAGGTGAAAAGGGGTGCTCGCTCCAGCTCCCGACCCCCCTTACATCCGGCACTTCTACTTGTATATCTCACAACGTAACACGATAGACTACTAATATTAATTATAGTGCGCTGGAGTATCAGCATTGTTGTGGCTTAGTTGGTATGGCGCTCGACTCCGTCTGTTGAGTACGTGAGTTCAAGTCCTCCCGGAGACTCGGCAGTGTGCTTTTCCTCGTTTTGCGGTTTTAATGCTGTGGAACTGTCGACTTTTACAGTTGTTTTTCTCTTTCATATCTTCCTTTTTGTAGCTTTTATCGACTTCTCTTCTTTCCCACTATTTCTTTTCTTAATTAGGCTTCGTTTTGTTAATCATATCTTACTGCAAATTTCCAAATCAGGTCACTACACGCTATTGCATGTAGCCTACATTATCAAGTCGTACACCCCCCCACTTTGGACGTTGCATTTTTTCGGTTGAAATTGCTAATAGTTTTATGAATGTTTTTCCCATTCTTAGATGAAACCGATTCTATATTTCATGTAATTTGCATTTGATACGAAAGGTATCAATAAAGACAGGGCTCCCGGCTACTTTAGTAGCCGGGAGACCTGTCTTTATTGATACCGAATTTGTCTAGGTTCCCAACGCAACTCTTGTTTCTAAAGGAAAGCCACTCTGAACTGAATATTCATAAATGACCGACTGTAAAATGCTCTTCTTGTATTGCAACTATGGATTAAGTTTCTTAGGGGGTAGGGCTAAGCATCTGCCAACAATAGGTGACCATTGTCCACGTTTCATGGTGCGATGATTTGTAAAAGAAGACAGCGGTTCCTTTAAACTTGACCAAGTCTCCCTCCGTGTTTTCCCTGCCGTCTTAAGGGGGCGCTCCACCATTCCATGAAATTGCACTTTTGCTGGGGGGTGAACCCTCTACATGTAGTCCCTAAAAATTTTGTTTGGGTTGATTTTTGACCCTGTTATGAGAGGGCAGTGAATCCTTTGTTAGATGTATTTTGGTAGTGACTGAGTTGGAGATAATGCTGTCAAAAAATGGTTCAAATTGATACCACCAGAGCAGATTGTGAGGTTTGGGAAAGACAGCGGACTTATCTCATATATTGATGAGTGACAAGGGGCGGGGGGGGGGGGGTGGCGGATCACAAGTTTTTTTCAATATTCATGTGCCTGTAGCTCAAAGAGTCAATGGTCGTGCTGCGAAAATTGATGGGTCCATATGCTGACGTTGAAAATTTAGACAAGGAATGAGAGGCAGCGTAACAAGCAGGCCCGTTTTAGTGTGTAAGTCGGACCAAATTTTAAGTGCTGCCATGAGGTTAATAATAAAGGAATGGTTACGGGTTCGTTGAATATAGCCTTGTACATCCGCTTATACAGGATCATTTAATTGAAGGGGGAAGGTGACTTCAAGTTTGACAAATGCCGAATGATGACGGCCTATGGGAGAGTGTAGAAAGTGTCTTCAACCCGGGGCGCCCCAACGCCCTCCACCTCCTTCCCTTGATACGCACTTGAATGCAAAGTGCTCTTTCAGGTTAAAGATACCAGTCACAGTACAGCTGACAAGCTGGCCGTCAGCACTGAGATATTTAAATATCATTACGGTAAGGATTTTGCAAGGAAGTCTTAGCATTTATTCAAACTTCAAAAAGCGCGTATACGTGTACCACCAATCATTCTTCCATTGATAAATCGCGTATACTTACTTGATTTTGGTCTGTTTGAAGGCCTTTGAAAAGTTGTAGGTCACAAGTAAGTAAATCTCGAACTCGAGCGCTGAAAATGTCAGTTGTGTTCGAGTTGGAGGATTTGTGCTCTTGAGACCAAGGAAATCAGAAAGTCACTCAGGGGACTGATCGTCGTCGGGACAGTGGTGAAACCAGATGGGGGTAGGTGCCATGTATATCCCTCGTCAAGGACGGATCCCCCGCAAGGTCGTTTAAATTTCCCAGTGTAGTCGGGAAACGTTAAAATATGAAGTAGTCCACAAAAGCCAGTCGCCCCTTGTGGTTTACTTGATATTTGAGGGCAGATCCTGTAGTAAATCCCCCAAATTTTCCAATTTCACGCCTAAAAACCCAAAATGCGCACCGAAAATTTTGAATTTTACTCTCGACGACCTTACGGCACTCCGTCTCCCTTGTCGGGGCTTCAGGCTGCAGTCACCCTACGTAGGGAAGTTTGGACCCCTGTCGCGCAAATCATTCTGGCGCTACCCCCGGCCAGCGTCGGGATTACACATTTTATCGTACCTACTAGTCCTATGCCGACTACGTGTTTACCGAAGAAATTGGAAAATTTTGCGACCGGCAAGACCACGGCTTCCTGAGCTTTACCCCGCCCGTCCCTCCCCCACCCCTATTGATGCCATTATTATAGATCAGGCTACTAAGAAACATTATAATAATTACATGCCATGCTATAAACATCAATAGCGTAACATTCAAGCATTTTGAAACCAATTTTGGGGGCGTGTTTCAGGCAATTAATTAAAGTACGGTACCAATATTTAAGTATGTAGGTGAAAAGGGGTGCTCGCTCCAGCTCCCGACCCCCCTTACATCCGGCACTTCTACTTGTATATCTCACAACGTAACACGATAGACTACTAATATTAATTATAGTGCGCTGGAGTATCAGCATTGTTGTGGCTTAGTTGGTATGGCGCTGCTCGGGCTTGACCTCCCAAGGAAAAATTACGAACGTGTCCTAATTGACTTTCTACTTAATTCCTACAAGACTGTAATTTGGAGCACACGTATTGCTATTGCCAAGAGCGTCAACCGCCACTACAATATTGATATCCCCTTGTATTACCATACTAGTTTAAAGAAGAAAATTAATCTAATTTATCATTACTACAGTAAGCGCCACGAACTTAGCAAATTCTGGGGTATTTTTGACCAAGGGGAATCCCCGATTATTCTTTTCGCCACGATGGGGGCAATTATACTTATGTATTTGACTGGTAATTTGGTTCGCTATGGTTTCTCATAACTTTTACTAATGAGTCTTTCTGGCTACAAATTCCAAAGGTGCTTTGTTTGTACATTGTTTATATGAGTTCACTAACCAAAAGGAGTACGGTTTAAGTTTGTGTCCTATGTGAAATTCTAATTTGGGTCCTTATGAGTTTGTATGTATTTGTTTGTATGTATTTTGGGGCCAATCCTTACACCATAGTTACTCAAGTGCGTTTACCAAGGAATCAAATGAATCAGTGTTTAATCAATTAAATAAAATTGTTATTATTGTAAATATTGTACATATTGCCTGAGTTTTTATGGGTGAACCAGTGGGTTCGCCTACCAATAAAAGAAAAAAAAAATGGCGCTCGACTCCGTCTGTTGAGTACGTGAGTTCAAGTCCTCCCGGAGACTGGACAGTGTGCTTTTCCTCGTTTTGCGGTTTTAATGCTGTGGAACTGTCGACTTTTTACAGTTGTTTTTCTCTTTCATATATTCCTTTTTGTAGCTTTTATCGACTTCTCTTCTTTCCCACTTTTACTCTTCTTAATTTGGCTTCGTTTTGTTAATCATATCTTACTGCAAATTTCCAAATCAGGTCACTACACGCTGCTGCATGTAGCCTACATTATCAAGTCGTACCACCCCCCCCCCCCCCCCCACTTTGGACGTTTCATTTTTTCGGTTGAAATTGCTAATAGTTTTATGAATGTTTTTCCCATTCTTAGATGAAACCGATTCTATATTTCATGTAATTTGCATTTGATACGAAAGGTATCAATAAAGACAGCGCTCCCGGCTACTTTAGTAGCCGGGAGACCTGTCTTTATTGATACCAAATTTGCCTAGGTTCCTAAAGCAACTCTTGTTTCTAAAGGAAAGCCACTCTGAACTGAATATTCATAAATGACCGACTGTAAAATGCTCTTCTTGTATTGCAACTATGGATTAAGTTTCTTAGGGGGTAGGGCTAAGCATCTGCCAACAATAGGTGACCATTGTCCACGTTTCATGGTGCGATGATTTGTAAAAGAAGACAGCGGTTCCTTTAAACTTGACCAAGTCTCCCTCCGCGTTTTCCCTGCCGTCTTAAGGGGGCGCTCACCATTCCATGAAATTGCACTTTTGCAATGGGAGGGTGAACCCTCTACATGTAGTCCCTAAAAATTTTGTTTGTGTGATTTTTGACCCTGTTATGAGAGGGCAGTGAATCTTTTGTTAGATGTATTTTGGTAGAGACTGAGTTGGAGATAATGCTGTCAAAAATGGTTGAAATTGATACCACCAGAGCAGATTGTGAGGTCTGGGAAAGACAGCGGACTTATCTCATATATTGGTGAGTGACAAGGGGCGGGGGGTGGCGGATCACAAGTTTTTTCAATATTCATGCGCCTGTAGCTCAAAGAGTCAATGGTCGTGCTGCGAAAATTGATGGGTCCATATGCTGACGTTAAAAACTTTGACGAGGAATGAGAGGCAGCGTAACAAGCAGGCCCGTTTAAGTGTGTAAGTCGGACCAAATTTTAAATGCTGTCATGAGGTTAATAATAAAGGAATGGTTACGGGTTCGTTGAATACAGCCTTGTACATCCGCTTATACAGGATCATTTAATTGAAGGGGGAAGGTGACTTCAAGTTTGACAAATGCCGAATGATGACGGCCTATGGGAGAGTGTAGAAAGTGTCTTCAACCCGGGCGCCCCAACGCCCTCCACCTCCTTCCCTTGATACGCACTTGAATGCAAAGTGCTCTTTCAGGTTAAAGACACCAATCACAGTACAGCCGACAAGCTGGCCGTCAGCACTGAGATATTTAAATATCATTACGGTAAGGATTTTGCAAGGAAGTCTTAGCATTTATTCAAACTTCAGAAAGCGCGTATACGTGTACCACCAATCATTCTTCCATTGATAAATCGCGTAAGTAAATCTCGAACTCGAGCGCTGAAAATGTCAGTTGTGTTCGAGTTGGAGGATTTGTGCTCTTGAGACCAAGGAAGTCAGAAAGTCACTCAGGGGACTGATTTTTGTCTAAAAATACAAAAGTTGCTATGGGCCTCACACCCCCATTAGAATAATGTTCTTGAGCGTCAAATACACCCCTCCAAAAATAGTACTTTAACTCCGGTTTAGATCAAATTTTGTCATGATAGCTTGCCCAGTGGGTAATGAAACTCCATGGATCTCAAAGAGAACGAGTCAAAGTGTGAATGTTGAAAATTTGGGGTAGATTGAAGGTGATTTAGACTGTTTTTAAAATTCATATCAAAAAGTGACATTTCCTCCGGGAGTGTTATGTTGAAGAGAACTAGGGGTGGCTGCCACGTCTCATGCATTGGGCGTGAGGCTCACGCATTTGAGGTGAATCTCACGCTCTCACGCCAGCATTTGGATTTCGTACGCAAAGCACAGGATGCGAGGATTTAACAAATTCCGCAGAAGCGTGATCAGTCTATTGAAGTACAACCGATGACAGTCATTCCTACACCTGCTCCCCCACCTACGGAAGCCGAGAACATCGCGGTGGTATGAAATCGGACATGCCAGTTTTCCCACCCATATCTTCGGTAACAATGGGAAGGAGAAATCAAGATACGATTTCTCCTTACCATTGTCCACCGATAATGTGGGTGGAGAAAACCAAAGTGAGTGAGGGGGTACTTCAAGAAAGGATCATTACACAGTGTCTATTTTGGAATACCCTGTCCATAATGGACGCACCTTCATCTTGTAGATTGTACACATAGAACGCGCCACCAACAATCCTTTTCATCGGTGTTGTTTTCTCCTACCACATGGTGGGATTATCCCCGTTGGTAATAATATAAACAAAGGTTACATAGCGCCAATCCGTGTCATGTTCGGGTGCGTCCATTTATGGACAAGGCGTTCGAAAATAGACACTGCGTAATGGTCCTTTCTTGAAGTACCCCCTCACTAACTTTGGTTTTCTCCACCCACATTATTGGTGGATAATGGTAAGGAGAAATCGTATCTTGATTTCTCCTTCCCATTTTTACCACGTGGCACGTGCGATTTCATACCACCGCGATGTTCTCGGCTTCCGTACCCACCTGTACGTCGGTCCTGTGACCCGTGTTACAAACGATAATGTAAAAATCAACCGATAATGTAAATACGACCGATAATGTAAAAAGAATTTACCGATAATGTAAAAAACTCTTTGAACCGATAATGTAAAAAAAATTACCGATAATGTAAAAGCGTTCGTCTACCGATCATGTAAAAACTCTTTGAACCGATAATGTAAAAAAAATAAACCGATAATGTAAAAACAACCGATAATGTAAAAAGAATTTACCGATAATGTAAAAAACTCTTTGAACCGATAATGTAAAAAAAAATTACCGATAATGTAAAAACTGTTCTTATGACTTTTTCATATGGAATTAGAAACGTGGAATTTTATCAAAAAAGTCATACTTTAATTCAGAAAGGTCGTAGGTCATACCTCAGGGAAATGGCCGGCTCTCACCCCTATTTTACAGCGCCCTCTTACAGGTATATTTCCCTTAAAAGGTACATTGAAAGACAGCAGGACAATTAAAGGCCACTTTTTCTCAATTGTCTAGGCCAAATACATAATGCTATCATATTTCTCCTTCATACAAAGATATTACAAGCATAGATTCCAAAATTAAAATGGCGCGTTGACTCCTCATGGAGGCCAAAACATCGGGCGGAAGTGCTGATCACTGCTCAGTCGTTTTGAAAACAAACAGGCAAATGAATGTCTTACAAAAGTATTTATACTTGTTATTTCGGAATGTTGTTGACTGAAGAAGTACTACGCCGCAATAAATTCCACTTGAAAAAGAAAATCTTATTTCTTCAACGCAGCATTCCACGTATTTACACTTGAACATGAACGCACAATGACTGGTTTTGCAAGTTCATGGACATTCATTGGTCAGTTTCTATGGTATCTTCAAGTGACGCACTTTATATATGCACTTTTATATGTGCGCTCAATTACTTATGCGCTAATAACGGGAAAGCAACTAGCGCGTTTGTTTCCAGAGCGAGCAGAACTGTGCGTCAAGTATTCCGGATAATACACAGAGAAATGTATTCTGCGCGTATAGAACGCGTTGTGAAAGTTCACCCGCGCTAACCTCTTTGAACAGTGGAATTTCCTGTGACGCATTCTTATTTTTGTACGCAGATCGCGTAATAGAACGACGCGCATGTCAAATTTACACTTCCGCTCCGACATAGGCGTCTCCATGAGGAGTCACTGAGCGTAACAGTGTAGGTATAGGAGATTGGAATCTATGCTTATAATATCTTTGCCTTCATATACTTAAAGCGCCCTCACTCCCCTGTTGTTCCGCAAGTTCACCAAAAAGAACATATCTACGATAAATAAAATATGATCATGAAAGAACTGGAAACATAATGTTTATACATAACAGGTGGATCATATTGATGGCCACAGGCTTATTTGCATAGGTCTATGTCCCAATACAAGGGGCCCGCCCTCTTAATTAAAAACCAGATATTTCCAAAAACTAAAGAAATGGAAAATTAACACATTTTTGATACGAGCATGTCGTCCTCATATGGCTTCAACTAATAAGTGGGCGAGTTGCGCCTTACTTCCGGAGAAGGCTTCATATCTCCGAGATGATAGTGGGAAGGGATTACCCCGTTAAAAAGGTCATGCACTAAAGTGACCTACACCGTTCCTGTGAGTCCACAAGCCTATTCTTTCTCCTACTAGCTACGATGTATGCATTATTAAGTTGAAAACAACGCAGTATAGCCATATATCGTAACACTAGTTTTGGGGCCGTGGTTTCGCTTTGCCGCCGGGAAAGGTGCCTCCTCTCTAAAACCAACCCTTAATTTACCCCATCAAACTCGAAAGGTGATTATGCCTATGTGTCCTGACTACACATAGGGAAGGCGTTTGGAGGAGGCTGCCCTGGGTGGGTTTGTGACTGGTGATTTAATGAGGGTCGTCTTCGAAAACGTGTGGCGCGGATCGGGTATATTAATGTTACCATTACATAACCACAACATGCGTTTTCCGCTTTGAATGCGCCCTGTATCTAGGATAGGAGGGGCAACCACACCTAATAACTGCTCAAGGGTGATATATCGGAAGGGAAAACTTTCACTTCACATTTAACAAGTGCAAGCGAAATCATGCACAGAATTCCTAAATTTTAATTGCAAACCGTGCTAATATGGCAACAGGGGTGTTGTACACAATGCCGTAAAATCCGCTCTTGGGGACAGCTGACACTAAAAATGGGCCTTTTGACGGACCGCACGATCCCACTACGCACGGAGAGAAGGGCAGAATGGACTGACTTCGGATCTGTGATCAGCGTGGTACGATAACCTCTTGGACGCAATTCTTATCCCCCCCCCCCAACCCACAAGACATGCGAGTCAGCTTACGATGTCATTCCCGTCATCCCATTGGCGTACGCGCGAGGACCGGGTGTGAGACGGAATAACCTTCATTCCAGATTCAGAATAACGATAATAAAACATCCTGGATTTCGGAACAATGTTCATATTAAAAAATATTTAATTTTCATTTTGCTTCTTTGTTTTTTGAAATATCTGGTTTTGATTAGATGGGTGCCCGCCCACTATTTGAGCCATAGGCCCATGCAAATAAGCTGTGCCATACATTATGACCCACGCTCTTATGTAATAAAAATCTGTTCCAGTTACTTTTCAAGATATTTTTCATCGTAGATATTTTCTTTTGGTGATCTGCGGGAACAACAGAGGAGGTGAACGGGCGCTTTAAGTATATGATGGAAGGGAGAAATATGATAGGCACATTATGTATGTTGGGCCTGGCCAAGAGAAAAAAAGTGGACTTTAATGTCTTCTGCTGTCCTTTTCAATGTACCTTTTAAGGGAAAACATACCTGTAAGGAGGACGACTGTAAAATAGGGGTGAGAGCCCCATTTCCCTGAGGTATAACCTACGACCTTTCTGAATTAACGTATGACTTTTTTGATAAAATTCCACGTTTCTAATTCCATATGAAAACGTCCTAAGAACGGTTTTTACATTATCGGTAAATCGTTTTTACATTATCGGTAGACGAACGTTTTTACATTATCGGTAATTTTTTTTTACATTATCGGTTCAAAGAGTTTCTTACATTATCGGTAAATTCTTTTTACATTATCGGTTGTTTTTACATTATCGGTAATTTTTTTTTACATTATCGGTCATTTTTACATTATCGGTTGATTTTTACATTATCGGTTGTAACAACCCGCACAGGTTATCAGGCAACCGCGTGTTACCCTATCATTCCTCAGTGTACATAATGATTTTCTGCTAATGCGATAGGGTTACCATCCGTCCCGATTAAGTCGGGGCGAGTGTCCGATTTTTGAAAGGGACAAGTGGAGTGCCTGCCAGTAAGATAAATCGTCCGCCGATTTTCTCGGAAAACGAATATAGCTGTTATATATTCTGTATCAACCATTTTTGCGCAAGGAGGTGCTAAAATTCCATCTGCTACAACATCCACACATCATCAGGCTTGAGGCTGATCACTCAACAACGTGGTATACACTGCAGTACAAAAATTTTAGGGACTAAATTTGTCAGTCAATATTTTGTCGCGGAGGAACGTCCCCCCCCCCCGTCTGCCATCCTCATTATTGCTCTTCATTCGCGTTACCGAATGCAAAACTTTCGTCCGGTTTAAAGCCATACACGGACCCAGACATTTCAAACACATAGGGACGCCTAAGCAAGCCACACTTGAACTATTCTCCCTCGAGATTTCAACCATTATGCAAATTATTAGCGATTAATTTGTTATTGTTGATGTGGCGAAAAGGGGGGGGGGGGCTGAGCCCGAGGAAGCCCCCCTTTGGATCCGCGCCTGAAAGCTACCAATCACAGAATAACCAAGCTGGCCGTCAGTAAATATTTAATTCACCATATCATGACGGTGAATTTTTTTGGAAAGAAGTCTTAGCATTTCTTTAATCATCAGAAAGCGCGTGTACCAGCAGTCATTCTTCCAATGATATGGCCGCGGGGTACTTGATTTTGGGCCGATCAGCGGCGTAGGAAGATGTTTGACATTGGGGGGGGGCAGACAAGATGCGATTTCTCGACCTTGAACCCCGACCCTTTCCACACTCCAACTTAATATTTGCTCAAAGTAGTATATTTAAAGAAAAAGGAAACAACAACAACACGTCATCAGTGGTCAGGGATTCCGCTAGAAATGCAAAACTTGGGGGGGGGGGACTAATTGCTCCTAAACCCCTAGTCCAAATTGATGCTGTCCCTGGCCAAAGTTACAAGTGGGTTCAGCAGTTCAGGGGGACAAAAGCTTACTTCAAAACCCCTGTAAGGTGTATTTTGAAGGGTTTTAAAGGCCATTTACTTATGAAAGTCCAGGGAAAATCCCCTTTTTTAGATCTGCACTTTGTAACTTGAAAACCTACACGAGACTTTTAAATTTTTGCTCAAAGCACTAATTTTTTTTTAGGGGGAAATTTAATTGTAAAACCCTTTAACAAAAACGATCAATGGCAAAAAGGGTTTGGGGAAAGATGGTAGATGAAAAGGGAAAATTTTGGGTATTTCAAACCATTGTACTACAATTTTGAATAAAGTGTATATCACAGACAGTACCGTGCAGCAAAACTGGTGGGGGTTTTTAAAATGTGGGGGGACTGTTTGGACTCGGGAAAAGGGCTCTAATCCCCCCTTTTGAAAACCCACTACAATTCCCTAAAAGAGGACATCTAAGTACTTAAAACCAGGTGTGGGGGTGGAAATTTAGGGGGGTAAAAATACGGTTTATTAGTCCCCATGCTTTTCTGATGACATTGGGAAAAATCTTCCTATGCCAGAACTTGTAAGAGCTGTTATCAATACCAATTAGGTGTCTTTAAAGCTTTGGGTCAATACCAAAAGGCTGAAAATTTATGGTAGTTATCTCAGTTTAAAACTGAAAGGTGATTAACCTTAAAGGGACCATGGAAATTTGATTTTTTTTATAGTACTTTTTTCAGGAGGTAGTTGCCAGTTGAAATGAAAACCCCTCAGTGCTGGGATACATTGCACCAGAATGGTCAGAAAAGCTTTAACAAAGCTGCTGTTTTTGGAAAGCAACAATTTGAAGAAAAACCCAGGGCGGGTACTTTTTTGGGAACAGCAGTTTTTCCAAAAAAACTGGGGTAGCTATGACGTTTTGGGGAAAAGGAAAAATTTTTCGTCATGGAAATATTTCTAAATCCTAAAACGGTCTTTGTGTACTTTCATCAATTAAGATATTGGCACCTATACCTGCTACCTGTCCAACTAAGCCCCTCTGGTCATGGCAGCTATCTTGGAAAAGAAACACTGAAAAATTTAAACCCCCCAAAAAACCACATAAAAAAAAAGTGTTTTAGCAAGATCAGAAAAAAAATAGCAGAATATAGGAAAACAAGCCAAAATCCCTCAAATATAAGAAATATAGGATTTTTGGGATTTTTAGGAATTTTTAGGAAAAATAGGACATTTGACCCCATCAAGAATTAAAAAAAAGATTAATTTTTTAAAAAAACCCTTCTTCACGAGCAGAAACACTTCATGCACCTTTGTCAAGCCTCTTGAGTCTTAAAATTTAACTTAAAAACTAATCCCCCCTAGGGTTACCCTTATGCAATTTTTTTCGCCCCCTGTAAAAGGGCTTTTAACTTATTGAAAGTCAGAAAAAATTAATTACCTAAACGTAACCCTTTAATTTCAAAGGAGAAAAAAAAACCAGTTTTTTAATCATGAGTAATAAATTCTTTAGCACTGCTCTTTAAGTGTCATTTTGATTTTGTTAGGACGGGAATAAGCTTTTTCACGATGTGTTGAGCAAAGCCCTCTTTTGGCCTATGCATTAGGATGATAAAGGTGTTCTGTTATGTGGGGGCGACAAAAAAATTTAAAGTAAAAAAGGAAAAAGATTTTTAGGGGATTAAAGCAAACAAAGAATTTTGGGAAGCTGGAATAAATCTAGGTTTTGCATTAACATGACTGAAGCCAAGTTGGAAAGGTAAACTGCTTGGTTTCAAGAAGGAACAAAAAAAACCCAAAAATTTTTAAATTGTCCAGCATTTGTAGACTTGTTTTATCTTGAACCCTTGGAGCACCTATTAAAAAACAATTCCGAAAAGGAGGCAATTTAGTTCAAATTGGAAAGTTTAGAAGGAAAACCTTTTATGCTTTTTCCTTTAAAGGTTAAAAGGGGCGAACTTTATTCCTGAAAGGAAATTTCCTTTCAGATAAGCACATTCGCCCTTACTCCTTTTAAGAAATTTGGGGCCTTCATCAGATTCCCCCCTTAAATTCCCGTGTCTAATTTACTTAATTTTAAAAACCTTGTTTTCCAAAATTGTGATTAATGAAAAATGTTGGCTTAAAAACCTTAAAAATTTTAAAATTTATTTTAAATTAGCATTTTGTTTGGGCAGGGGTTTTTTTGGTGGAGTTACAATCTTTTGGCCCCTGGATTTCACCCTTTCTACCCTTTTGCTGTCCCTTTTTTAACTCTTTTCGGTTCTTTTTTGCCCTTCACTTTACCATGAAATTTTATTCATTATATTTTTAACTAAAGAGGTTTTTGCCAAAAATTCAAAACAATTGTTTCAAAAATTGCATTCACTGTGTTACATAATGATGTCTATTCTTTGTAGCTTAAAGACTTTAAAAAAAAAATACTTAACTTTTTTGCCACCCCCTTTCTTTGTTCCGAAGCTAAAAAAACCCCTTCACATCAAATACCTAATGAATCCCAACCAGAACGATCTCTACATTCTGTTGATCAATGTCATAATTCCAAGCGGGGTTCGAAAAAGTCTTCAGACCATGTCCAACATACGATTCAAAATATATTTTCTCATGTTAAAAAATGGTTTTACCAAAATTAAGTCATAAGGTAAGGGTTCGGAAGGTAATTAATAGGTGACGGTTTTCCACAGCTAATGCTTTAGTTGGTTGGATTGAGTCTTTGGGAACTATGGATTCTAAAGTTACGAGAACAAATGAGGAATAGTCAGTGTCAAATTATTTTAATGTTAATTAAAATCCAAAGGTTTTACAAGTAAAGTGTTTCTGTAAAGTTTCATAACTTATTTTCTCAAAACATGAGGAGCCTTAAAAGGGACCCAATGCCACTAAATTTCCTTTTAATTTCCAAAACCATTTCTATATTGTAATTTGGCCTTTTTTATATCCCTAAATTTTCTGATGTGCACCTTTTTTTTAAATGTTTTTTGGGGTGTTTTTCAATTGATTCTTTCCAGGATAGTGGTATGACCCGATGGCTTGTGGAAGTCATTATAGTGCCAAGTTCTTAATTAATCAATCCAAGACCAGTTATAGGATTGAAATATTTTTTTTTCCCTCCCCTGGAATCCTCCTAAATCAAGTATAGCAAAAGCTTTTTAGAAAATTGCCCAAATTAAGCCCCCGACCTTATTACTTAAATTAATGTAATAACACCTTGTTAAAGCTTCTGGACCTTTCTGTGCAATAATCCCAAGAAATAGGGTTACTTACAATCCACCATTTCTAATTGTTGTAAAAAGTTTAAAATTTATTGGCCTTTTGGGGTTAATCACCTCATTTTCAATACACTAAATTTTCACCCCAGGAAAAGACCATTCTTAAGGCCCCAATTTTTGGTATTGAAAGTCTTGAATTCTGCATGAAGATTTCCTAAGTACAGAACTGCTAGGAATTTAAAAAGAATATTAAATTTTAACTCAATCTTTGATTTTATATTTATTGTCATCCCCTTGAAAAATTTGAAATTTTGAAAAAATTATAGATTTTGAAGGAGAAGAGTTTCCCTTTTCCCTACCTGGTTTTGGAGGCAAAGTCTGGTCTTGTTAACAAATTCGATTCAAATTTATCCAAATTTTAAAACCATATTTCTTGATTTTCCTTTTTCAAGGAGTTAGCCATTAGACGTGATTTTTCAATTACAAGCAATTTGCAAAAGGGGGGGCGTTGTGTTAGGAATAAGTTTAGTGTCATGTTCAGCTTACAAATGTCGTTTTAAAAACCTGGGTTTCGTTTAACTCCAGAATGAGGTTATCCCGGTTCTAGCAAGATAAAATCCCCCCAGTGGATTTTCCCCTTTGGTTTGGGGTCTGAAGTCCCAAAAAGGTGCAATGGGTCATTCTTGCCCTCCTGGCTGAATGCAAAAAAAATTTTTTGATTATTTAAACCTTTCCCATTGTAAATACCGGGGTGAAAAAATTTTACCATTTTTAGATAGGAAATTTCTTACTTTTCCAATTTTCCCCTCTTAGATATTTTTTTTAAATTTAAAAAAATTTCCCATTTGATTTAAAAATTTACCAAAAAAAAATATGGGGCCAAAAAAAACCCAACAATTCTAAGGTTTTTTGAAAATTTTTCCCCTCCCCTTAAAACAACCCCTTAGCTGCAGAAATTTTGCCTGGAAAAAATTTTTGCTTGCCTGGGTGATTTTAAAAAAAAAAATTTTTTTTTTTTTCCCATAATAGTCATTTCGTTCTAGAAAAGGGGGTATTTTTTCCCTTGTCCTTTGCCCCCCCTTTTTTTGGGGTTTAATTTTTAAATTCACCAAAACCACTATAAACCAATTATTTCCTTTGTTTCGATTAGAAATTTTATTCACAAAAACCCCCAAAACCCCCCCCTCACTATTCCTGTCATCAATTCAAAGAAAAGTTTTTCCTGAAAAAACCATTTCCCCCAAAAGGCAAGGGGAAAGTTATTGCAACCCTTCAAAATCAATTTTTAAACCGGGTGTTAAAAAATTAAAATTTTGGATCCATAGGTTTCTTAAAACTTGTTTTTTTCCCCAAGCCCCCCTTTCCCCCTAAAATTAGAAATTTTTCCCCCCGGGGGAAAAAATTAGGGAAAATTTTTAAATCTTGTATTTTACAAAAATACGAAACAAAAAAAACCCGACACTTTCCCTTTTTATGTTTTTCCCCTTTTTTTTGAAGGGAAAAGGGAAAAAAATTTTAAAAAAAGGATTTTTTTTTTTTCACGCTGAAAAAAACGCAATTTAAAAACCCCGGAAAAGTTTTTCGTTCATTAATTGATAGCAAAACTTTTTTCTTTTTCATTCTTTTTCCCAAAAGAAAAATTTACACCATTTTTAAAGGGAAAGGAAATTTTCCCCCAAAAAAAAAATTTTTTAAATTTAAAATAGTTTTTTTTTTTTCAAAACAAAAACAAAAAATTTTTAGAAATTCCCAAAAAAATTGTGCCTTTAATTAAATTTTTAAATTCCGGAAAACTTTTTTTCCAAAAAAAATTTTAAAAACCCCTTTTTAAATATGGGCCCAAAACCCCCCCGGGGAAATGGTTTTGGGCTGTTAAAAAAAGGGGGGGTTCGGGTCCTTTCAATGGTTTAAGGGAATACTCTTTGAAGGGTTTATGGTTTAATGGGTGGCTGGGGGGTTTTCCAAGGGGACCAAATAAATGGGGCCCAATGGGACTTAACAAACCCAATGGGCCCTTTTTTTTAAGGGTAAAGGTTTTTTAATTGGAATAAACCCAAAGGGGTCACCTCCCCAACCCAAGGGGTCCAAAAAATTTTTCCCCCAAGGGTCCACAGGGTTTTTTTTTTTTAATAAAAAAAATGGGTTAAAACCCCCCCGGGGGCCCCCTCCAAACAGGTGCCTTTTTAAATTTTCCCAAATTAACCCCAAAGGGGTTAAATTTCCCCCAAAGGGGGAAATGGCCTGAAGGTCAATTTTTAAATTTTCACAAAAATGGTTTTTAAAGGGTCCCAAAGGGAATACCTTTCCATCCTTGGGAGCACTTAAATTTTTCCCAAAAAGCTTAAAAAAAATTTCCTTTTTAAAATTTTACATGAAAATTTAAAATGTTTTTTATATAAAAAAAAAAATGCATTATAAATATCAAACATACACAAGCTTAACTGGTATCATCTTCAACCAAGAATTTGATATCAAGCTTATCCCTAGGTTATTTTTTTAATAGATTTGACACAGACTTAGAGTTTTTTTTCTGCCCAGATGGGCAGTATCTTTAATAGGCAATAGCCTATATGTGACTTCAGATGAATGGAATTTAGGACCAAGAAGGTGTTACAGTATTGTATATTTGATTGCATTGAGTGACTTAAAACTTATTTACATCATCGACAGTGAAGGATGGGGAGTAATAATCATCAAAAAACCAATGAGGAAAAGTCAACTTTCATATGATCTAATCGAAATCCCTCCCATCTTTGAACAAAAATCTTCTGCAAAATAATTTGAAGGGGATTTCCCTACCCCAACGTTTTTAGACCTATACAGTATAGTGTAGCCAACACCATGGTCCTGTGTTTAATGTGCACAGTGTATATGAATATGCATGCACTGGGAGTTTTAATATTATTATGAAAATAGATCATTTTTTGAAAGAAAAACTGGCCTAAAAGGAGGAAGGACTTCACACTCCATCTTGCAATGCTTTTGGCTAGCATGCATCATTGCCCCTAAATCCCCAAAACAGGGGATTGGTGTGCTCTACATTTTTTGCCAGACAATTATTGCAGGCAATAGAGGTATACATATGTAAATATGAGGTAAGTAGGTGCAAAATAGATGCAAATACACCACTGACGTGCCCCTCCCTCCAAACATTTCAGAAGTAGTACATGCCAATGTTTGGTAATGTGTATATTATAGGAAGGAAATTTAAAATGCATTAAGACATTTGTAGCAACCATTTGCTTGACTATTAGTATCATAATGTCCATCTTTCCATCCCTAAACATGTTTTAATTAAACATTGAGTTGAATGCAAATTAATCATAGTGTATACCAGAATTTCACAGTTAACCCCCCTCCCCCCCCCCCCCTTGTGTGTGTAGAAAATATATTGACAGTGCAAAGATGAAATCCAAAGCAAAGTGTACATTACAAATCACACAAAAGGCAGTAAAAATTGCTTGAAGCTTAAAAGCTGAAACAAAACTCTTTCAGATTTCTCTTGGAATTGTCCACAGATGGGTATTAGCTAGTAAGTAAAGTTTAGTGTCAGCTAATTTAGTTTGCATCGAGGATGCAAACTGGAACTGCATAACAGCATGCACCAGTGGTATCCTTTCTGAACCTTGTTGTCTTCTGAAATTGGTTTTTTTTTTTTTTTTTTTTTTTGGGGGGGGGGGTTTTAGATTCACAAAACAGGTAGGTTTTGGGCTAATCTACTTCTGTCATTTTTGCCCATGTGGATTTTTTTTATGTCAATATCAGGGATATTCTCAATTCCTTGCCTGTTCTAATTGTAAGTTCACACTGAGTGGGCAATGTGACTTCTCCCAACCTCCTACAAACCACCATATATCTAGCACCCTATCCACATTATTATACTGATGGATTGTCACTTAGATGTTGGTCTGTAAAAGTGGAGTACAGATATGCTAAAATCTTCCATTAGCTTTATGGGGGAGATATGGAATCAAGCCTTCTTAAGACAATCTTATAGGTCAGGATTATCAAAAATTAGGCCTACATATATTCCTATTATAGTGATCAATCAGAGCACAGAGATACAATTTTGAAGATGGAGTACTTTCAAACTATTCCTGCAAGTAATGGACATTGTGTAGAATTAGAGTAATATGTAGATTTGCTATACCTTCTGACAATCCTATCTGAGACATTTGAACAGATCAGCATTTATCAAGTTAGAATACAGAGCATTCACAGAAAACACTGTTTTGTTGTAAACAAGTCTAGAAAATCAAAAGGTGTGTAAAAAGCTCCTGCAGTTTAGCGGAAAATTTTTCAAGTTGTTATATAAAGTTTCATGTTATCAACATATTGAATTTTCCAGATATTTTCCAGGAGACAGTGAAAAATCTGTTTAGGATAGCGTTACCATCACTTCAACTGGAAACATAAAATAACAGTGTCGTAGCCTGGATGACATCTGGGGGCTAAGCAAGGCACCAAGTGGCATGCCTACAGATAGTTCACATTCAGGAGGACCCTTCCAGGGGTGGTGATCTGTTAAAATTATTGAAGGGGACATCTGCTTGTATGAAAGCTTTTCACCTCTGTCCAGGAGTACAGGGGACTGCCATGGTCCTCTGTTGGGGTCCAGGGACTTTGCTCCTGGAAGCCAAGCAAATGGTGCATTCTAGAGGACACAGATCACATATTTCTGATGTAAGGTTCTCCCCACCTGCCATAAAATGGGATCCTATAACCTATAGGCTCAGTCATCCAATCCGGATAGGCTTATTGTTGACCTTCTGCCAGCGGTGGTCGTTGGCAGTCAACTTAGATTTATGGGATAGCAAGTTAATAGGCTAATATCACAATTATACATATCAAACATGTGTGTATAAACAACATTTAATTTTCTGCGTACCTCTGAATATTGGGGGGAGAGCATTTGATGTCTCCCCACTAAAGATATTGGGGGGACATGTCTCCCTGTCCCCCCCACGATTGCTGCCCACGGACCCTGCCCTTTTTACATGTGCATGAGTGCCATCCTGGAGGAGGTTGCTGAGGGGATGAGGGGAGGGGTACATGTTAGGCCTGACTTAGGTGCAAAATTATTCTATTGTGGTAACCTCTTGACTTGTGGGTGTGAAGTAAGAGGTGCTCTCTATAAAGAGACTAAGAGAAGGGGATGACACTATACTCTTTGAGAAATTTTAGTTTTTGTGGGTGGCTTGGATGAAAATAATGCTATCTCTGGTAAGGTTTTATATGTTTAGGAGTCCTCCTTATTTAGTGATTTTTTTTCTGTTTTGGTAGGATGCAACTGAAAGGGATGTTGCCATAGGGAAGGGATGATACCTCTACTCTTTCAGAAATTTTTCTTACTCTCAGTTTTCCTAGATATAAAATGGTGTTATCTTTGGAAAAGCTTCTAGACTGATAACACGATCTGGAATATTAATTATTTACTGAATCTTTCAGCTGTGGCATGGCATCCTTACAAGTTTAGTACCCGGTGCGGGTTTCTTCCGAGAGCTCTTAGTATGCCACTGGGGGAAGCATCATCGGTTGAAGCATCGTCATCGGTTGGCGTGTAGGCATAGCATAGGCCTGCAAGACTAAGTTCGGTCAAAATGTCTTGCAGATGGGGGGAAATGACAATTTTAGACCTCAAAAGCTGCCTCTGAACATTCTTTACTTTTAGATTTAAATTCATGCTTGACAACAACTTTTGATTTGAAAAAGAAAAGTTAGAGTTGCATTTAAAGGGAAAATGCAGTCACCCCTATTTTGTACCCATGTATCCTAGCTATTTTATGAATGACTTTTGAGGATCATGTTACAATATGTTTCTCACTGAGTTGTGACATTTGCATATAGAGTAACCCTTTGGCTTACATGGAATATGTAATATCTATGTTCTAATATATCATGAAAGATACTTAAAGTGAAATAATTAGAGGATATTTGTGAGATTTAGCTGAACATTGTTGCAAAATAAGTTTGCGGCGACTATGTCCTTCTTAAAGTTTCATTACCCATCTCATTGAGCTTAGCTAATAATTAAAGGTAATCATGAGCTATTTCATCTTTAGATTTAGTGTATACACTAGTGTATTCAAGTGATGTATCTTGTAAAAGGAAGATTGTTCATTCATCAGGAGAAACCAGCGTGCATCCATGGAGGGGTCAATGCTGGGACTCTTCGAGAAAATGTGGGGAGAGAACGAGCCATTATATGGGATTTCCCAGGTTTCAAGGGCCTTGGAATCATAATTTGGACAGTGAATTTTCAGCATTTCAGTATTTTTTCTTAAGTAGGCCAGCTTTCATTTATGATATGGAAATCTGGGGGAGGGGGTTAGTTTCCCCCTGCACCTGTTCCCTGCAGGCTACACCCCTGAATAACAATATTAACTATAAACATACAAGAAAGTTATCTAATACAGCAGTGCTTAACTCAGACAGTAATATCATGGGTGACGCCAGGTGAGGAAAGGGTGGCCGGTCATTCCCCCCTCGTCCAGGAAGGCTGGGGGCACCCCTCCTGTGGGAAAATTTTCCGGTTTTGTTGGGGAGCTGTAAAATGTATGATGAAATGTTGGACGATTTACTTGACTTAGCTCTAAATTTGGATAAATTTGTCGATAAAATCCTCAAATCGTCCAATTTTTCACTTTATGAAGCCAAGTTTTCAACTTTCCTATGAAAGCCCAAATTTGTTTTTGATTTTCCTTGAAATGAAAAAGCAACATTTTCAAATGTGTTCCAATGAACACACAAAATTTTCAGGGTGCGAAGTGCTCAGAAATTTTGAACGTGGGCAGCCTTATGGGTAAAATGTTGGACATTGGCATAGAGTTGCTGCCCCACCCCCTCCCAGTGAGGAGCTTGGCCCTCCTGTCGGGCAAATCGTGGCACCATCCAGCAGCACACAGTATTTAAGTGACCAGTAAAGTGTAGGTACAAAATAGTTATTGATGTTATTTGTGGTCCAAATGAAGTATTAGATTTGTCATGGTATAAGAAAAAGTGTTTGGGGTCATAGTAATATTGAGTGTATATATTTGATATCAAAAATATTGACTATTCAAGAACAAGTGTATCAGAGTAAAAATAAATATCATCATACCCTTCATGTACATTATAGCCTATTGATTGACCTATGGAAACACAGAAGTAAAGTCACTGGATCCACCTTTTAATATGTGTGCACAAAGCTTTTTTTTGTCTTTGCTTTTGTAGTTTCTTTGCAGTTTTTATGGTAATTGTCACACTACAGATTACACAGTATTAAATATTGGAACCATCCTCTCCCCCCCCCCCCTTTAAAGGTGCAGGTACAAAATAGGATGGTGTAATAATATTGAATGTCATGTCAACACAGAGATATTTTCACCAGGTGATTCTAATAAATAGTGTTTAAAAAAGCTGTATAAGGCCATGTAAAAATGTTTAGCATCTTATCATTTCAATTTTGTATGGTTTTGTTAATGGAACTACCACTCATTTAAGTGAAAATTGAAAATAGGTCCAAGCCTATCCTATGTGATGATGTGTACATTTTATGTTCCACTGCAGCTGAAAAATTTGGTGACAACTTAGTTTAAATAAATGTATACCAAACATGTTAAAATCAACTGTGTTAGCTTTTACCTAAATTTTGACCACATTCAATGTTATCAAAAACAAAAAAGGAAAGACTCTAATCTGATCCTAAACAGTAAAAAATAATTCTCCCTACTAATTTTACTTCTAGTCCCTCGTCCAATTTAAACAAAATCAAGTCATCACTGACCAACTAGATTAGAACTGTTGTTTGAATGAAATTAAGTCCATTAAACTGCAGTCTTCAACTGTATTTAGAACTTGCAGGGCTATTCCTAAATATATTATGGGGTATGCCATATCCCCTGACCGTATATCTTGGTGGTGAAACTATACAAGTTCTTTGTATGAAATTGACCTAATACTATTTCCCTTTTTGATTCCTTGCCATAGGCAGGCAAGGAATCTATGTGATGGTGATGTCGTGTGCATGTGTGTGTGCGTGGATGTGTGTGTGTCTGTGACACTTGCTTAGGTACGCTGTAACTCAAGAAGGGACAGTTGGACTAAACTGAAGCTTGGTATATACAACCGCCATAGTGAGAAGGTGTGCCCTATTGTTTTTGGTGGAGGTCAAAGGTCATCTGGGGTCACCAGGGGTCAAACACCGAAAACCTTGTTAACATGGTATCTCAAGGTAGGAAGCTTGGATAGATTTCATAATTAGTATGTGGATGGGTTATGGTGGGAAGATGAATGCTGTTGTTTTTGGTTCAGGTCAAAGGTCATCTGGGGTTATTGAGGGTCAAACACTGAAAACCTTTTTAACTAGGTATATCTCAAGGTAGGAAGCTTTGATAGGTTTCATACTTAGTATATAGATCCACCATAGTGAGGTGTGCCCTATTGTTTTTGGTGGAGGTCAAAGGTCATCTGGGGCCACTAGGGGCCATTTGGAGGTTATCGGAGGTCATTTTGAGGTCAAGTTGTGGACTAATAGGATACTTGGTAGATGAAGTCAACATTCACTGCCAACAACTTTAAAGGTCATGTAGCAGTCACCAGAGTCACAGGCAAACTTCACATTAGCTAATATTTTGTTTGTATGCTCATGGCTCAGTGTCATTACATTCAGCAAGGAACCATAGTGCCCATTAGGCTCTTGTTATTAACTTGTTCTGCACATTCCAACTTTCTGGACCTACAGTAAGAAGTAGCATCCTTGCATCTCCTTTTTTGAGAGCTGTTTTGTTTGGGTGCGTGTGAATATTCTGTATATGTGTTTATAAACAGTATAGTTTGCAAAGGATGAGAAGCTATAAGTAAATTCATTACTGGTGTAGAACTTCTTTAAATGAAGGTAACATGAAGCAGACTGAGTTTGTAAGTACTGAAATGAGAATTGATTCATACTCATACAGGGAGGTTGTGTCCTTCAGGTCTATCAAACTGGCCCACATGTCTTCAGCAAGGGACCGATTGATGGAAGCTAGAATCTCCATATTGAATCTCCTCTGTTTGATATACCTCTTGTTCAGCGGTTTGAGAAATGGGTCTCCAAATGTTGGGTTTCTTGGAAGCCAAGAAGAAGCTTGATCTGTAGAGGTAATGATATCTCCCCGGAGGGACGATGTTAACTGCCTTTTTGGACACAATGCCAAGGATTTTGGCTTCTAGGGCTTGATGTTTCTGTGTATCTTAAGGTATGGTTGTGACCCTCATCAAACCTTTTTGTGGTAGATTCCTTGTGAACACTGTGCAGTAGCTCTCTGCTGTCACACTTTGGACCCAAGTGTTTGACTTGATCTAGCCCCACTCCACTAGGAAGTACATTAGTCTTCCCCCCACCACCAGAGGACATGCTGTGGGGTGGGTGCCCTTAGGGTCTGGAGAAACTGACCATGATTTGTTGTACCTCTGAAGGAACCTCTAGACTGCTGACAGGCTGGAATCTGTTAGTCTGTCTCAACCAACTTGAGGGAAATGCTGGCGGTTGGAAGCTGAAGAGGATGAAGGGTGACAAATACGGGTGTCTTGGCTAGGATGGCATGGGGGTGAAGACTTCCTGGAGAAGAAATGAGGGTCACTAAGGTTTGCCTTATGCATACCTTTTTTCTTCTACAAGCCTCCATCTGTAGTTGTGAGTTGAACTGGCCCCTCAAAGTTATCATTTCCACCAATTGGAAGCTCAAGAAAAAGAACTTTCACACCCTCTTACAGAAGATGCATTGCATCTAACACGATCTCTCTTATGTTGATAACTGTTTTGATGGAAACGTTTAAAAACTGGTCATAAACCCTTGTGGCAATCAGTGCTTGATACTTCACCAAGCCACTGTCTGAAGGAATTAGAGGGGACTTTGGCGATGAGTAGCAAGGACAACAAAAAATTCAGGCCTTTTTTTGAAGTTGCATCAATCTGGTATAGAGAGTATAGGGAACACCTGGCTGTGAACAACTTCAGCTTTCCATTGTGACACACAGCACCTATCAATTGAAGATAGTGCTCAGATCCTTGGAAACAGTCAGGGTCAGAGTTTTAAAGAGGTCCTGCCAGTCCTTTTCTTTGACTTTGAAGGGTATGTGCTTCTATTTGGAGGAGGGCTACTATTATCTACCTGTCCCAGACAAGCTTTGGCCTTGCACATTCCGCGTCAACTGAAAGGGACATTCTAGGATATGACACAGGCTTGTTAAGGGATAACTAGGACTTTCTAGGTCAAAACCAAGCTAACGAGGAAGAAGAGCCCCTTTGAAGGCTTCTGTAAGGATATCGGTGCCATACAAGGGCTTGTCCTCTTCTGATGAGTCTTGGCAATCATCACATGATTCAGCCTGGTCATTGGTGAAGGACTGATCTCTCGCACTGGACTGGTCTAGTGGAGGCTCTGGGTCCAGGTAGATGGATTCTTATGCCGAAAACCCTGATTGCCTCTCAGGGTCATCGGGTGTCAATAGCTGAGAAGGAAAACACACCATGAATAACACCATCCAATGGTTGGTTTTGAGTCAGGTGTGAAAAAGCATGCCCTGTGGAGTATGGCTGACACTGAAGAAAGTACCAAGGATGGCAGGTTGCCAGGGTGCGGTGTATGGCTTTGAGTAGTTGGTGTAAAGCTGGCCTGTGGTTGTTGGAGGGCCTGAGGCTGCAGAGTGGTCCTGATTGACTGGGCTAGAAGGCTGTCCAGTGGCTGGTGGATGGCTCAATGTTGCAGAAAAAATTCTCTTAAGGTTAGGGTTAGTGTATATGGCTCTGAGAGGCTTGACCTGCATACTTACAGCCCAGTTCCACCTGAATTCCCAAACCATCCAGTTTGGGGAACACTGTTCCTTCATTTAGTGCCACTGTTTACATGGGAGCTAAAAACTTTTTTTTCCACTTTTTCATTTTAAAGAAATAAAAATAGTTTTGTAAGCATTTTTGGGTAGGATTTAAAAGTTCAAATCAAAGATTGCACTGGCTGATTACTGGCACCTTTTCCAGATTCAGTGTTGAATAGGTTGTCCTGGATTTGGTCAAAGAGAAGAGCAAAGGCTTATTCTAGGGGCCTGAAGATGAAGTAATACATTTGAAAACATTAGGTTGGTATCTCATTATTTTTTGTCTTACATCAAACTTACAAAATATTTCATTGAATTTTAAAATGCATTCATTGTACAAGCCTTGGTGTGTTTGCTTCGTCTTACTCCTTATCAGAATTATCAGAAACTGCTTTGGCCACATCTTCAACAAGCAAGTGGACTGGAGCAGAGGACTCATTGTTTCGAGTCGTACAGGAGGTGTACTTCAACAGCTTTTGCTCGAATGCAGGTCTCATCAAAACCAAAACTTGTCAAGAGGTAATTAATCATGAGCTTAAGCAAGAAAGTGAAGAGTTATTATCCATTCTTACCTTTCATGGTTTCAAGATAGTTTTAAAGAAGCAGAATTTGTTGTTTTACCGGAGCTCATTCCTAGTCACTGTTCCCTAAAGGGGAAGTACAGTCACCCCAGTTTGAACTACCCTACCAGGGTATGGTGAAATATGAATGGATCTTCTTAATCATGTGACAATATTTTGTTCTTTTAAGTCATGCAAAGGAACATAAGTCATTAGTGTACCTTTAATATTTAATACTTTCAATCTCATCAAACATTTTGAAAGATATTTGTGGGGGAAATGGGAGATGTGTAAGATTAAGCTCAAGTTCTTTGCACTTCAGAGAGACCCTGACTCTTGGCTGTGCAGTCCTCATTGGAGTAATTTTGGAGTACTGTTCAACTCACACATGAGTAATTAGCAAAATTGTTCAATTGAAGAAGTTAAAGCAATGTTAAACTGAAAAAATTGAAGACAAACATTTTGAAAGTTTAAGACTTGGACTAGCCTTACATTTAGTTGGTTAGGGCAGTACTGAAAATAAGAGGGGAATGGCAATTGCTTCTTGAGTTTAAAAAATTGCTTCTACAAAGAATAATCACAACCTTTACAGATTTATTAGCAGGGATGATTGTTTTTTTTAAAAGGCCTGCAGGCAAAAAAGTTATGTGCACTCCAGGTCGGAGGTGTTTGTAATAATGAAAAGCATAATTGCATAATTTGATTTCACCATTTTTGATGAAATTAAGGTAAAGCAAAAATATAGACATGTGTAGAGCCCAAATGTGTAAATTACAGAAGCATATGACGAGAAACTAAAACACCCAGTCTTTCCAATGTCACCACTCCAAATGTAATGAAGTCTCAGAATTTTGTTGATATGCCAGTATTTGAAAGCCAAATGTCATATTTTCAGGTTGGCACAGATGGAAAATGTGTCAAAAGAAGGTCAATTCTTGAGCAAACCAACCAACTGGCATATTATTGATGAAATAAAATAATAAATTTTTGAAATTTGCCCATAATAAAAATTCATTCTGTTTGCAACTTGAAGAATGGATTTCATGATCTATGGATGATTTCTTGGCAATCTCCATGGTGACAGTTCATTAAATACAAAGGTTTTGAAAGAGATGATTTTAATTGTCCAATTGTGTGCAGTTGGAAGGAAGTGGGTGAGTCATATATCATAGTGAATGATATGAGACGACTGTTAAAGACATTTTGAACAATGTGATATTGTTTTTTGTTTGACAAAGTTTATGTTAATTTAGGGCATGAATGTGTTGTAATATTGTTTGGAAATATTGACCCCCACCCTCATGTAGATGTGGCAACATTGACATTCGCTGATCAAGCTGAGCTATGTTAACTTTTCTGTGACTTAATAGGTGATGCACAAAAATGTACTTTAAGATGTTCTCTATGCCTGGCTATTGAGATCACGAAAACAGGAAATAGTCATAAAATTATCAGAAATGGAAAATGATACTTTTTTGCTCCAAATTTTATGAAATCATGATATTTTACCACCAAATGGGTTTTAATTTAAAGTAGAATTAGAATTACTCTGAAATGTGACGAATGTAGGGTGTGTGCAAATTTTGAAATTTCTTCGAAGCATAAAAGTAAAATCTGGCCTGGTCTGCTGTGCTCTAAGAGATAAAATGAACTGTTTGTATTACTGAAAGTAAGGTCACTTGTAGGTGATGGTTGTAAAAAGAAGGAAATTTTCAAGGCAGATTTTAATTCTTTTGCCACAAACAGCAACAAAATGATATTACATCAATTTTGTCAACAAACAGTTTTTCTTATAATTTCTTACATAATTTTTTGTCTGCAATATTACTTCTGCATTTTTTACGTGTGATGCCTATCATGCATAAGGACAACCTCCTACCCCATTCATGCTTGGCTAGGACAATGAAATCAGGCGGTGCTTCCTCATTAGGCTGTACTGTGATACATGAAAATTTTTTAAAAATTTCAAATTTCTTATGTCAAAATTTTCCAAAGATGCAAGGTAAAAGCATTCAAATGATTTACAGTTGAGTGACTTGTGGGGACTGACAAGATCAAGTAAATCTTGCACCAGTATGGGAATGAGGGAAGGCCTATTGTAAACCAGTTGGAGTGGGTTGAATGTTCACAGTGCACTGTAGGGCTACTTTCGAGAGGTACTGGAGTAAAATCCTCCTGAACCACCTGGAAATTTTCTGGTGTCTCAAAAATTGTTTTTTCTTTAGCATGGTTGTTTGCAGAGGGCACTGAAGGGGTTGCCCATTGATGATTCTACCACCTCTAGCCATCCATTATTGAGAATCCTGCATTTTGATTGGTTAAACACTGACCTGTTATTCTACAACAAACAGTCAATAAATGTAAAAACTGATAAAAATGAAGTTTTTCACACATTTTCGGTGGTAGAATAGGATTCGACTCATCGTTATTTTGCCAAATTTGGAGTTGAGACGGTGTATGAGACAACAATAGTCCGTCAAATGTGATTTATTCCTTAATTCACAGTTGGACTAATGTCTGATTCAGGGAATTGCTGCTATGTTCAGCAGTTAAACAGTTGTGCAAATCAAGGATCCCCACCCTTCTTAGACAGTGAGACAGTGGCGAAAGACTGGGGATACACTGTCTTCCTAACCATGAATTTGTTGAACATGAACTTTGGAGTCTGGGAGGGGGGAGGGGGGAGGGGGTGGGGATCTGTGACTAAATTTCACAAAATAAGATTCTGATTTAAAAAAGGTCTAGCCATGGAAATCCACTTATGACATATATAATAAAAGGGGCTTTTGCTTTGTATTGCCCATCCTACTAAGGTTAGGTTAGGTTAGATAGGGTTTTACACCTCACCTTATAACGTCTTGTTTAATCCAGCGGGGCCCATCCTACTAAGTGATTTTAATAGTTCTGTCTTTAGTTCTGGAATATCTTAAAATGGGACTGGTTCTTTCGAGTCTCTCTCATATTTTGATGATAATTTTGAGAGCTTGCTGTTAATTTAAGACTAAGACAATATGAGTGGCTAATGTATAAATGGTTACCATTTTCAGCATACATGACAAATTTTGTGTGAGCTACAGCAGCAAGTTCTTGTTTCGTGTTTGTGTTCAAAAGGTGGCTGACTTTGCTGTTCTAGAGGGCGCTGCTGTAGCTGTTCAAGCAGACAAGGTGGCAACTCCCCCAGAAAGAAGAAATGCAAGCAATGGTAATAACATATAGTATTTATGTAAATTTATGGTAACCCATAGGATGGGGGTCAAGGGAAATCATTCTGTTGAACTTGGGGTGTGGTGGTTTTGTGTAAGAGTTAGATATTTGGGTATAGCAGACTTACAAATTGGAGCTATTTATCATAAAAAATTGAAGTTGTTTCAGAAATTTGTTTCCCTAAAGTTTGTACAGAGCTGTGAAAACTTTGAAAGTGCTTGATTTGAATGGGTCATTTTCATTTTTCAAGGTTTCAAAAGTGCTGGAATAAAACTGGTTCATTCACTCACGTCAGTGCACAATTTACGTAATGATAAATATGCATCATGCTTTATTTGAATATGTATCAGGTTATGCACAGATATACATCACTCTTTGCATCTACCTTCACAGATAACTGTTTTAAATGTGCGATGTACTTGAGAAAAATTTTGACCCTTAAAAATATTTGAAAGGTACTCTTGATTTGAACATTCTTTGCAAAAGAGTATGAAACCTTGAATTATGGTAAGGTGATTTTCAGAAATATTTCTTGCAAGTTTTTGTCTCTTACTGTCTTTGCAGACTTTGGTCAATGCATTGCAGGAAGATACAGTTGAAGAAAGGTATGTTGAAGGATGTAAAAGTTTTGTAGTTTCTGAATAGATTAATCAGTTTAGTATTATTTACATTTGACTTACAAATATTAAGGTTATGACGGCAAGTTACATCATTAAGTCACGAATGTGTTTTAGAAACCTGGAAAGGCTTGCAAAGTATAAATTTGTGTCAGGTAGCTTCCAGTGCAACAGATAGGTTCAATATTTGACACTTGTTAAGAGACAAAGTCAGTTTAGATGAGGATAATTATAAACTTCTGTTGGATGAAAATTACCCTTTCTTCAGTTTGGAAGGGAATTTAACCCTTGACCTCCTGATTACTATACCTAATTGATAGAATGTTATTGCGTATATCCTGCAGCATTATCACAAGTATTGTGATAAAGATGTGAATCCTGTGTCTAAGACTGCTCTAAAGATGGTCCAAAGGTGAAAACTTTGGTGTATGGTATTACTTGTGCCAGTGTTGCTCATTATCTCTTGTTACATTTATTCAAAATATTCAGAGATATAAGACTTAAACTGTCGTGGCTGTTTGCCATTTTGACAGCCAAATTTCCTGGTCTTGATTGTAGTCTTAAGATTCGGAAGTGTCTGGTAAAAGCTTTGCCCAATTTTTAAACCATTGTCTGATCACCATATTTGCACGTCATAAGTATTTATACAAGCTTGATTTTGGAAACTAATTTGGCTACCAAGTATCTGCATTCACATCACGAGTTCTGCCTCCAGAACCTGAAATAACAAATCAGTGTCTTCTTGACATACCTACACTATTGTGGAGTAAGATGCCTTTATACAGTAGTATGTTCCTGCAGACAGTAAAAATTTCAGACGGTTATAAACAAAATTTGCTTAACTAATTTGAACTTTGTACATTGGGTGTCTGTCTATCTCTTGCTGTACATTGCGGGAGGCACAGAGGAAATTTATTTCAAACAGATTCAGTTTGAAGTGAATATTAAGCCTCAGTTTAAAGAAAAATTTGTACTTGAACAGTCTGCTTTTATTTAGTTGTCCAAAGGATAACTTTCAAGTTTCCTTAGATGCAATTTTTTTTTTCATGCATAAAATTTGGTTCTCCATTAGATAAGGCTAAAACAGTTGGTCTGATTCGGTTTTCTAATTTTTGCACCACTGAAAAACAGTTTGGCCTAACCATCACAGCTTATCTAATGGAAACCAAATTTTATGCATGAAAAAAAAATTGCATCTAAGGAAACTTGAAAGTTATCCTTTGGACAACTAAAATACCAGCAGACTGTTTCAAGTACAAATTTTTCTTTAATTTTATGCTTAATATTCACTTCAAACTGAATCTGTTTGAAATAAATTTCCTCTGTGCCTCCTGCAATGTACAGCAAGAGACAGACAGACACCCAATGTAAAAAGTTCAAACTAGTTAAGCAAATTTTGTTTATAATGGTCTGAAATTTTCACTGTCTGCAGGAACATACTACTGTATAAAGGCATCTTACTCCACAATAGTGTAGGTATGTCAAGAAGACACTGATTTGTTATTTCAGGTTCTGGAGGCAGAACTTGTGATGTGAATGCAGATACTTTGAGGTAGCCAAATTAGTTTCCAAAATCAACCCTGTATAAATACTTATGACATTCAATTATGGTGATCAGACAATGGTTTAAAAATTGGGCAAAGCTTTTACCAGACACTTCCGAATCTTAAGACTACAATCAAGACCAGGAAATTTGGCTGTCAAAATGACAAACAGCCACAACAGTTTAAGTCTTACATTTCTGAATATTTTGAATAAATGTAACAAGAGATAATGAGCAACACTGGCACAAGTAATACCATACACCAAAGTTTTTGCCTTTGGACCATCTTTAGAGCAGTCTTAGAGACAGGATTCACATCTTTGTCACAATGCTTGTGATAATGCTGCAGGATATACGCAATAACATTCTATCAATTAGGTATAGTAATCAGGAGGTCAAGGGTTAAATTCCCTTCCAAACTGAAGAAAGGGTAATTTTCATCCAACAGAAGTTTATAATTATCCTCATCTAAACTGACTTTGTCTCTTAACAAGTGTCAAATATTGAACCTATCTGTTGCACTGGAAGCTACCTGACACAAATTTATACTTTGCAAGCCTTTCCAGGTTTCTAAAACACATTCATGTCACTTAATGATGTAACTTGCCATCATAACCTTAATATTTTTATGTCAGATGTAAATAATACTAAACTGATTAATCTATTCAGAAACTAAAAAACTTTTACATCCTTCAACATGCCTTTCTTCAACTGTATCTTCCTGCAATGCATTGACCAAAGTCTGCAAAGACAGTAAGCGACAAAAATTTGCAAGAAATATTTCTGAAAATCACCTTACCATAATTCAAGGTTTCATACTCTTTTGCAAAGAATGTTCAAATCAAGAGTACCTTTCAAATATTTTTAAGGGTCAAAATTTTTCTCAAGTACATTGCACATTTAAAACAGTTACCTGTGAAGGTAGATGCAAAGAGTGAAGTATATCTGTGCATAACCTGATACATATTCAAAGAAAGCATGATGCATATTTATCATTACGTAAATTGTGCACTGACGTGAGTGAATGAACCAGTTTATTCAAGCACTTTTAAAACCTTGAAAAATGAAAATGACCCATTCAGATCAAGCACTTTCAAAGTTTTCACAGCTCTGTACAAACTTTAGGGAAACACCTTCTTAATTCTGAAACAACTTCGAGACGAAATCAATTTTTTATGATAAATAGCACCAATTTGTAAGTCTGCCATACCTAAATATTTAACTCTTACACAAAACCACTACACCCCAAGTTCAACAGAATGATTTCCCTTAACCCCCATCCTATGGGTTCCCATAAATTTACATAAATACTATATGTTATTACCGTTGCTTGCATTTCTTCTTTCTGGGGGAGTAGCCACCTTGTCTGCTTGAACAGCTACAGCAGCGCCCTCTAGAACAGCAAAGTCAGCCACCTTTTGAACACAAACACGAAACAAGAACTTGCTGCTGTAGCTCACACAAAATTTGTCATGTATGCTGAAAATGGTAACCATTTATACATTAGCCACTCATATTGTCTTAGTCTTAAATTAACAGCAAGCTCTCAAAATTATCATCAAAATATGAGAGAGACTTGAAAGAACCAGTCCCATTTTAAGATATTCCAGAACTAAAGACAGAACTATTAAAATCACTTAGTAGAATGGGCCCCGCTAGATTAAACCAAGACGTTATAAGTTGAGGTGTAAAACCCTATCTAACCTAACCTAACCTTAGTAGGATGGGCAATACTCACAAAGCAAAAGCCCCTTTTATTATATATGTCATAAGTGGATCTCCATGGCTAGACCTTTTTTGAATCAGAATCTTATTTTGTGAAATTTAGTCATAGATCCCCACCCCCTCCCCCCTCCCAGACTCCAAAGTTCATGTTCAACAAATTCATGGTTGGGAAGACAGTGTATCCCCAGTCTTTAGCCACTGTCTCACTGTCTAAGAAGGGTGGGGATCCTTGATTTGCACAACTGTTTGACTGCTGAACATAGCAGCAATTCCCTGAATCAGACAACATTAGTCCAACTGTGAATTAAGGAATAAATCACACTTGACAGACTATTATTGTCTCATAAACCGTCTCAACTCCAAATTTGGCAAAATAACGGATGAGTCGAATCCTATTCTACCACCAAAAATGTGTGAAAAACTTCATTTTTATCAGTTTTTACATTTATTGACTGTTTGTTGTGGAATAACAGGTCAGTGTTTAACCAATCAAAATGCAGGATTCTCAATAATGGATGGCTAGAGGTGGTAGAATCATCAATGGGCAACCCCTTCAGTGCCCTCTGCAAACAACCATGCTAAAGAAAAAACAATTTTTGAGACACCAGAAAATTTCCAGGTGGTTCAGGAGGATTTTACCCCAGTACCTCTCGAAAGGAGCCCTACAGTGCACTGTGAACATTCAACCCACTCCAACTGGTTTACAATAGGCCTTCCCTCATTCCCATACTGGTGCAAGATTTACTTGATCTTGTCAGTCCCCACAAGTCACTCAAGTGTAAATCATTTGAATGTTTTTACCTTGCATCTTTGGAAAATTTTGACATAAGAAATTTGAAGAAATTTTACAAAAAAATTTCATGTATCACAGTACAGCCTAATGAGGAAGCACCGCCTGATTTCATTGTCCTAGCCAAGCATGAATGGGGTAGGAGGTTGTCCTTATGCATGATAGGCATCACATGGAAAAAATGCAGAAGTAATATTGCAGACAAAAAATCATATAAGAAATTGTAAGAAAAACTGTTTGTTGACAAAATTTATGTAATATCATTTTGTTGCTGTTTGTGGCAAAAGAATTAAAATCTGCCTTGAAAATTTCCTTCTTTTTACAACCATTACCTACAAGTGACCTTACTTTCAGTAATACAAACAGTTCATTTTATCTCTTAGAGCACAGCAGACCAGGCCAGATTTTACTTTTATGCTTCGAAGAAATTTCAAAATTTGCACACACCCTACATTCGTCACATTTCAGAGTAATTCTAATTCTACTTTAAATTAAAACCCATTTGGTGGTAAAATATCATGATTTCATAAAATTTGGAGCAAAAAAGTATCATTTTCCATTTCTGATAATTTTATGACTATTTCCTGTTTTCGTGATCTCAATAGCCAGGCATAGAGAACATCTTAAAGTACATTTTTGTGCATCACCTATTAAGTCACAGAAAAGTTAACATAGCTCAGCTTGATCAGCGAATGTCAATGTTGCCACATCTACATGAGGGTGGGGGTCAATATTTCCATACAATATTACAACACATTCATGCCATAAATTAACATAAAGTTTGTAAAACAAAAAACAATATCACTTTGTTCAAAATGTCTTTAACAGTCGTCTCATGTCATTCACTATGATATATGACTCACCCACTTCCTTCCAACTGCACACAATTGGACAATTAAAATCATCTCTTTCAAAACCTTTGTATTTAATGAACTGTCACCATGGAGATTGACAAGAAATCATCCATAGATCATGAAATCCACTCTTCAAGTTGCAAACAGAATGAATTTTTATTAAGGGCAAATTTCAAAAATTTATTGTTTTATTTCATCAATAATATGCCAGTCGGTTGGCTTGCTCAAGAACTGACCTTTTTTTGACACATTTTCCATCTGTGTCAACCTGAAAATATGACAGTTGGCTTTCAAATACAGGCATATCAACAAAATTCTGAGACTTCATTACATTTGGAGCGGTGGCATTGGAAAGACTGGGTGTTTTAGTTTCTCGTCATATGCTTACGTAATTTACACATTTGGGCTCTACACATGTCTATATTTTTGCTTTACCTTAATTTCATCAAAAATGGTGAAATCAAATTATGCAATTATGCTTTTCATTATTACAAACACCTCCTGGAGTGCAGATAACTTTTTTGCCTGGAGGCCTTTTAGAAAAACAATCATCCCTGCTAATAAATCTGTAAAGGTTGTGATTATTCTTTGTAGAAGCATTTTTTTAAACTCAAGAAGCAATTGCCATTCCCCTCTTATTTTCAGTACTGCCCTAACCAATTAAATGTAAGGCTAGTCCAAGTCTTAAACTTTCAAAATGTTTGTCTTCAATTTTTTCAGTTTAACATTGCTATAACTTCTTCAATTGAACAAGTTTGCTAATTACTCATGTGTGAGTTGAACAGTACTCCAAAATTACTCCAATGAGGACTGCACAGCCAAGAGACAGGGTCTCTCTGAAGTGCAAAGAACTTGAGCTTAATCTTACACATCTCCTATTTCCCCCACAAATATCTTTCAAAATGTTTGATGAGAATTAAGTATTAAATATTAAAGGTACACCAATGACTTGTTACTTTGCACGACTTAAAAGAACAAAATATTGTCACATGATTAAGAAGATCCATTCATATTTCACCATACCCTGGTAGGGTAGTTCAAACTGGGGTGACTGTATTTCCCCTTTAGGGAACAGTAACTAGGAATGAGCTCCAGTAAAACAACAAAATCTGCTTCTTTAAAGCTATCTTGAAACCATGAAAGGTAAGAATGGATAATAACTGTTCACTTTCTTGCTTAAGCTCATGATTAATTACCTCTTGACAAGCTTTTGTTTTGATGAAACCTGCAATCAAGCAAAAGCTGTTGAAGTACACCTCCTGTAAGACTCGAAACAATGATTCATCTGCTCCAGTCCACTTGCTTGTTGAAGATGTGGCCAAAGCAGTTTCTGATAATTCTGATAAGGAGTAAGACGAAGCAAACACACCAAGGCTTGTACAATGAATGCATTTTAAAATTCAATGAAATATTTTGTAAGTTTGATGTAAGACAAAAAATGAGATACCAACCCAGCCATCTACCAAGTACTATTACTTGCTTTAGGAATATTTCCTTACAGTGAATAGTGCCCCCTTCCCAGGTAGGCCTAATGTTTTCAAATGTATTACTTCATCTTCAGGCCCCTAGGATAGGCCTTTGCTCTTCTCTTTGACCAAATCCAGAACAACCTATTCAATACTAAATCTGGAGAACGTGCCAGTAATCAGCCAGTGCAATCTTTGATTTGAACTTTTAAATCCTACCCAAAAATGCTTACAAAATTATTTTTATTTCTTTAAAATGAAAAAGTGGAAAAAAAAAGTTTTTAGCTCCCATGTAAACAGTGGCACTAAATGAAGGAACAGTGTTCCCCAAACTGGATGGTTTGGGAATTCAGGTGGAACTGGACTGTAATTATTCAGGTCATGCCTCTCAGAGCAATAATTCACTAACCCTTACCCTAAGAGAATTTTTTCTGCAACATTGAGCCATCCACCAGCCACTGTCCAGCCTTCTAGCCCAGCCAATCAGGGCCACTCTGCAGCCTCAGGCCCTCCAACAACCACAGGCCAGCTTTACACCAACTACTCAAAGCCATACACCGGACCCTGGCAACCTGCCAATTTTGGCACTTTCTTCAGTGTCAGCCATACTCCACAGGGCATGCTTTTTCACACCTGACTCAAAACCAACCATTGGATGGTGTTATTCATGGTGTGTTTTCCTTCTCAGCTATTGACACCTGATGACCCTGATGGGCAATCACGGTTTTCGGCATAAGAATCCATCTACCTGGACCCAGAGCCTCCACTAGACCAGTCCAGTGCGAGAGATCAGTCCTTCAATGACCGGGCTGAATCATGTGATGATTGCCAAGACTCATCAGAAGAGGACAAGCCCTCGTATGGCACCAATATCCCTACAGAAGCCTTCAAAAGGGCTCTTCTTCCTCGTTAGCTTGGTTTTGACCTAGAAAAACCCAATCAGTTATCCCTTAACAAGCCTGTGTCATATCCTAGAATGTCCCTTTCAGTTGACGCGGAATGTGCAAGGCCAAAGCTTGTCTGGGACAGGTAGATAATTGTAGCCCTACTACAAATAGAAGCACATACCCTTCAAAGTCAAAGAAAAGGACTGGCAGGACCTCTTTAAAACCCTGACCCTGACTGTTTCCAAGGATCTGAGCACTATCTTCAACTGATAGGTGCTGTGTGTCACAATGGAAAGCTGAAGTTGTTCACAGCCAGGTGTTCCCTATACTCTCTATACCAGATTGATACAACTTCAAAAAAAGGCCTGAATTTTTTGTTGTCCTTGCTACTCATCGCCAAAGTCCCCTCTAATTCCTTCAGATGTGGCTCGGTGAAGTATCAAGGATCTAGTTGCCACAAGGGTTTATGACCAGTTTTTAAAAGTTTCCATCAAAACAGTTATCAAGAGAAGAGAGATCGTAAGAGATGCAATGCATCTTCTGTAAGAGGGTGTGAAAGTTCTTTTCCTTGAGCTTCCAATTGGTGGAAATGATAACTTTAAGGGGCCAGTTCAACTCACAACTACAGATGGAGGCTTGTAGAAGAAAAAAATATGCATAAGGCAAACCATAGTGACCCTCATTTCTTCTCCAGGAAGTCTTCACCCCCATGTCATCCTAGCCAAGACACACGTATTTGGCACCCTTCATCCTCTTCAGCTTCCAACCGCCCAGCATTTCCCTCAAGTTGTTTGAGACAGACTAACAGATTCCAGCCTGTCAGCAGTTTAGAGGTTCCTTCAGAGGTACAACAAATCATGGTCAGTTTCTCCAGACCCTAAGGGCACCCACCCCACAGCATGTCCTCTGGCGGTGGGGGGAAGACTAATGCACTTCCCAGTGGAGTGGGGCTAGATCAAGTCAAACACTTGGGTCCAAAGTGTGATACCAGAGAGCTACTACACAGTGTTCACAAGGAATCTACCACAAAAGGGTTTGATGAGGGTCACAACCATACCTTAACATACACAGAAACATCAAGCCCTAGAAGCCAAAATCCTTGGCATTGTGTCCAAAAAGGCAGTTAACATCGTCCCTCCGGGGAGATATAATTACCTCTACAGATCAAGCTTCTTCTTGGCTTCCAAGAAACCCAACATTTGGAGACCCATTTCTCAAACCACTGAACAAGAGGTACATCAAACAGAGGAGATTCAATATGGAGATTCTAGCTTCCATCAATCGGTCCCTTGCTGAAGACATGTGGGCCAGTTTGATAGACCTGAAGGACACAACCTCCCTGTATGAGTATGAATCAATTCTCATTTCAGTACTTACAAACTCAGTCTGCTTCATGTTACCTTCATTTAAAGAAGTTCTACATCAGTAATGAAATTTACTTAGCTTCTCATCCTTTGTAAACTATACTGTTTATATACACATATACAGAATATTCACACACACCCAAACAAAACAGCTCTCAAAAAAGGAGATGCAAGGATGCTACTTCTTAGGTCCAGAAAGGTGGAATGTGCAGAACAAGTTAATAACAAGAGCCTAATGGGCACTATGGTTCCTTGCTGAATGTAATGACACTGAGCTATGAGCATACAAACAAAATATTAGCTAATGTGAAGTTTGCCTGTGACTCTGGTGACTGCTACATGACCTTTAAAGTTGTTGGCAGTGAATGTTGACTTCATCTACCAAGTATCCTATTAGTCCACAACTTGACCTCAAAAAGACCTCCGGTAACCTCCAAATGGCCCCTAGTGACCCCAGATGACATTTGACCTGCACCAAAAATAGTATCAGTCTCACCATAAACATCCACATACCAAGTATGAAATCTATCCAAGCTTCCTACCTTGAGATATTGTGTTTAACGTTTCCAGTCTTTGACCCTGGTGACCCCAGATGACCTTTGACCTCCACCAAAAACAATAGGGCACACCTCACTATGGTGGATCAATATACTAAGTATGAAACCTATTCAAGCTTCCTACCTTGAGATATCATGTTAACAAGGCTTTCAGTGTTTGACCCTCAGTGACCCAGATGATCTTTGACCTGAACCAAAAACAACAGTATTCATCTTCCCACCATAACCCATCCACATTCTAAGTATGAAATTTATCAAAGTTTCCTACCTTGAGATATTATGTTAACCAACAAGTTTTCAGTGGTTGACTGCCAGTGACCCTTGATGACCTTTGACCTCCACCAAAAGTGATAGCACTCACCTTCTCACAATAACACATCCACATACCATGTATGAAATCTATCCAAGCTTCCTAACTTGAGATATTGTGTTAACAAGGTTTTCAGTGTTTGACCCCTGGTGACCCCAGATGACATTTGACCTCCACCAATAACAATAGGGCACACCTTCTTACTATGATGGATCTATATACTAAGTATGAAACCTATCAAAGCTTCCTACCTTGAGATATATCTAGTTAACAAGGTTTTCAGTGTTTGACCCTCGATAACCCCAGATGACCTTTGACCTGAACCAAAAACAACAACATTCATCTTCCCACCATAACCCATCCACATACTAATTATGAAATCTATCCAAGCTTCCTAACTTGAGATATCATGTTTACAAGGTTTTCGGTGTTTGACCCCTGGTGACCCCAGATGACCTTTGACCTCCACCAAAAACAACAGGGCACACCTTCTTACTATGGCGGTTGTATATACCAAGTTTCAGTTTAGTCCAACTTTCCCTTCTTGAGTTACAGCGTACCTAAGCAAGTGTCACAGACACACACACATCCACGCACACACACATGCACACGACATCACCATCACATAGATTCCTTGCCTGCCTATGGCAAGGAATCAAAAAGGGAAATATTATTAGGTCAATTTCATACAAAGAACTTGTATAGTTTCACCACCAAGATATACGGTCAGGGGATATGGCATACCCCCTAATATATTTAGGAATTGCCCTGCAAGTTCTAAATACAGTTGAAGACTGCAGTTTAATGGACTTTCATTCAAACAATAGTTCTAATCTAGTTAGTCAGTGATGACTTGATTTTGTTTAAATTGAATGAGGGACTAGAAGTAAAATTAGTAGGGAGAATTATTTTTTACTGTTTAGGGTCAGATTAGAGTCTTTCCTTTTTTGTTTTTGATAACACTGAATGTGGTCAAAATTTAGGTAAAAGCTAACACAGTTGATTTTAACATGTTTGGTATACATTTATTTAAACTAAGTTGTCACCAAATTTTTCTGCTACAGTGGAATATAAAACGTACACATCATCACATAGGATAGGCTTGGGCCTATTTTCAATTTTCACTTAAACGAGTGGTAGTTCCATTAACAAAACCAGACGAAATTGAAATGATAAGATGCTAAACATTTTTGCATGGCCTTATACGGCTTTTTTGATCACTATTTATTAGAATCACCTGGTGAAAATATCTCTGTGTTGACATGACATTCAATATTATTACACCATCCTATTTTGTACCTGCACCTTTAAAGGGGGGGGGGGGAGGATGGTCCCAATACTACTGTGTAATCTGTAGTGTGACAATTACCATAAAAACTGCAAAGAAACTATAAATGCAAAGACAAAAAAAAAAGCTTTGTGCACACATATTAAAAGGTGGGTCCAGTGACTTTACTTCAGTGTTTCCATAGGTCAATCAATAGGCTATAATGTACATGAAGGGTATGATGATATTTATTTTTACTCTGATACACTTGTTCTTGAATAGTCAATATTTTTGATATCAAATATATACACTCAATATTACTATGACCCCAAACACTTTTTCGTGTACCATGGTAAATCTAATACTTCATTTGGACCACAAATAACATCAATAACTATTTTGTACCTACACTTTAACTGTTTCACTTAAATACTGTGTGCTGCCTGGATGGTTGCCACGATTTGCCCCCGACAGGAAGGGCAAAGCTCCTCACTGGGAGGGGTGGGGCAAGCAACTCTATGCTACGTTCCCAACATTTTTACCCCATAAGGCTGCCATGTTCAAAAATTTCTGAGCACTTCGCACCCTGAAAATTTTTGTGTGTTCATTGGAACACACATTTGAAAACTTGGTTGCTTTTTCATTTCACGGAAACATCAAAAACAAATGTTGGGACTTTCATAGAAAGTTGAAAAACTTGGCTTGCATAAAGTGAAAAATTGGACGATTTGAAAGGATTTTATCGACAAATTTATCCAAATTTAGAAGCTACAGTAAGTGCAAGTAAATCGTCCCAAACATTTCATCATACATTTTACAGCTCCCCAAACAAAACCGAAAATTTTCCCCACAGGGAGGGGTTCCCCACCCAGCCTTCCTGGACCGAGAGGGTGGGAATGACTGGCCACCCTTTCCTCACCTGGCGTCACCGCATGATTATTTACTGTCTGAGTTAAGCACTGCCCTATTATTAGATAACTTTCTTGTTAATGTTTATAGTAGCTGTAATATTGTTATTTCAGGGGGTGTAGCCTGCAGGGACAGCAGGTGCAGGGGGAAACCTAACCCCCTCCGCCCCAGATGTCCATATCATATCACATGAAAAGCTCTGGCCTACTTAAGAAAATCAATACTGTAATGCTGAAAAAATTTCACTGTCCAATTAATGATTTCCCAAGGCCCTTGAAACCTGCGAAATCCCATATAACGGCTCGTTCTTCTCCCCACATTTTCTCGATAAGAGTCCCAGCAATTGACCCCTCCATGGATGCACAGCTGTGTTCCCTCCCTGATGAATGAACAATCTTCCTTTACAAGATACATCACTTGAATACACCGGTATATACACTAAATCTAAAGATGCAAATAGCTCAAGTGGTTACCTTATTAGCTAAGTCTCAATGAGATGGGTTAATGAAAACTTTTATTTTAAGGAAAGGACCATAGTCGCCCGCAAACTTATTTTGGCAACAATTTTGTTCAGCTAAATCTTCCCACAAATATCCTCTAATTTATTTTTTTTTTTTTTTCACTTTAAGTATCCTTTCCCATGATATAATAGGAACATAGATATTATACATATTCCCATGTAAGCCAAAGGGTTGACTCTATATGCCAAATGTCACAACTTCAGTGAGGAAAAACATATTGTAGAGCATGATCCTGAAAAGTCATTCATAAAATAAGCTAGGATACAATGGGTTAACAAAATAGGGGGTGACTGCATTTTCCCTTTAAATGCAACTCGAACTTTTCCTTTTTTTCAAATCTAAAGTTGTTGTCAAGCATGAATTTAAATCTAAAGGAAAAGTTCAGAGGCAGCTTTTTGAGGTCTAAAAATTGTCATTTCTTCCCACCCATCTTGCAAGACATTTTGCCCGAACTTAGTCTTGCAGGCCTATGCTATGGCCTACACGCCAACCGATGAACGATGCTTTCCTGATGCTTCCCCCCAGTGGCATACTAAGAGCCTTCCTCGAAAGAAACCCGCACCGGGTACTCAAACTTGTAAGGATGCCATGGCCTACAGCTGAAAGATTCAAGTATAATTAATTAATATTCCAGATCGTGTCTATCCAGTCTAGAACGCCTTTTTCCAAAGATAACCACCATTTTTAGATCCAAGGAAAAACTGACAATAAGAAAAAATTTCTGAAAGAGTCAGAGGTTAATCATCCCTTTCCCGATGGCAACATCCCTTTCAGTTTGCATCCTACCAAAACAGAAAAAAAAATCACTAAATAAGGAGGACTCCTAAACATTATAAAAACCTTACCAGAGATAGCATTTATTTTTCCATACCAAGCCACCCATCAAAATAACAAAATTTGTCTCAATAGAGTACTATGTTCATCCCCTTCCTCTCAGTCTCTTTATAGAGAGCACCTCTTACTTCACACCCACAAGTCAAGAGGTTACCACAATATGTGAAATAATTTTTGCACCTAAGTCAGGCCTAAACTGTAACCCCTCCCCTTCATCCCCTCAGCAACCTCCTCCAGATGGCACTCATGCCACATGTACAAGCGATGGCAGGGTCCGAGGGCAGCAATCGTGGGGGGGGACAGGGGGACATGTCCCCCCTCAATATCTTTGAGTGAGGAGACATAATAATCCCAATGCTCTCTCCCCAATTATTCAGAGGTAACGCAGAAAATTAAATGTTGTTTATACACACATGTTTGATATGTAAAATTGTGACGTATTAGCCTATTAAACTTGCCTATCCAATAACTTCTATAGGTTGACTGTCAAGCAGACCACTGGGGGGGGGGGGGGGGGGGACTGGCAGAAGGGCAACAATAAGCCCTAATCTGGATTGGAATTGACTGAGCCCTATAGGTTGATAGGATCCATTTTTATGGCAGGTTGGGGAGAACCTTACATCAGAAATATGTGATACTGTTTTCCTCCTAGAAATGCACTCAATTTTTGGGCTTTGGCTTCCAGGGGCAAAGCCCCTGGACCCCAAAACAAGGACCATGGCCAGTCCCCTGTACTCCTGGACAGAGGTGAAAAAGCTTTCACACAAGCCAAGAATGTCCCCTTCAATAGATTTTAACAGATCACCACCCTGGAAGGGTCCTCCTGAATGGTGAACTATCTGTAGGCATGCCACTTGGGTTTTCCTTGCTTAGCCCCCCAGATGGCAATCAAGGCTTACGACACTGTTTTATTTTTTATGTTTCCAGTTGAAGTGATGGTAACGCCTATCCTAAACAGATTTTTTTCACTGTCTCCTGGAAAATATCTGGAAAATTCAATTATTGTTTTGATAACAATGAAACTTTATATAAACAACTTGAAAAACTTTTCCGGCTAAACTGCCAGGAGCTTTTTAACAACAACACCTTTTGATTTTTCCTCGACTTGTTTACAACAAAACAGTGTTTTTTTTTCTGGTGAATGCTCTGTATTCCATAACCTTGATAAATGCTGATCTGTTCAAATGTAACAGATAGGATTGGTCAGAAGGTATAGCAAAATCGTACATATTACTCTAATTCTACACAATGTCCATTACTTGGAGTATTCCAGAGGAATAGTTTTTTGAAAGTAACTCCATCTTCAAAATTGTAATCTCTGTGCTCTGATTGATCACTATAATAGGAATCAATATATAGTGTAGTCCCTAATTTTTTGATAATCCTGACCGATAAGATTGTCTTTAAGAAGGCTTGATTCCATATCTCCCCCATAAAACTAATGGAAGAATTTTTTAGCCCACATATCTGTTCACTCCACTTTTAACAGACCAACAATCTAAGTGGGACAATCCATCAGTATATAATAATGTGGATAAGGGTGCTATATATATGGTGGGTTTGGTTATAGGTTGGGGAGAAGTCACATTGCCCACTGGCCAGCTGTGAACTTACACATTAGAACCAGCAAAGGAATTTGAGAATCTCCCTGATTATTGACCATAAAAAAAAAATCCACATGTGGCAAAAGTGACAGAAGTAATATTAGCCCCAAAACCTACCCTGTTTTTGTGAATCTCAAAAATAAGCCCCCCCCCCCCCCCCAAAAAAAAAATAACAAAAAAACCAGTTTTTCAGAAGACAACAGGTTTCAGAAAGAGGTATTACCCACTGGTGCATGCTGTTTTTATTTGCAGTTTCCAGTGTTTGCATCCTCGATGCAAACTAAAATTAGCCTGACACTAAACTTTCACTTTGTTTATTGGTTTTTTTACTAGCGTAATACCCATCATGTGGACAATTCCAAGAGAAATCGAAAGAGGTTTTTTTGTTTCAGCTTTTTAAGCTTCAAGCAATCTTTTATACTGCCCTTTTTGTGGTGATTTGTAATGTACACTTTGCCCTTTGGATTTGTCATCTTTTGCACTGTCCAAATATTATTTTCTACACACACAGGGGGGGGTGGGGGGTTGGGTTTGTTTTTTTAACTGTGGAAATTCTGGTATACCCTATGATTTAATTTTGCATTCAACTAAATATTTTAATAAAAACATGTTTTAGGGATGGAAAAGCATGAACATTATTGGAATACTAAGAGGTCCAAGGCAAATGGTTGCTACAAATGTCCTTAATGGCATGTTAAATTTTCCTTCCCTATGATATACACATTACCAAAACTTGGCATGTACTACTTCTGAAATGTTTTGGAGGGATGGGCACGTCAAGTGGTGTATTTGCATCTATTCCCCTCCTACTTTTACCTTCTTATTTACATATGGTATAATATTCTATTGCCTGCAATAATTGTCTGGCAAAACAATGTAGAGCACACCATCCCCTGTTTTTTGGGGAATTTCAGGGGCAATGATGCCTGCTAAGCCCAAAAGCCATTGCAAAGATGGAGTGTGAAGTCCCTTCTCCTCTTTTAAGCCAGTTTTTTCTTTCAAAAAAGTGATCTATTTTCCATATAATTCATTTAAACTCCAAGTGCAATGCATATTCCAGTATACACTGTTCCATTAAAACACAGGACCATGGGTTGTTGGCCTACACTATACTGTAATCGGTCCTAAAAACTTTGGGGTAGGTGAAAATCCCCCTTCAAATTTATTTTTGCAGAAGATTTTTTTGGTTTCAAAGATTTGGGCGTGGTTTCTCGATTAGATTCATATGAAAGTTGACTTTTGCCTCATTGTTTTTTTTTGATGATTATTAACCCCCCATCCTTTCAACTGTCGATGATGTAAAATAAGTTTTAAAGTCACTTCAATGCAATCAAATATACAATACTGTAACACCTTCTTGGGGGTCTAAAATTCCATTCATCTGAGTCACCATAGGCTATTTGCATATTAAGAATAAACTGCCCACTTGGGCAGAAAAAAAACTCTAATTTCTGTGGTCAAATCTATTAAAAAAATAACCTTGGGATATAGAGCTTTGAATATCGCAATTTGCTTGGTTGAAAGATGATACCAGTTAAGTTTGTGTATATTTGATATGTATAATGTATGTTATTATCCAGAATTAGGTTTCCCTATGTACAAATAACAAAAGTAGAGCTTACAACAAATCGCAGAAAATGGCTGTTGAAGAGCCTTCTTCACATGGTTTCCCCTTTCCAACATTTTTTGAAGTGTAGGCCCAAATTCTCATATTGTGTTTTAATCTGGGTTTTTTTCCCCTTCATTATAAGTACTCATTTTTGTGTGCAAAAAGCTGTGGGACATTCAGAGCATCCCTCGACTTCAATTTTTGGAATTACAATCCTTTGGGATTTTGGAAAAAACAAAAAATGGTACAAAATTGGTTATCAATATCCCTTGGTCATGGGAAAACATTTTCTTAAGGTTTCTTGGCAGTTTTTTTCTTAAACTTAATTTGGTCATATCTAAAATTATTTGAGAAATGGTTTGGCACACCTTTCTTGGGGACCCGCTCGTATGATAGAAAGGTGTTGATCATACTTGAATGGACACGTGGTTATGTGCATGGATGATTTATGAAACCGTGCTGGAAGATGTTTTCAATCCTACCACCACAAAATTTCCTATAAAGGTCACATCCATGTTCATACTTTCAATTGTTTTTTTCCGTTTTAATATCAACGACTCTGCTCGGATTGATATCATTTTGGAAAACAACCCAAAAGCACAATTTTTCACTCCAAGACCATGCAAAAGTGATGCTTCAAAGAGTTTATTTAGACTGTTTCACAACTTCATGTGTAAATGAAAGGGGGGAGTGCCAGGGGCACATCCCCCACCCCCTTTCTTCAACAGAAGCAAAACCATTTCTCAAGTTGTTGCACTGAATGACCCCAGTCAGCCCTCCAAAGCTGGGTACCCCCCCTTACTGAAGATATAGGAGGTTTTATAGTAAGGATACTGGATGAATTATAGGGTTTTTTTATGGAATTTTTCCAGGAAAATATAGAGGTAAAATATACAGTAGGAATGGCCACACACTAGTGGTTGTTTCTAATTTATCTTAAAAATTCCCTCAAATTTGTGGATGGGAGAAAACACAGTACCTTAGGTAACGACTAAACTACACCTGTGTAAATTGAATACAAATGGTGATTAACAGTAATCACAAGTGGCAGGTCATGTTTGGGCCGAAGAGTGTGGTTTTTCTACTATTTTGCATTGTTTCGCATATTTTGACCCTGAAAATAAAGTATCCATAAAATTGATGCAACTCATCAAATTGAGATGACGCACCCCCACTACCCCCCAGGCCATTTTTCGGTCCAAAATGTGGGTCATTGTCTAATGACAACTGTGACGCAACGTGTCCCCATCAATTGGAACCACCATTATTGTTTTTTCCACCCCCCCCCCCCCCCCAGCCATCAGCAATGTGACCTGAGGGTGGAGTCACATTACCGTCAGTTATCTGTTCAATGTTGTTGACCAAGGGGTGGAATCATTGTGGGATTTTATTGGTTTACACTTTGTACAAGTGATACCAAAAATTTGTTTATTCTCAATTTTTTCAGTCCCAATTACAATGGTGACCCCTCCATGTCCAAAATGCGAATTGTGCAATCAATTAAGGGGACTAAGGTGTGAGTCATTTTTTACATTAGGTTTGTCATTGCAGTCACAAGAAGTGGACTGAGGGGTATAGCCATTGTGCACGGTTTGTCCCAACACTGTTGTGGACATGAACTTGACCAGGTCCGGGGGGTAAGGTGGGTGGGTCCCCCATTCATTTTGATAAGTGGCATCATCCATTTGTTGCATACCAAAAAGGCAACCAAAATTTTTGCAATAATTTTTTACTAGAAGTTAACTTCTAAGGAAGTTTGAGGACATGGACTGTGACCATGGATGGTACTTTTGAGAATGGATGGGTAAGTTTATGTGGGGAGTAATAACTGGTTTTGCTAATGTCCCGAAAAGTACCCAGACAGAAATTTACCTCAGCGTCCAATAATAATGGGGTTTGAGGTGGTGGAAATTTTTTTAATTTTTATGCTGCGTAAAATAACAGACATTGTCTCTTAAATGGCACATTTTTGCCTAATATACTATACATTGTATTTGCTAGTCCCAATTCTTGATAAGTGGGTGACTATGGGATGAGAACACGTAACACTCATAGGGCCTATGACAACTGTATGGTTTGCTGATGAATACCTTTAAAACTCACTTCCCCAGTGCCCATAGCCAGAACTGTCCCACCCCCCTCATGGGAGCCATGTTTTAAAGTTTTATTCTGTGGACTGTCCAGCATGGTAGAGGGAAGGTGTAAAGGGAATGGGGTTCCCCCCTCCCCTTTGAAACATTTTGGAATGATTGTGTTGACCTTATTGCGATCCTGGTGCTACATTTAGATGTTTTATCCTTTTTGGAATAAAATTCCATTTCAAAAATTACATATTTTAGGTTACCTAAAAATTACAGAACAACAAATCAGCATATGAAGGAGAAGAGCAATGGCCAATGGGTCAACCTCCCCCGAAAAATGCCACTACTACCCACTTTGAATCTGTACAACTTTTGGCAGAACCAGTGTAGTCCACATATGTGAAGATGCCCTGTTGCAATTTAACATCTAAAAATCTCACTTGAGGGAAGTTTACATGACAATATTAGGGAAAGGGCCAACTTGGCAAGTTGCCACCCACTTGTCCCACCAATGAATGGGCCCCACTGCAATGCCACGCAATCCCATACATTGGAATTAGATTTTCCACCTTGGCCTGTTGGAATTAGTTCTTGTGGCCATCCCAGAGACCTGCCCATAGAGCTTTCTTGTGAGTAGTTAAGGGGAAAACTTGCCACTTTTTTTTAGATCTGCCACATTGGTAAGCTTGTAACCATGACACTGAGACTCCTTAATGTTTTGCTCTAAGCACTAAGTTTTGTCTTTCTTTAGGGGGAGAATTGTAATTTGTCACAACACTTTTGAACAATCAACTGATGCCTAATGGCTAGACTCAGTTTGAGGAAAGATGGTAGATGACAAGGCAAAATATTGTTATTTTCCAAACCCATTGTACTACAATTAATTTGAAATCAACAGAAATTAGTATTATCACAGACCCAGCTTACCTGTGCCATGCTACAACCATAGGTTAATGGGTTTGTTTTTTTTTAAAATGTGGAGGACTGCTTTGACTACAGGCAAAGGACTTCCTAATCGTCGCCCCTTTTGACCAATACGCAACTACCATTCCCTCAAAGAGATGAACCATCATAGAGTACTTAAAATCACAGGTGTGAGAGGATGGGAACATTTTTTTATGGGTGGTGAAAAACTGTGTTTTAATTAGTGCCCTATGCAGTTTTTTTCTGATGACATTAGGCCAAAAATCTTCCTATGCCATAACTTGTGTCCCCCAAGAGCTGTGTTTTATAAAATTACCAATTAGGGGTTCTCATTCCAAGCATTGGTTCAATTTAGCCCCCCATTAAAAGGCTGAAATTTGTTATTGGTAGTTTAATTTAAATCTCAGATTTAAAACTGAAAAGGTTGGAAGCTAACTTCATGACCAATGAGTAATTTGATTCCGTTTTTTTTTACAGTACTATTTTCACAGGGCAGGATATGTTTTGCCAGTTTGTAAACTGTAAACCCCTCGTTGCTGGGGAATACCCTGAATTTGCACCAGAAAATGGTCACAAAGCTTTTAACAAAGCTGCTGTTCAATTGGAGCAACTAATTGGAAGTAATGGAACCGTGGTCGGGTCTCTTAATTTGGGCAAACAGCAGTTTTTCCCTAAAAAACTGGCCGGTTAGCCTATGGACTGAAATTCTGAGAAAGGCAAATTTTGCGTCATGGAGAATAATTTCTAAATCCTATAAACTGGCCTTGTGGTAACTTGCAATCTAATTAAGAAAAATACTTTTGGCAACCTATACCTGCTACCTTTCCCCAACTAATCCACTCTGAGTCCCTATGGCAAGCTATCTTTGGAAAAAGAATACAATCTGAAAAATTTCACCCCAAACACCACCTAAAAGAAAAGTGTTTTAGCAGACAGAAAAATAATAGCAGAAATATAGGAAAACAGCCCAAAATCCTTACAAATATAAGGAACATATAGGATTTTTTGGGAATTTATAGGAAATTAATAGGAAACTGAAATCACTTTTTGAAAAGCCTGCCCAGTCAATGAATTAAAATAAGATTTTTGTAGAAATACCTTCTTCACTAGCAAAACACTTCACTGCACCTTTGTCAATGCCTCTTGCAGTCCTTAATTTGAACTTAAACACCCAATCCCCCCTATGGGTTACCCTTATGCAATTTTTAATTTCGCACTCCTGCTAAGGACTGTAACTTATTGAAAGTCAGAAACATATTATTACCTAACCGTACCATTTAGATTCGTCATGGAGAAAAAAACCATTTTCCTTTAAATCATGAGTTAGTAACATTCTTTAAGCACTGCTCATTTCAAAGTTGTACTCTTTTTGAAGTTTGTTCCGGGAAACAGGGAAGTAAAACCATTGATACATGCAGATGACTGTCAGAGCATCGTCTCTTGTCTTGGGCCATATGCCATTAGGCTACTGTTATTTTTTGAGGTGTTTTTATCTGGTTATGGGGGGGGGGGGTGGGGGGGGGGGGGGGTGGGGGGGGGGGGGGGTGGGGGGGGGGGGGGGTGGGGGGGGGGGGGGGTGGGGGGGGGGGGGGGTGGGGGGGGGGGGGGGTGGGGGGGGGGGGGGGTGGGGGGGGGGGGGGGTGGGGGGGGGGGGGGGTGGGGGGGGGGGGGGGTGGGGGGGGGGGGGGGTGGGGGGGGGGGGGGGTGGGGGGGGGGGGGGGTGGGGGGGGGGGGGGGTGGGGGGGGGGGGGGGTGGGGGGGGGGGGGGGTGGGGGGGGGGGGGGGTGGGGGGGGGGGGGGGTGGGGGGGGGGGGGGGTGGGGGGGGGGGGGGGTGGGGGGGGGGGGGGGTGGGGGGGGGGGGGGGTGGGGGGGGGGGGGGGTGGGGGGGGGGGGGGGTGGGGGGGGGGGGGGGTGGGGGGGGGGGGGGGTGGGGGGGGGGGGGGGTGGGGGGGGGGGGGGGTGGGGGGGGGGGGGGGTGGGGGGGGGGGGGGGTGGGGGGGGCCAAAAACTGTAAGGGGGCCGCCTCACAAAAAGAATGCCAGGGGAAACCCTGATCCAGATATGTTACCTTCATAGCAGGTGTCGAATATACTTCTCTTTTGACGTACATACTCTATAACACCTGAGAACAATCACAGAGATCATCACGGCAATTTCGCTATACTCACGAGTCCAATTTGATTTTACCTTTCGACTGTTGATTGGTTCCAACATATGAATATTCATATTGCATGACAAAGCTTCAGCTGTCATTTGAACTTTTACACAGTAAGTCAATGGGACTTCATTGTGTGAGCTTTAAGCAGGAGAAATCACGCACTGTACAAACCCTATTTGACGTTGGTCATCTGAACAGCATGGTAATCAGACTTGCTTTTAATAGTCGATATTTCGTTGAATATTAGTAGTTCGTGTTTGCTGTTGTTGTGTCTAACCTTAGAATTAAGGACGCTGACAACAGGTTTGTCCGGAATTATCTCGAAACTTTATTTTCAACATGGCGTCAGCACTGCACGTTACACTCGAGACCCCGAATGAGGTGTCACGACACTAATATATCACATACGTACACGAGGTGTCACTACACTAATACATCACAATTCCTCCCCCTTTAGTGAAAACATGGCTTCCCAAAAGTTAACATGCAAGGAATTAATGTGATCAATAAAGTGCAGTTTTACTTTTGACCTTTTGACCTTTTTTTTTTTTTAACTAACTTTGATGGTCATCTCGACAGGTAACTACTCCATGCTTAACAACTTTGTTTCTTTTAACTTGTTCACACGACTAACCCATGAGTACTTCCGGCCTTACTCTCCACTTTTAACCTTAAGTCTAACTTTGAATACATAACAACTCTTCACCTTTTCTCAGGTTTCAACTAACGAACTACTTGTAACTTAGGTTTTCTTCTTCTTACTTGGATAACATATTTACAATGAGAATTTTACAAGATATCTAACCCTTCACTTGTACACTACATAATCCTTCAATAAAACTGAAGGGTATTTCTTCCGAGTAGTTACCCTGGTACTGCCTTGATCGGTTAAGTTCTGCTTGTTAGACTCTACCTGATCGGGTGTTTGCATAGGTACCTCGCCTACTGAATCTTTGCTACTAGCCTGTTCAGAGCTCGCAGAATCTGTTGCTGTGTCTGCTATTGTAACAGTAGGGGTGCAAACTGACTGAGGTATCGGTATGGGCACACTAATTGCTTCTCTGTTTGCCACATTTGTACTATCATTACATGCATCGAGATCACTAGCAGCTATGGTGCGCAGACGCAATTGGTCGTTGTGCCTTCGGATCTTCTGACCGTCCTCAAGGTCCACTTCACACATAGCAGGGTTCAAGATTTCTGTGACTACTCCCTTCAACCACGTTGGTCCTGGTGCAAAGTTCTTAGCCAAAACAGGGTCTTGTACATAAAAGTTTCGACTTTTAGCCCTGGTGTTTTTCCGGTCCGTCATACCACTCTGTTGTATCTTGACTTTTCTGGCTATATTTGGACGCACTTGGTCTAGACGGCTCCTGATGCGACGTCTATATAGTAACTCGCTTGGGCATTTACCGGTGGTGGCTTGCGGTGTTATTCTGTATCTCATCAGAACCTTCTGTAGTTCGAGTTCTAGACTTCCCTCAGTGATCTTTTTTACTCCATTTTTTTATGGTTTGGACAGGGTTGGGAAGTAACGAGTTACAAGTAACACCGTTACTGTAACGAGTTACATTTTGTGTAACAGAACCCTGTAACGAGTTACATTTGCATTTTAGTAACGGAGCAAGTAACTAGTTACAATTCTGTGTAAAAGTAACTGTAACGGCGTTACATTTGGGTCCCGTTACTTTCCCGTTACAAATAGTCAAAATGACCACAAATTGCGAGTACTCGAAGTAGTAACAGAAAATTTTCAAATTGATGACACTTTGGTAGTAAAATTATTTTCGATATATTTATAATCCATCTCTATTATCGACGTCGCCCTCACCGACATCAAATTTTATTCACGTTTAGAATCAGCAGTTGATATTAGATGCACATACTGCAGGCTTAAAGGGTCACTTGATTGCCCACTAAACTAAGTTTAAAATTTGATTTGTGTGTCAATTTACTTATTAGACAGATCAATGCTTATTATCCGTGAGACCGAATCTTTGTGCGATTAGTTGAAAAATACGGAACGGTCCTCTGGCAAACAAAGGCCCCAGCTGACTTGTTATAGCCTATTATATATACTAAATGAAGTCAGCTGGGCCTTAGTTTACTCATAGTGTCATTTAGAGGACACATTGGAGATAGTGCACCGTGAGAAACAGGCTGGCCCATAGGCATTCAAATACCAGGCTTACTTTGAAAGTTTAATAATTGGCTTTTGAGACGTTAGGGCTGCTAGTGGACCCGAGTCCACCCAATCTGAGTCGGAGCTAGCTGCCATTCTAGATTCCCTAATCTTTCCGAGCATGGTACGTACCCCTCAAGTTCCGGCAAGTTCTGATACCAATGACACCAATTCCGAGACCAGTCTTTTTGCAAGTGTGTAGCATATCAAACTTACAGATGTTTTAATTCTATTATACATGTCCACCATTAACAAGGTCATCGTTTGTACTCACTTCCATAGCCTGGCCCCTCAGTAATTTAGTTGATCATTTGTGACAATACTTTACATCTGTACATTGTGCACAAATTACAATGGGAGTTTAAACACCTTTAATGTAACTTTCATATTTGAAAACACGGCTGGAATTAGCTCCGAGTGCATGTCCAGTTACATCACACTCCGGAAAAATTTCGATTCCGGAACCCCGGGCAATTTCCTAATCTAGAAAAACGCTCTCGAGACCCGCAGTAAGCTAGTCGAATCAGGACTGTGCATAGAAGCCAGTAAATTATACGGTGCCAATTGTCAGCAAACACCGTGCATCCATTTATGTATCTAATTTAACATGGTTGGTATCCTTATTTGATGAATCAAACGTATGAATTTAGGCTATATCATATTCTTTTCAATGTCCGTAACTCCTTACGCTGCATAGAATATAGTAAGGTTCATATAAAAACAGGCGAATATTGAGATGGTCATATGGCGTTAAAAGTATCCTAACAAAGCTAACTGAAAGAGGAGAAAAGTGTCCGACATAACGCTTCACCTATTTACTGTAAAAAGAAAGGGAATTATGGGTACATGGTCTGCATGTGTAAACTACATAGTCTCACCATTTCTATGCATTGTTTTATATCGACACAATGTGAAACTTGAAATTTATGCCGAAATATCACTTAGCCCAACCTTAGCAGTGAGGTTTTAAAAATTTACCTTTAACAAATATATAGAGAGCATCGTATTACCATATTTATGCCCTTGAGGGGTGAAGACTTTAATTACTGCTAAAACAATGCTTTCCCCCTTTAGGCTAATAGCCGCTAACCTTTCTAAATTGTGATGGGAGTATAAAGATTTCCAACCACAAAGAAGTACTGTCGTAACTGGAAAAGTTTTGGTTACAACCATATTCGTCTAACAAATAGTTTGCGTAAGCTCCGACACAGTATCATGATTCGATGCTTCATGATGAGCGTTAGGAGCCTCTTCCTGAATCCCCGGTGAAGATCAACTGGCACCATTGACTTTCTTTGGGGAATACCTTAGGATAACCGGCACAAATGAGGTTCGGTCCTCTCATGTGCCCATTCTTAATATCTAATTACACCCCCTTCCATTTCAGGTACCGAGGTACCGTATGTTCACCTTAAAGTAACTAGTTACTTTTGAAATGTAGCTAGTTACTTTTCAGTTAAAAGTAACTGTAACTAGTTACTTTTTCAACATTGTAACTAGTAACTGTAACGAGTTACAATTTTATAGAATTAACTGTAACTATAACGAGTTACTTTCAAAGTGTAACGGGAACAACCCTGGGTTTGGACAGCTCTTTCTGCTAAGCCGTTGCTGGCTGGGTGTTTCGGTGCTGTCTGTACATGTTCGATGTTATTGCTTGTCAGAAACTGTGTGAATTCCTCACTTACAAATTGTGTCCCGTTGTCACTGACAATGGTTTCGTGTATTCCATGTGTTGCAAACATTCTACGCATTGCTGTGATAGTTGCTGCTGCTGTAGCATTCTGAACTCTACGGCTTCGATCCACTTGCTGTGGGCATCTACCACTATCAACACATCTTGGTTGGACATACTGGCATAATCTGTGTGTAAACGTGTCCATGGGTTTTCTGGAAATTCCCAGGGATGAATAGGTGTCAGCTGAGGCTGCTTTTGATGTTCTTGGCAGATCTCACATTCTCTGCACTTCTGCTCCAAATCTCTGTCAATGGCTGGCCACCAAAAAAATGATCTCGCTAAAGCTTTCATCTTTACTATGCCCGGGTGGGTGGCATGCAGTTCTTCAAGGAGAATACTTTGGAGAGCACTGTCCTTAGGTATCACTACTCTGTGTCCCCAGAGTACAATATCATCTTCAACACTTAATTCTTGTCTTTTTTGTGAGAATGGTGCATACTCCTCCCCTAGGTTTCGCTTGTCTGGCCATCCCCCTAAAATATACTCTCTTACTCGTGCTAAAATAGGGTCCTTCTTAGTTGATGCTTTGATTTCTGTCGCTTCTATGGGACGCTGATCTACATCATTTAATAAGTTGACCTGTTCTCCATCTGGCGTTGGAAGCAACATATCAAACAACCAGTCCACTTTCTCCTCATCATCTAAAGGAAGATGAGATAACGCATCTGCGTTACTATGATTGGAACCTGCCTTATGCTCAATCTCAAAATCATAAGCGGACAAGATCATATGCCATCTGGTCACTCGGGCTGATGCCATTGCGTTGACTGGTTTCTGGCTTCCAAATAGTGATACAAGCGGCTTGTGATCTGTCACTATCGTAAAATGTCTTCCGTGAAGAAATTTATGGAACTTCTTGAGTCCAAAGACTATGGATAGACCCTCCTTCTCGAATTGGGCATACTTTTGTTCGGTAGTAGATAACTTTCTTGATGCAAAGGCTATGGGACGTTCACTCCCATCATCCATTTTGTGGCTGATAACTGCTCCCAATCCATATGGACTTGCATCAGTCTGTAAGAGTATGGGTTTACAGGGGTCAAAATGCACTAGCAGGCTATTACTCTGAAGTAATTCCTTGGACCTGGCAAATGCTTGTTCTTGGGCTGGTCCCCAAACAAATTTCGGATCTTTTGCACCTGGGTTGGTAGACATGAATTTCCTCTGTTTTTTGCCTTTTTCTGGCCTGAGCTATACTCTTTCTGGAGCAGCTGCGTCAGGGGCACAATTTCGTCTGCTAATTTTGGAACAAACTTTTGGTAATAACCTAAAAGCCCTAGATATGCTTGAAGTTCTGTTTGATTTTGTGGTCTCGGCGCTTCTTGAATTTCCCTAATCTTTTGGGGTAGGGGTCGGAGTCCCTGTGAATCCAGTGTGTGTCCGAGATAAACTACTGACTCTCTGAACAATTCACATTTGCTCTTTTGTAGTTTTAACCCACTTTCTTCAAGCCTTTGAAATAACTTTGCTCAAGTTTTCTAGGTTCTCTTGGGTGTTTCTTCCACTGATGATGATGTCATCTAGGTACGGGCGGCACATTGGGATATTGGCTAGTAATGATTCCAGCGTTCTCTGAAATATGGCGGGCGCTGATGCAATCCCGAAGGGAAGGCGAGTATATTGGAAAAGACCACGGTGTGTGTTAATGGTGGTATATTTTCTGGCATTTTCTTCCAGCTCTATTTGATGATAGGCATGGGACAAATCCAACTTGGAGAAATGCTGACCTCCTTGTAGGTCTTGCACCAAATCCTCTAACGTAGGGATAGGATACTGCTCACATCTCAATACTTTGTTTGCAGTTAGCTTGTAATTTCCACACAACCGTATCTTCCCATTTGGTTTATTCATGGTCACTATTGGACAGGCGTAATCAGAGAAGGCTACTGGCTCAATTATTCCCTTTTCCTGCAAGGCCTCTAGCTCGGCCTCTATTTTGTGCTTACTTGCATACGTTACAGGGGCTGCCTTATAGAATAACGGTTCCTCCTTGGCTGCATGAACTTTTGCCTGGAATCCTTTCAGCTTCCCTGGTTGACTGGTATCAAACACACCTTTGTGTTTGGCTACTATGGCTTCTAGTTGACTTTGACCACTTGAAGGTGCTGTCTGAGTACTATGAATTTGTACCGTTGCTGGCTCACTGGTAACTTCACTCCGTAAGTTAAGTTTTATGCCCAACTCACGCATCCAGTCTCGGCCCATCAGAGCTACACCTTCCTTAACCACAAGCAAGGGCAATTGTTTGGTTAAGTTTTTGTACCTTACCCTCACCTTAGCTTTACCTAAGATAGGAACCATACTACCTGTGTATGTTCGCAGATTCACAGGTGACTTGCTGAGGCTGTCCGTATCTCCAATTTGGCGAAATGTATCTCTGGACATCATCGACCATGGGCTACCGGAGTCCACCTCAAAATGTAAATCTTTGTTTTCCACCTGTAACAAAGCATAATAGGGTTTATCAGTTATGTGGTTAATACTCTGACTTCCATCAAAGTGATTTAATCCCTCAAAGTGGTTTACTTCCTCTTCTGGTTCCGATTCTTCCTTTTCATCTAGATGGTGAGCTTTGCCGCTTCTTTTGGCCTGCGTCTGCTGGTATGCTTTGACTGCTTCACATTGTGATTTTGTATGTCCTTTTTTCTGACACTTGTAACACTTTTCACTGATGAAGGGACAATCACGTGGTGAGTGTTTCCCTCCACATCTCCAACATTTTTTTTCGGAAGTTTTGCTGCTGGCTGCTGCAGATGCACGGCTTTGTTGATTCTCTGGCTGCTTGGATTGAGGTTTTCTGTAACCTACCTTATGGACGGTATTTTCAGCCACTGTACTTGGTGTTCCAATTTGTTTTGTTGATTCGACGTCCTTCTGAGCCATCTCCATGGCAGTAGCCATGGAAAGCGCTTTGGCAAACGTTAGGGCTGTCTCACTCAGTAGTTTCTTCTGAATTGAGGCATCTTTTACACCAACGACTAGCCGATCTCTTAGCATGTTATCTAATTCTCTAAAATTGCAACCCTCACTCAACTGCCGCAATTTAGCTACAAATTGAGCAATGGATTCACCTGGCTGCTGAGAACAACTATAGAATCGATAGCGCTGCACAATTTCTGTCGGTTTTGGCAAAAAATGTGTTTTTAGTGCTTTCACACATTCTGCATATGTTTTATCACTTGGCTTTGCGGGCTGCATTAATGCACGCAATGTGTGGTATGCCTTACTACCTATACTGGTTAGAAAAACTGATCGCTTTTTTCAAAACTGATCGCTTTTTTCCATTATCTTCAATGCCAACCAGGCCTCTAGGACCTCGGTCCATTCTTCAAAGTTTGTAAACTTCTCAAACTGTGGAACTGTTCCCACCGTTGGCATTTTGGCCTCAGTTAATTGCTACTAATTGAACTTTCCATCAAGCTTTCCCTGTGCCTTAGTTCTGTAATTGCCTTCCTAATTACTATAAATACAGTCTTCCAACCGTAATGAATTTCATGAGAAGTGCCTTAATACTGTAGCATAGACTGCCCATCATCTTAATCTAACTACGATCAACACCAGTCTTATCCTTTACTTTAGCTGATATACAGTTAACCACTTTCCAAAACACACTCAAAACTCAAGGTCAGTTAAAGTAATGCTTGCAGAATCAGCTAGACATGCTGTGCTCTTGGCCTAGGCTGGCTAGGTCCAAGCTCTAGGATCTAAATTTTAGAATACGGCCTTTACTGTACCTAACTCTCATCACTTGATCCAATATGTCACTAACAACACCCTGTTACTGGTAGCTGATGGCTATGTAATACAAGAGGTTTGTCACATACCGTACCTGCTATGACTACAAAATGCTTTTCACTTACACTTAAAACAATTCCATGAAAGTTTCAAACTACCGCACAATGATAAGATCAACATTTGATGTATGATATCTGTCCAAACAACTTCAGTTCAAGTTACAATATCAGTTCCTTTGCACAGAAACTGGGCTACTGTACAGTCTTTTTCACTTATGAACCATCTCAGTTTGAATGCAATGTCATTGATACTTTCAACCTACCAAACCCAATACTCAAGTCCTCTGAGCAAACTTTACTGTCTGTTCATTTCCTAAGAATATACAATACCACTAATACATTCTGAATCTGATGCTGTCACCCTACTGCGTTGGTGTTGAGGCTGACCCACCGTACTTCTCTGGCACTTAGATCTGGCTGCGTTTTAACCTGACATCCGGCATTTGATGAACAATCACTCTTTGGCTTACCCTCGGCTGGGCTGACTTGCACTTGAGGCTCAATGCCTATCTGTTTACCTTTCTGGCAATTAGGCATTGTGAGTTCAATTTTGGGCATCGGAAAAGGCAAACATAATGTAGGGTAATGCGGCTACTTCCCGCCAACAATGTCACTATAATGTAATGGCTGCTTGCAATGTTGACATTTGATTCATATGACTTATGAGCTCCATCACAGTCACTTCAGATCACTGTAGGCTTCACTTTGGCAGATCAAGTAACCAAGTTCATCACGGCTGCTATCTCTCACATCAGGTTGCCTACTATTTGGTAATACTGCGGCTTCCGTTTAGTTACAGTACTGGCCTATGTAGTCATGGGTAATCCTCATGACGTTTATAGTCACTATGCTGGTCTACAGTATGACTACTTTTCGCTTTATATGCTGGCTACACAGCAAAAGATGTGCTTAAGTTCAGGCTATAGGCTAGTTCCTCACTGGCTACACAATGACGAGCTTAATAGTTCACTTTTTTCTTTACACTGGCTATACAGCATAAACATGCTGTTCGGCTTTCTTGCTGATAAGAATAGAGGCTTTCTATCTTATCTTTCTAACGGCAACGTTATTCACGAACAGTCACAATAGTCCTAATGTTATTGTATAAGGCTAGGCTGCCATCGTTATACCGTAATGTTATTACCAACGATCGTTAGTCTTGGTGGCGTCTCACGTGCAGGGCTCAAGAGTGATTCCATTTTGCATATTTATCACTCCAGTACACACAGTTCGGCATTTTGTTGGTCTAATAACCATCCCATCCTCGTCGCCATAATACTGTTGTGTCTAACCTTAGAATTAAGGACGCTGACAACAGGTTTGTCCGGAATTATCTCGAAACTTTATTTTCAACATGGCGTCAGCACATGCACGTTACACTCGAGACCCCGAATGAGGTGTCACGACACTAATACATCACATACGTACATGAGGTGTCACTACACTAATACATCACAGCTGTGATCGTTTGTATCCATTAATAGCGTACAGTTTTTACACAGTTTAACGAACAATCCTTGGGAAAGTTGGCAGATGTTGGTATTACGAGTAGTGCAGCCAATATACAGGTGCAGGAGTAATACACGCCCACCAAGCGGGCAACCAAATATGAGCTGCTGCACACGTTTTGTACACAACCAACTATATTGGGGAGATACCAGTTCCAAGGCTGTCAATTTTTCTCTCACATAAGGACAAGAAAATAAATCAGACTTGTAGAACAACCCCAGGGATGGAAATAAACTTATGGAGTCAAGGTCATTTTCATATTATCTTTTCTTTATGCTTATTAAAAGGTGAAAAGGCTAATCAAAAGTTGTTATTTCGTTGTGTTTTGTTAGGAAGGACACAGAGGTGAAGGTGGCCTTCAGAACAAGGGCACCAAAGCCATGCCAAGAATGCCTTCATTTATTTCCAGCTATGCACCCCTTACATTGAACACTTGTGCCCACATCAAAACAGGTTGATGAGTAGTATCTTGGTGGAAGTTTATTGAAATGTGAGACATGCAGGGCTGGAAAAAAAAGGTACATGTCCTGGGAAGGAAAAATAATTTACTGACAAACATGAGGCTCATTGTGTTGAATGTGGCATTGATGGCTGGAAGAGGAGCTCGGTGTAAAAAATTAAAAACTCATTGCAATTTGTTAGTCTTTTTTTAATTGCATGTGATGAAAGAGACAGATGCATATGCCATATTGTATTTACTCTATTAAACCCATGGGGGCATGAAATTTTAAAGGGGGCATATAGGGTTGAATTGTCGATTCAAGTTATTCTGTGGGTATTAGCTTATGGTGGGAGAGAAGAGATTGGCAGATTTTGGGAGATGGTGGAAGTCTCAAAGTTACTCAAGATAGACGTACTCCAAGGAGAAAGGAGGTACGTGAAATTGACCCTTGCAACAATTGTGGTGCAGAAAAGTTCATTTGAGTGAATTTTGAAGAAGAAAATTTAGTGTTCAATTGGAGAGGATTCTGGAAAATGCATTGGAGCATTTTTGTGTGAGCACATTTTTTATTCTAGTCTATCAGGACAAGATTGGATGCTTATGTTTCCATCCTAGCAAGGTAAAGTTTAATTTTTGTAGTCTAAATTTAGACCATTTTGGTTTCACTGAACTTGGCATAGCTGTGTAATGCAATGCCAAGCTGTCATCATCTTAAAGGAGGAAAACAGGCTTTATGAAAGTAAGGCTTAAGTGCAATGCAATTTAAGCAAATTACCTTTTTTCATGTGGGGACTTCCAATTAGTGCCAGTTTTTATGGCGGCAAGGGTTAGAAATAGTTCCGTAATAAATATCTGAAAACTGTATTATTAATTCTGAGGCTGCCTTTCTCCAGCCAACAGATCTAGTGGTAGAGATTATAGGAAATTGGTCCCAGGCATTGAGAGAGGTTATATAGGAAAGGCTTTCCTTTGTAATATTCTTATTCGATTTCTGATCATGCATGTAATATGAGAAGGAAGAGTTGGTGAAGAGTAACTTTCTCTTTGAATAAACAAGTGGTACCTTACAATTCCTGTTTCTCTCTCATTTGAGTCACGTACAGCATCTTGTATAGTAAAGTTTCAGTTGAAGAAGTTTATCATGGCTACTTCATCTCCTGCTCCAGTCCTATTTACCCCTAAAAAAGAATAAGATTAACAATTATTGAGACAGTGTTCATGCGCAATTAATAAAGCATGGTACATTGTGCACTCGTGTGAGTGCATGTTGTGTACATATATATGCACATATATTCAGTGACATAATATCTATAAGCAGATTGAGTGATCTTTATGAAATTGTTCATCATTTGTTCAAACCCTAAAGGATCTGCATGTTCATGTATTCTTCAAATATTGGAATTTGCCTAGGCTTATAACTACTGATTTTGAAGATAAACAGTTACAGCATTTTGGAACGTACATTATAATTTGGGGAAAAGCAGTAACGTTGCTTTCATTTGAGGATTCGATGGACGACCAGCCAGGCTTCAGGTCTAAAGTTAGGTTGCTTGACTTTAAATTATAACTGTGTATGGATCCTTTGGCTGTGATGAGAATGAAGGCATTCCTGAGAAATGGAAGCATATCTTGGCAGGCCTTGATTTTAATAACAAACTACAGAGCAGGCTATATATCCATGCACAGGCATTCTCAGCATTAAACACATATACTATATACAATATAAATATAAAAATGATATTAAAACACTACAAAGATGACAACATGAGAGCACAGTGACAAAATAGCATATACAGTATTTCAGACACCCCTGTATCCTTCTTCAGTGCAACTTTGTGAAGTGTAGGTTAATTAACAAACAAACTGTTGTACATAGTGGCAAACAACTTCGGTTATTCTTCGTACGAATGGGAAAACGGAACCGAGGAACTTGGTTAACGGAACATAAAACAGAGGCAATTTTAGTGTGAAGGGAGACCAAAATTTTGGTTGTCTATAAGGAGGTATTTTTCTCAGAAGTTGACATAACGTTACTATTTGAGTTTCAAGCATTTCAAAGTCTAGTACAAGATGGATTGTTCGATTTTCAAACTAACCTTTGTGACAACTTCGAAAGGAAGCATTTCAAAGGAATATTGGGAGATAAATCAGCCATCTTACCCAACAACCTGATTTAAACGTGAGTTAAATGTTTTCTTTTTCTTTGCAAAGGGTCGCTGCAGTCTAGTTGAAGTTCAGCTAAGTAGTCTGCAAAGTCAAACTGATGGGCTTATAATGTAACATAGAAATACGAGAGTTTTAAAATCCCATTTCAATACCAATTCTTGAAAAACTGGAGACCATCGGACACCATTGCGAATGGGCTAGCAAGATTCAGTGTATGTCTTCTACGTACAGGGTCTGGATGTAAGCTTGAGCAAGAATCGTCGAACATCCCCTTTTGGGTAGTAAGAATTTCAAATTTTTATGTTACATATATTTTTTGCTTGATGCTGGCACATTCTTCAGATATGTTTTTACGAAATTATATGGCCAGTAACAGACTCAAGCTACAAAATCTGTGAGCAAAAGTTACTAGAAGTATGGAGTCTTTCTGAACTACTCGTTCGCCGTCTTTCCTCACACTGTCAGACTTTTTCTTCTTCATAGGCCAGCAACTTGAGATAGTTGGGCTAAATTCCACAGACTGGCTCTTCATGTGGCCCTTTGTTATCATTCTTGTATTATCTCAGTCAAAATGGGCAAATTAGGGCAATTAGTTTCTGTACATAATCGATATTGACATGATAAGAACATTACAAGGGAAGTGCATTATACATACACACACTGAAATGCAGTGAAATGTACTATATGAACATGCATGTGTGATCTCATGGGTTTATGCATGACCACAGGGTTAATTATCATTAAGTGTTCGGGGACAGTTCTTTTTGAACACTTAAAAGAGCACTTGCCTGGAACACTTGATAGGTGCAAAAACTACCGCACTGGAAATGATTTCATGGAACACTTAGTAGTGCTCGTAAGTCCTGAATTTAGTGTTCCAGATAAAAGGCCGTAAGTGTTCAAAAGCTAAGAACACTAAAGAATGTCCCAGAACACTTATTTTAAGTGTTCCCACACTTACGGAACACTTAAGGAACACTTAATAAGTGTTCTTTCTGTCTAAGGGTCCTGTTGTATGCTAATGGGTCTCACAAATCTATGTGTTAGCAAATAATGCAAGATCATTTTTGGTTTCAATGATAAGAGAAACCAATGCATTTGTGATGGCGTATGTGTGTATGTGAGTGTGCGTGTATGGGTGTGTATGGGTGTGTGCGTGTGTTTGTGACACTTTGCTCGTTATAACACGATATCTCAAGAAGGGAAACTCTGACAGTTCTCAAACTTGGTACATAGATGCCCCATATTGAGAGGAAGAACCCTATTGTTTTTGGTGGGGTCAAAGATCCCCGGGGTCAAACTCCGAAAACCTTGTTAACATGATATCTCGAGATAGGAAGCTTGGATAAATTTCATACGTGGTATGTAGATGCCTTATGATAAGAGGAAGAACCCTATTGTTTTTGGTGGGGGTCAAAGGTCATCAGGGGTCACCGGGGATCAAACTTCTAAAACCTTGTTAACACGATATCTCAAGGTAGGAAGCTTGGATAAATTTCATACTTGGTATGTAGATGCATTATGATAAGAAAAAGAACCCTAATGTTTTTGGTGGAGGTCAAAGGTCATCTGGGGTCACCAGGGGTCAAACTCTGAAAACCTTTTTAACACGATATCTCAAGGTAGGAAGCTTGGATAAATTTCATACTTGGTATGTAGATGCGTTATGGTAAGAAGAAGAACTCTATTGCTTTTGGTGGAGGTCAAAGGTCATCTGGGGTCACTGGGGGTGAAACTGAAAACCTAAACACGATATCTCAAGGTAGGAAGCTTGGATGGACTTCAAACTTGGTATGTAGATGCGTTATGATAAGAAAAAGAACCCTATTGTTTTTGGTGGGGATCAAAGGTCATCTGGGGTCACCGGGGTCAAACTCTGAAAACCTTGTTAACATGATATCTCAAGTTAGGAAGCTTGGATAAATTTCATACTTGGTATGTAGATGCCTTATGATAAGAGGAAGAACCCTATTGTTTTTGGTGGGGGTCAAAGGTCATCAGGGGTCACCGGGGATCAAACTTCTAAAACCTTGTTAACATGATATCTCAAGGTAGGAAGCTTGGATAGATTTCATACTTGGTATGTAGATGCATTATGATAAGAAAAAGAACCCTATTGTTTTTGGTGGAGGTCAAAGGTCATCTGGGGTCACCAGGTGTCAAACTCTGAAAACCTTATTAACACGATATCTCAAGGTAGGAAGCTTGGATAAATTTCATACTTGGTATGTAGATGCGTTATGGTAAGAAGAAGAACTCTATTGCTTTTGGTGGAGGTCAAGGTCATCTGGGGTCACTGGGGGTGAAACTGAAAACCTAAACACGATATCTCAAGGTAGGAAGCTTGGATAGACTTCAAACTTGGTATGTAGATGCGTTATGATAAGAAAAAGAACCCTATTGTTTTTGGTGGGGATCAAAGATAGGTCATCTGGGGTCACCAGGGTCAAACTCCGAAAACCTTGTTAACACGATATCTCAAGTTAGGAAGCTTGGATAAATTTCATACTTGGTATGTAGATGCATTATGGTAAGAAGAAGAACCCTATTGTTTTTGGTGGAGGTCATAGGTCATCTGGGGTCACCGGGGGTCAAACCCTGAAAACCTTGTTAACACGATATCTCGAGATAGGAAGCTTGGATAAATTTCATACTTAGTACGTAGATGCCTTATGATAAGAGAAAGAACCCTATTGTTTTTGGTGGGGGTCAAAGGTCATCTGGAGTCACCAGGGGTCAAACCCTGAAAACCCTTTAAACATGACATCTCAAGGTAGGAAGCTTGGATAAATTTCATACTTGAGGTGTTGATGCATTATAGTAGGAGGAACAACCCTATTGTTTTTGGTGGAGGCCAAAGGTCCTTTGGGGTCACCGGGGGTCAAACCCCCAAAACCTTGTTAACACGATACTGTATCTCAAGGTAGAAAGCTTGGATTAATTTCATACATAGTATGTAGATGCGTTATGGTAACACAAAATCCTTTTGTTTTTGGTGGAGGTCAAAGGTCATCTGGGGTCACCGGGGGTCAATCCCTGAAAACTTTGTTAACATGATATTCCAAGTTAGGAAGCATCAATAAATTTCATACTTAATGTGTAGATGCCTTATGGTGTGATGAAGAACCCTATTGTTTTTGGTGGAGGTCAAAGGTCGTTTGGGGTCACCGGGGGTCAAACTCTTAAAACCTTGTTAACACAATATCTTGAGACAGGAAGCTTGGATAAATTTCATACATAGTATGCGGATGAGTTATGGTGAGACTTAGAACCCTATTGCTTTTGGTAGGGGACAAAGATCATCTGGGGTCTCTGGGGGTCAAACGCTCAAAACCAAGATTTTTATCTGGTTACAACAAACAGCTAATACGTAAATCTACGAAAGCCCATTAGTGCCATGCGAAAAATATTTTTAATTCGTTCTTATGAATTATTAATTCGTTCTTACGAAATATTAATTCGTTCTTACGAATTATTAATTCGTTCCTACGAATTATTAATTCGTTCCTACGAATTATTAATTCGTTCTTACGAATTAATAATTCGTTCTTACGAATTAATAATTCGTTCCTACGAATTAATAATTCGTTCCTACGAATTATTAATTCGTTCTTACCAAATAATAATTCGTTCTTACCAAATAATAATTCGTTCTTAAGAATTAAGAATTCGTTCTTACGAGTTAGTAGTTTGTTCTTACGAACTAAGAATTCGTTCTTAGGAAATGATAATTCGTTGCTACGAATTAATACTTTGTTGTTACGAATAAATAATTCGTTGCTACGAATTAATAATTCGTTCTTACGAATTAATAATTCGTTCCTACGAATTATTAATTCATTTTTACGAATTATTAATTCGTTTTTACGAATTATTAATTCGTTCTTACGAATTATTAATTCGTTCTTACGAAATATTAATTCGTTCTTACGAATTATTAATTCGTTCTTACCAATTATTAATTCGTTCTTACCAATTATTAATTCGTTCTTACGAATTAATAATTCGTTCCTACGAATTATTAATTCGTTTTTAGGAATTATTAATTCGTTTTTACGAATTATTAATTCGTTTTTACGAATTAATAATTCGTTCCTACGAATTATTAATTCGTTCTTACGAATTAATAATTCGTTCCTACGAATTAATAATTCGTTCTTACGAAGTATTAATTCGTTCCTACGAATTAATAATTCGTTCTTACGAATTAATAATTCGTTCCTACGAATTATTAATTCATTTTTACGAATTATTAATTCGTTTTTACGAATTATTAATTCGTTCTTACGAATTATTAATTCGTTCTTACGAATTATTAATTCGTTCTTACGAAATATTAATTCGTTCTTACGAATTATTAATTCGTTCTTACCAATTATTAATTCGTTCTTACCAATTATTAATTCGTTCTTACGAATTAATAATTCGTTCCTACGAATTATTAATTCGTTTTTAGGAATTATTAATTCGTTTTTACGAATTATTAATTCGTTTTTACGAATTATTAATTCGTTCTTACGAATTATTAATTCGTTCTTACGAAATATTAATTCGTTCTTACGAATTATTAATTCGTTCTTACGAAATATTAATTCGTTTTTACGAATTAATAATTCGTTTTTACGAATTAATAATTCGTTCTTACGAATTATTAATTCCTTTTTAAGAATTATTAATTCGTTTTTACGAATTATTAATTTGGTTTTACGAATTATTAATTCGTTCTTACGAAATATTAATTCGTTCTTACGAATTATTAATTCGTTCTTACGAATTATTTATTGGTTTTTACGAATTATTCATTCGTTCTTACGAATTATTGATTCGTTCTTACGAATTATTGATTCGTTCTTAAGAATTATTCATTCGTTCTTACGAATTTTTAATTTGTTCATACAAAATGTCAATTCTTTTGTATGAATTATTAGTTCCTAAATTCGAGTATTTATACAATTTGAAGGAACGACGAACTTAAATGACAGTATGAAATTCCATAATACTTAAAGAACGTCGCTTTTGCAATTAATAACGATGCAAAATACAGGACGAAAAATTTTAAAGTAACGACGACCCAAACTGCTACGACGTCTTTTAACGTGGTGGAGATAGTGGCGTCCTTTATATTTACTCGTCCTCATGCCACATGAACTCGTCCCAAACCATCTCTCCAAAGTTACCCCATGCCAACTAGGCCCTAGTATGAGAAATCGTGACAGGGCGTGTGTGTTCCGGTCACAGCTTGTTTTTCCATGTCTTGGCAAATAAAAAAAAATTAAAGGAGGTTGGCTTACTCTCCAAAAACGTGTTCGCATGGCTAAAATGCCCGGTTGAGGGTAGTAGAGATGAAAAATGTATACAGCCTTAAATTGTTACTAGAGGTATGAGTAAGGGGTGATATAACTCCGGTAATTTTGAGATAAATAGCCGTGTAAAATTATCAACAGACCCCTAGAAAGACTTTTTAAAAGGTTTTGAAGGTAAATGCGGCCATGCTCAGTAGCATTTTAGCATGTAGCGTGGTGTGCTATTGCTAGACGCATTTAGACCACATACAGGTGCGGATCGAGACATTTCGAAAAGGGGAGGGGTATGAACTTAGAAAAAACGTAGGTGCGGGGTTAGACTTTCGGGTGCAGTGCCGAGGACAAGGGGGTGTCCTTATGTTCACATACACAATACACATATGCATACGGGAGTATTTAAACTCAGGGACGAGAGGATTCTCTGCTGCCCGAAATTTTAAAAACTTTCCAAAAGACTAAGCGGAGGGCCACCATAGTTGGCGCGGAGCGTACACAAAATTTTGAAAAATTGCGAACCTCTCAGAAGGCCAGAAATGCCATTTCCTAGGCTTGTCAGCAGCGGTGTCACAGACTTGACTCGAGGGGGCGGGTACTTGGGGTGCACAAGTATTTCGCAAGGGCACTGCTAGAAACCATTCAGTGGTGCCGAAGGCGCAACCGAGCGCAAGGCTCTAACAGGTTGGGTCCAGGAGCCGGCTTTGGGGCCCCTGGTGGGATCCACGGACAAAGCCCCAGTGGGATCCAGGGGGCAAAGCCAGGAAGCTCCTGGGTGTTAGGGTATTTTGGGGGTATTAAAGTCGTCATTTAAAACCAATTCTATTCCTTAAACACTGGTCTAAAAATTAGATGGGTAACTCAAAGTAAGTATTAAACTGTTGAATACTTTCAGTAGATTTTAGCGCTGTATAAGTGCATTAATTGCTATTATTATTAACGGCGTGGGGTCTGGGGAAGCGCCTTTGGTTCCGAAGTCTGGTCCAGGGACAAAACGCGGAGTGCCACTCAAAGCACATTCACCACTCAAAGCACATATCACCAATCTGGTTGGTCAGTTAGTGTCTTGGACGGTCAATTGTGTTCCTAATTAAAGTGGATATAAAGTCTAAAATAACAAAAATTAGGCTTTAAAAGGCCTATTTTAGAGCTTGAAAAAATGAATTTCAATAATTCAACTCCCAGTGTCGATTATGAAATTGTTGCTGAGGTCAATCGAGCGGTGGACCTTCCAGTGAATGTTTTGACCATTTAGCAACAAGTTATGAGTAAAAATCAACATGATGCATATGTGTGACAAAAATTATGAATTTTGTGAACCAACTGAATGAGCTCCTTTACAACGAAAAATAATTGTAGTACACGTGCATTAGCTTAATGGCTTTAAGTACTGTTCTTATTTTTCCACTGATAGCCTTCTATCTAGAAAATGCAGGGTTACACTCGAAATCATCAATGTAGAGCAACGAGCGAAATAATAATGTCAAGGCTCCGTTTTCATATACATTTATAATCATGTAAATTTGTCGTAACCGAGTTTTTATATAAAAGATAACAATTTTTGTTAGTCTTTACTGTTTTTAGTTTTCATTTTAATCCATCGGTCTGTCTTTTTGATTTCATCGGTTTCTTAGCGTATCCTTAACATATTCCTTAAGGCTTGTCTAAGAATCTGATACAATTCTACTGCTTCGCTGGGACTGCTCGGTGGAAGTAAGTTCTGTTCATTCATGATAACACAGCAAACATCGAAGACTTCCTGACAGCAGGGGAAACCGTCTTTAAATCGACACTCTTCTAAGCAAACTTCCAATTCGTCTCGCTCTACGTTGTGTAGGTAATCCCGAGTGCCGTAACTTCTTGGTGAAATATACATCATGACTGGTCTGCCGAATGGACCAGGATGTAACCTTGAAGGACTTATGCGATGGGTACTCCATTGCAAAACTGTATTGTCTAGTTCTTCCTGTAAAGCAATCAATGTAAGACTGTCACTGCAAATGTTCATTTCACATCCATCATTCACAAGCGACCACATTTCTTAGTTGACAAATATTGAGTTATGTTCCGTACGGAAATTAGCTGCAGACTAATGGAATCATAACGTTCCTAGTAGTTTAACCTTTATACGACCATGTGGTTGTAACCAGGTGCACTGGGCAAGATTTTCGGGGATGGTAATTAGGGGCATAAGGCTGGGATAGTTCAAACGAACCACAGAAACGCCGCCACATTTCCATCTGTGCTTGAGATTCGGGGACCGGATTTCGAATTCGTTAGGACCCTTTTGAGTTTCAATGCAACGGTCTTTGGAGGCTCAGGTACCAGGGTATTTGAGTAGCTTAGCTGATTTATTTACAAGGGAATGGGCAACAGAATGAAAAATTTCACTATCTTCAAACGATATTCGACGCGCACCAAACACTAAGGCAACAAAATTACAGATTTTTTCCTTTAGTATTATTATGAAAGCTTTACCTCGACTAACAGCTGGCCAACGTGATGAAGCATGGGGCTCATTGTTTGTGAGGATGATGAAGAGATTGTAAGGGTCTTTGTTAGGAACTTTCCACTCAATGTTTTGAAAGGACACAATTGTTTATGATACTAAAATATTTTGCCCATGCTTATCATCGACGACAGGGGGAATAACTTTAGGTTTGTCTCTGTCTATATATAGACAGGTGCCCAAGTGCGTGTGCGCACCTGATTTATTTCCTGCCAATATAACATTCAATGGAATAATTTTAGCAAATTATAGTTACAGAGGAAATACATGCGTGGATGCGAGACTTCAAAAGGTAGGCCTCATGCTACAATGCCGGAATTGGTTTTCTAGGCTTAAAGACAGTCGTTAGGTTATGATAACAGTTGACTCGCAACTTCATTTTATTACCCTGCCCACAGAATTATTACTGATAGGCTACAAAATTGAAATACAACTGACCTGGATAATACTCATAAAGCAAAATTGAATTAATGCTTTGTCCAAGTCACCCCCATCAAAAATTGCTTCAATATCCCTTAGTACACCGAAAAGGTTGATCCAAAAATCAGCACACTGTTTCCTTAAAATGCTCCACCAGAACTCTATACGTTGGTTCGAAGTACTTCTCCCGTACAAGAAACTTCTCTCAGCAGCATGCCTGTCTCTCCCATTCCTTCGAAGAAATATTTGCATATCTCTCACTGAACTATTTTCAGTCCCTAAATCTGCACGCACAACCGTTGGGCATCCACCCGTGCGATCTACAGTATTCATGTAATATCCTGCGATTAAGCGGGGGTCGCTACTGGACTTATAAGCTTCTAACCACAAAATATATCGAGAAAATCCATCTATGCATCCATTTATGCATATCCCAAAATGTTTTAATTTATCATATGAGTCTATATGCCATACAAAATTAGGACCTATTCCATTATAATTGCGTCTCCTCAACCTTCTCCTTCTCCTTAATTCGACACCATCAGGATCGAATAACAAAAGGAGACGCCGAACCGTTTCCCTGTCGATATTATAACCATTGTTTCTTAGCTTATGATGGAACCAGCGATACCCGTGAAGCTGACCAAACCGCTCGAGTTCACTGATGACATATAAGGCAACATCAGCAAGGTAATTACTATGATGTTTTCTTCGAAAGAGACCTTCAGAGTTCATGAGTCGCTTCAGGTGCCGTTTACTTAGCTCGATATTATCTAATTCAGAGAGAGCTATTAAAATTTCATCGTTTGTGAGACCTAAACGAAAGAAGAGGCGAATTCGTGCCATGCGATAGTCGTCCATGTTGGTAACTGCCAACTGAACCCAACGATGATTCAACAGTAAATGTTCGAAAATATAATACGTAAGGTCGTATGAGTGTATAATTAAATTGTAAATACGAATAAATAATTCGTAATAACGTGTTAATATTTCGTAAGAACGAATTAATAATTCGTAAAAACAAATTAGTAATTCGTAGGAACGAAATAATAATTTATAATTACGAATAAATAGTTGATACGAACGAATTAGTAATTCGTAAGAACGAATTAGTGTTTCGTAAGAACGAATTAGTGTTTCGTAAGAACGAATTAGTGTTTCGTAAGAACGAATTAGTGTTTCGTAAGAACGAATTAGTGTTTCGTAAGAACGAATTAGTGTTTCGTAAGAACGAATTAGTGTTTCGTAAGAACGAATTAGTGTTTCGTAAGAACGAATTAGTGTTTCGTAAGAACGAATTAGTAATTGGTAAGAACGAATTAGTAATTGGTAAGAACGAATTAGTAATTGGTAAGAACGAATTAATATTTCGTAAGAACGAATTAGTATTTCGTAAGAACGAATTAGTATTTCGTAAGAACGAATTAGTATTTCGTAAGAACGAATTAGTAATTCGTAAGAACGAATTAAAAATATTTTTTCGCTTGGCACTAATGGGCTTTCGTATAAATCCTATGTCTGACATAGTTGCATGCACGGTAGTTGAGCAAGCTACTCAGTGTACATGCACTGTATTACAGCTTTCCATTGGTCGGTGATGACGGTGTGCACGAGTGTGATTTTTTATGCAGCGTAGATAAGCAGACATAATTTGGAACTGCCTGTTCTGCAGGAAAAAATGCATTGCTCACCGACCATTGGAATGCTGTGTAAGTACACCATACTATGCTCAGCATGCATTCTGTGCATAAATGCCCAAGTGTCTGAGCCTAGCGTACACCATAGAAATAAAAGTGGTGTACACTCATATCATGAGCTAGTCAGGGTAACCGTGTTGTGAGGGATGGTCTTTTCACATATCCTGCCTGTAAGTGAAATGGGGCCCAAATGCAGATGTCACCTCTCGGCAGGGTTACCCTTACTAATCATGTGCATGGCAATATAGTACAAAAAGGTAAGGAATACAATTTAGTGGCAGTACAGTTTAGCCCAGGATCGATCACAATGAGTGAGTATGCATTCTTGATAAGTAGTTGTTAGCAGGATGCGTGTTTTCAGCACACACATTCATATTTTCTGCATAAATTTATTTAGGGTAGAGGGAGTGCAAGTTTGACAACAATTGGTTGTCAGTGACATTGAATGAACAGCCTAACATAATGTCGCGAAGGTTGTGTATAACATTAGGCCACGAAGCCTAGCTTTTGTAATGTTACAAACTTTGTTTGGGAGCACATACCTGAAGCTGTTTATGTTTTGCTAAGATGATCATTGGGTGGTAAAGTTGCTTGGGCACCTTATGTAGGCTAACAAACTTCTGTGTCAAGCCGAGGCCTAGCCTAGCCTATTTTGTGTTAGCCCACTTACGGATTTTTGATAGAAAGTTGATTGTAGGTTTTGAAAGGAAATGTCAGTTTAGAGCTTGGCAGCTCTGCTAGTCTGATGTAGTCCAAATATATTTCAGTTTACAAAATTCATCATCTGGGGTCACCAGAGGTCAAAACACAAAAATTTCCCAGATTAAATAGGAACACAAAACTGTATTTTTCCAACACGTTCAGACAGCATTTGACCAGTAGGCGTAACTAAAACTATGGGACGTCATGACATCATGTGGAATAGGCCTACAGTAGGCTAGCCTAGAACATATATCATCGAAACCTCAATGCATTTTGGCATTCTGGTTTAACCTCATTCTTACCCACCCACCCCATACCCCCTCCCCTTTCCTCCCCCCAAAATAACCCTTAAGGACATACTCTGCACCCCACTTGTAGTAAGGAGATTCTTTGTATAGAATGAAAAATTTCTTTACGTGTAGTTTCTTGAATTTTGAGTTTTCCCGAAGCTTGAAATGATAAACCAACGTCCAATGTCATTCATCTGTATATTGCTGTTAAAAATGAGTTTTTCTAACCTTTTTTATTAATTTGACAGCAAAGATATAGACAAAGTCAATTTCGGATTATCAAGGAACAGTTGTAGTAGAATTTTAAATGTTCTTAATATGAAATGTTTTATTTTCCTAGACAGTCTTAATTGAAAAACATTTGATACTGACTTCGGATATAAACTGAAATTTTAATAGCAATATGACAGGTTGTCTTGTGACAGTGACTGTATATCTGTTAAAGGCTTGTTATAATTAATTCTTCCCAGACCACCAGACCACGACAGTACGTGCTTAATGCAGAGTGTTAGAAACTTGCCTTGTTTGTGTCATGATTACTCTGAAATGAATTAAACAGTTCCTTCTAATGAGGCTTCTCTTCATTAGATTAACTCCATTGGTTATCCTTGCCATTAATTCAAAGAAAAGATAAAAAATTGCCTTTACAGCTGGGCAACTTCTTGTAGATTTGCGGTAAATTTTTAATAACTTCTATTCCATGATAAGGGTATGCCCATTCTCCCTCTTTTATAAGTGTCTTTTCTTGGAATATATATAATGGAGAAAGAAGTGTATGGGCAGTATTGAATTTTTTAGGTGAATAGTTTACAACATCAATTGATTTATAGATTTTTCACCTTTGGGCCTTTACCTACCCATGAAAAAAGTGACTTGCATCATACTTAATACAAACATCCTACAGGCATTATCTAGAGGTCTTTGATAGTTTGCAAAGGACTGTTGTAAAGAGAATGAGCTGTCATCCCAAACTTATTTTTAAACAAAATGGCAGTATTACAAAGATGCCTAATTTCAGTAACAAGTATTTCTCATATGTATTGTAACATGAATATTGCATATTGATGGTATATTAAGGAGTTGCCTGGAATGTATTTAATGTTCAGTTTTAAAAAAAGGTTGTCAAATAATAAAATAATCCCCACATGAATTGAGGGGATGTAGTAGACTTGTTGAAACTGGGGCAACTGCATTTCCCCCTTAGAGCAAAACTACAGTACTTCTTTTTCTCTTATTTACAAAAATTAATTAGGAATTTAGGGAGTTTAGAGGTCGTGTGACATGAAAATTACATAGTTGGATATGTGATGTAAAAAGCATTAAATATCCAGAAAATAGCCGCAATTCCCATTAAAGTCCATCAGATGTTGACCATTTTACAGGGTAATTTCTATTTCACACTCGTATGATGAATAAACAGGAGCTAAATATGCAAATATGTGACATCGAAAGATGGACATACCATATATAGGTCATGTTAGCCTTTGTTTTTCAATCTTAATCGCAAGGACACTGGTAGCATTGTTATCCCCTGAAGCATTTGTTATGAAAGTTAAAATTTTTTCCTTCAGAAATATTGATACCTTTCACCAAAGTGTAATCTATCTGATCAGTAATTAAGAGATAATATTTGGTTAATAAAAGAAACACTCCACATCATTATTTTTGCATAGGCTAAGAGTTTCTTCAGAAACCATAAAACTTTGAAGAAGACGTATATTTTGAGAATGGTAAAAGATATTGAAATAATTTCAGGGGATCTTTCATTGGAAGGCTTAATTCTTCCACTGACAAGTGAAACAGCTTTTTTTGGTGGCATGTCATACGTCCTTTAAAAAAGAGGAGGAAAACTATCCCCAAGTGTGTCAGATTTTCATGTCTTTTCAAGTTTCCTAAATGTTGTTGAATGAAGTTTGTCTTTATATAAAAAAAACATTGCATTTTGTATGGAGGTTTTTTTTTTCAAGTAAAATACATTGATTGAATAACATGATTTTGGAGGGAAATTGATGAAACAGTTGTGAATAGTTTAAGTCTGCAAGAGCATTTGTGAGTTTCTATGTTTTACACTTTGCAGGCCAGAACAGGTTTCCTGGTGGTACTGTAGATGCAAGGCTCAGTGTAACACCAAGCAGTGTCCTTGCTATCTGGCAGTGAGAGAGTGTGTTCCTGACTTGTACGAGACATGTGGAGCGAGTAAGTCAATTGTGATAAATAAAATTAGTCTTTGGTGTGGGCCTCGGATTTACTTAAACATAGAGCCTGCACTGGGGGTGGGGCGGGGCATGTAAGAGAATAGTGTTAGGTGTGGAGTTTGCCTTATGTGGAGCTTGTAAGTCCAGGGTTCTGTACAGGATTGCCAGAGTGCCAGCAGCTCTTTTCCTCTCTCTGTAACAAGAGTTTAGGTATAAGCTGTGGTGCAGGTTGTCCTACACACCAAATAGGTTCGGTAGCTTTCCAGAGATGACAAATTTTCTTCCTAATAAGGGCAAGGAAAAACCCCAGACTTTATCATCCCCAGCATACTATAAATAACACTTTTATGCCCTTCACTACAACAAATTGATGATTAGTGTCTTGTGGGAAGTTTATGGAGATGGGATACATGAAATGTAGGTCTGAAAAATGACACATATCCTGAAAGCAGAATGACTACTATTTTGTTTATTCTGCCATCTGAAATTAGTGCCAGGTTTGAAATAGCACCTTGTGAGCTTAGTAGTGGTTGGCATTTCAGTGTTCTGGTTGGCCCCAACTGGCTCCCACCAGCAGAAAGATCACTGTAAGTCATATGTGAAAAATTGGTGTTAGATGGAGGATTTGCCAAAACATACAGCCTGTAAGTAGACAGAAAGAGAGTGGGATGGGGGGTAGGCTTTGTCAATATTAAATGAGTGAGAAAGAGAGAGTGGTGCTGGGTGTGGGACATGAATCAGATGGACCTGTAATAGGGATGTGGGGAAGCAGTGTTGTGTCTAGGACTTGCAATACATAGCATTGAGCTTGTAAGGTGTGAAAGAATGGTGTTGGGTGTGGGACATGCCACACATGGAGGTTGTAAAAGGGATGTGGGAAAGTAGTGTTGAGTGTGGGATTTGCAGTCACATTGAGCCTGTAAGTGGAGTGTGAAAGAGTGGTGTTGGGTGTGGGACATGAATCACATGGATCCTGTTATAGGGATGTTTGGAAGCAGTGTTGATTGTGGGACTTGCCATACCATTTAGCCTGTATGTGGAGAAAGAAAGAGCAGTGTTGAGTGTGGGACTTTCCTCACATTGAGCCTGTTTGTGGGATGCATGGAAATGGTGTTAGGTCTGGACATCCAAAGCATTGAGTCTGTGAAGGGTGTGTGAGAAAGTGTAAAGAAGTGTTGGACGTGATTGTGATAGTGTTGGCATGGGATGTACGTGTCATATATGTGGCCTGCTAGAAGAATGCAGTGAAGTGTACACTGGGGAGGGGACTTGCCAAAACATAGAACTTGTAAGTAGAACCTAGAAAAGTGGTTTATGGTTTGGAATTTACCAAAACATACAGCTTGTAAAATGTAATGCAAAAGAGTAGCATTAGGTGTGGGTTGTACCACTTACAATCTAATAATAACTGGATTAGTGATGTAGAAATATATTTGTAGAGAAAGAGAGGTGAATCATAGTTGTCTTCTGATCTTTTCAGGTTACTTCCCTGAAAACTCATCCAGTGAAACAATTTCATGCAAAAATGTTTCCCTTTAGAGAGGATGGAAAAAGGTTTGTGTCACCGCTTCTTTCAAACAGAGCTGAGATTAAAATCTATGTATTGTCAGAAATAGAGGCACTGAGGCATTCTTCGGAAAGAATGCTGTTTAGAAATTTTTTATAGATTTGTCTGTGAGGTTTTAGTACCTTTATTATCAATGGAAATTGAGCAAATCACCACTGTTATAAAACATGTCAGAGACGTATGTTTACATGAGAAGAAATAAAAGCAGTATGATGCAAAGAGGTATTAATTAAAAACTCTTATAAATAATTCAAATGTAAGCAAAGGAAGGATAAGGCAGGCAAAAATTAAATGTTTCTGGTGACTTTTGTGGCCTAATGTCACTTTTAAAATCAGGAGGGAAAATTGTATTGTTATGAACTGTATTCACATCATGTATTATGCAAACGTGGGGGAACAATACTGACCTGTGTGTAGTCAGTGAATGTCTAATTGGGGTAGCAATTTCTTTTGTATTATTACCCATCATTCTCTTATTAGTTTTAATTTTCCTCTTGAGCAGTATTCTATTGTAATTTAATCATATTTGATTTTTGATCATTATGATAATTGCTAAATTTAACTCTATTTTTAACCCCTATCTCAAGGGATGTTTTTTTACCTGTAAAAGGTTTTTGAGGAAGCAGAGCAAAAAGCTGTGTACCTCTTTCAAGAGTTTAGAAGAAGATTTTGATCTGCTTTTCATTGCATAAAAATATGTATATGTTTTATCAGACAAGCATCTTCAATGTTTATGTTGTTATACTGTTTTAGATACATAATTTTTTTTTCAAGCTTTTATTTTGATACTGGCTTCTGCTTTACTAAAATGTATGAGTCTTCTTTAACCTTAACAAAGAGCACACTTTGTTCTGTTGCCAGGTTTTTGTTTTGATGTATGTCTTCTTATTATATTATTTGATTTTTTTTTTGCAATTGGGTTTTTTTTTTTTTTTGCAAATGTGTGTTTTGCTTTGAACTATTTGTTTTGCAATTATACCATTTGATTTGTTTTATGATTTGTATGTAACTTTTTACTCCTCTTTCATAAATGTAATTTTACCTTTTTGATATTCTTTATTTTACCCTGCAGCATCTTCTATTGGCACCTTCAGATGTAGCAGAGTGGGGAACCTTTATCAAGGATTCTGATCAGAAGAATGAATTCATCTCTGAGTATTGTGGTGAGGTAGGAATACCTGACATATGTCTGTAATGTGCAAATGAGCATTATTTTCATTGGGCTCTACACCTCTCATTTTGGAGCACAGCTAGGCATCAAAGTGACCCTATATTTCCTTTAATTTCCCATATAGGCTATTTCAAAAAAGTCCAATATTTCCTATGTTTGTATGATTTGGGGCCAGTTTTCTATATTCTCCTATCTTTTTGGTTTCGATGAAAGAGAAACCTATGCAGTCATGATGGTGTAGGTGTGCATGTATGTGTGTGTATGTGTGTGTGCGTGTGAGGTTGGGTGGGTGGGTGTGTGTGTTTGTGACGCTTAGCTTGTGTGCACAATATCTCAAGAAGAGAAACTCCAACATTTTTCAAACTTGGTACATAGATGCCCCATATTAAGAGGAAGAACCCTGTTGTTTTTGGTGGGGTCAAAGGTCATCTGGGGTCACCGGGGGTCAAAACCTGAAAACTTTGTGTGCATGATATCTCAAGGAGGAAGCTTGGATGAATTTCATACGTAGTGTGTAGATGCGTTATGGTAAGAGAAAGAACTCTATTGTTTCTGATGGAGGTCAAAGGTCATCTGGGGTCACCAGGGGTCAAATGCTGAAACCTTGTCAGCATAATTTCAAGATAGGAAGGTTGGATAAATTTTATACTTAGTGTGTAGATGTATTATGGTGGGACAATGAACCCTAACATTTTGGTGGAGGTCAAAGGTCATCTGGGGTCATCAGGGGTCAAACACTGAAAACCTTATTAACACGATATCTCCAGGTAGGAAGCTTGAATAGATTTCATACTTAGTATGTGGATGCATTATGGTGCGAAAGTGAATGCTTTCATTTTTGGTGGAGGTCAAAGGTCATCTGAGGTCACTGGGGGTCAAACACTGAAAGCCTTATTAACATGATATCTCCAGGTAGGAAGCTTGGATAGATTTCATACCCAGTATGTGGATGCCTTATGGTGAAAAGATGAATGCTTTCGTTTTTGGTGGAGGTTAAAGGTCATCTGGGGTCACAGGGATCAAAAAGCAAAATTTCCCAAGAATCCCAAGATCGTCTGATGGGTTCACCAGGAGTCAAAAAGCAAATTACCCAACAATTCCCAAGATCATCATCTAGAGTCATTAGCAGTCAAAATGCAAAATTTCCCAGGAATTCCCAAGATCAAATATGAACCTAAAATTATTTTCCAACATGTTAAGATAGCACTTGACCAGAGACTGAAAGATATGGGACATCATGGCATTATTTGGAATAGAACATATATCATCGAAACCTCAATGCATTTTTGCATTCTGGATGTTGCCAAAAAACTTTTTTCTATGGTATTCTTGGGTGAAAGTTTGAGATGGATTCTTTTTCCAAGATGGTGTCTTGGACTTAGGGGGTTAGACAGGTACAGTAGCAGTGTATAGATGCCTGGAAGTATCTTAATTAGATGCAAGCACACAATGGCAATTATAGGGCTAGGGTTATAACTGAGTGTACAAATGGATCTTGAGTTGAGGATTACTCTGAAATATTCTCTCATGAAAATGCATTGGGCACTAATAAGCTAATTTCATCAACCATCAGTGTGCCACTGTCACACCTTTGATTTTAAACACTGTATGATTTCATCTCTTTGAGGTAATTGTTGTGGTACGGGGGGGGGAGGAGGTATTATCAAGGGGGTGGATGAGAGCTCTGTGCCTGGCTTCCCCAGTGGTCATGCTGTCCTCCACAATTTTAAATGCTTGCCTTCTCTTTGTGTGCACAGACAGTTGGTCTGTGATATAGTCAGTTCTTTAACTCAAAATGTGGACTTACAATGGATCTAAATACCTGTTATTTTTCCTGCCATCTACCTTCTCTCCTTTAACTGATGTTCAGTTGATTATAGTTCAAAGTTTTGTACAATTACACTTTTTCCCTGAAGATTAAAAACTTAGTGCTTTGGGGAAAGTCTCACGCCAATGTTTACAAATATGCAGATCACTAAGCAGGTTTCCCTAAGCTCCACTAGAGGCACTATGGCTGGATGCCATATCAACTTATCCAACAGACCAAAGTGGGAAATCTAATACATGTACTGGTCTGTTGCTGCAGTGCCCATCATTGGTGGCAAATGGGGGCACTTGCCAAGTTGCCCATTTGCAAATTTTGCCAAGCCCACTATGTAATTTTCTCAAGTGAGATTTTAGTTGTAAGGATGTTGAGGTACAGACATTTTTGCATACTGTAGGCATCTTGACATTTCAGCTATACTGTCCTGCCAATTTGTACAGATCAAAGTGAGCAGTGACACTTTAAGGGGTAGGGGCCATTGGACGATGCCTTTCAGCCCTCGGTGATGCTGATTTTTTGGTTTTGATGGTAAGAGAAACCTATGCATTCATGATGGCATGTGTGTGTATGTGTGTGTGTATGTACGTATGTATGTGTGTTTGTGAAACTTTGCTTGTTAACACGATATCTCAAAAACGAAAACTGCAACAGTTCTCAAACTTGGTACATAGATACCCCATATTAAGAGGAAGAACCCTGTTGTTTTTGGTGGGGTCAAAGGTCACTGGGGGTTGCAGGGGGTCAAACTCTGAAAACCTTGTTAACACAATATCTCAAGGTAGGAAGCTTTGATGAATTTCATACTTTGTATGTAGATGTGTTATGGTAAGAGGAAGAATCCTATCATTTTTAGTGGAGGTCAAAGGTCATCTAGGGTCAACGGGGATCAAACCCTGAAAACACCGTTTACACGATATCTCAAGAAGGGAAGCTCTGACAGTCCTCAAACTGGTACATAGATGCCCCATATTGAGAGATAGAACCCTATTGTTTTTGGTGGGGGTCAAAGGTCACCTGGGGTCACCAGGCGTCAAACCCTGAAAACCTTGTTAACACAATATCTTGAGGTAGGAAGCTTGGATGAATTTCATGCTTAGTATGTAGATGCGTTATGGTGAGAGGAAGTATCCTATCATTTTTGAAGGTCAAAGGTCATCTGGGGTCACCAGGGGACAAACTCTGAAAACATTGTTAACACAATATCTTGAGACAGGAAGCTTGGATGAATGCCATGCTTAGTATGTAGATGCGTTATGGTAAGAGGAAGAACCCTGTCATTTTTGGAGGAGGTCAAAGGTCATCTGAAGTCACCGGGGGTCAAATCCTGAAAACCTCGTTAACAGGATATCTCAAGAAGGGAAGCTCTGACAACCCTCAAACTTGGTACATAGATGCCCCATATTGAGAGGAAGAAGCTTAATGTTTGTGGTAGGGGTCAAAGGTCACCTTGTCTCACCAGGGGTCAAACCATGAAAACCTTGCTAACACAATATCTTGAGGTAGGAAGCTTGGATGAATGCCATGCTTAGTATGTAGATGCGTTATGGTAAGAGGAAGAACGCTGTCATTTTTGGAGGAGGTCAAAGGTCATCTGAAGTCACCGGGGGTCAAATCCTGAAAACCTCGTTAACAGGATATCTCGAGGTAGGAAGCTTGGATAAATTTCATACTGTGTATGTAGATGTCTTATATTAAAAGGGAGAAACCTATCATTTTGGTGGGTTTCAAATGTCATCTGGGGTCACTGGGAGTCAAACCCTGAAAATCTTGTTAACACAATATCTCCAGGTAGGAAGCTTGGATAGATTTCATATGGCAGGAAGCTGTGATAGATTTCATACTTACAGTATGTAGATGCGTTATGTTGAGGAGATGAACCCTATTGTTTGTGGTGGAGGTCAAAGGTCATCTGGGGTCACCAGAGGCCATGAAGCAAAATTTCCCAAGAATTCCCAAGATTGTCATCTCGGGTCACCAGAGGTCAAAACGCAAATTTTTCAAGAATTCCCAAGATTAAATAGGAACACAAAACTGTTTTTTCCAACATGTTAAGATAGCATTTGACCAGTGATTGAAAGGTATGGGACATTGTGGCATTATTTGGAATGGAACGTATATTATCGAAACCTCAACGCATTTTTGCATTCTGGTTTAATTTAATAACTTAAAATATGTTAATTTTTGAAAACAAATTTACTTCAAAAGATACCATATATAGCACCAGAATGCTTGTAAGGGAACCCAATCATTTAAAAAAATTTCCCCCTCACTTAAAACTCTCCTTTGCTGGCAATCACAGAACATACTACATGGCCCCCATGGCACAGTTCTGGCTCCGCCACTGAAAGTGAGTTTGAAGGAATTCATAGCAACCGCACAGTTGCCTTGGGTAGAGACAAGAGTTTTCCCCTTTTTTGGGGTGGGGGTGGGCGGTGGTGGGGGGGGGGGGGGGGGGCGGGTGGGGGGGGGGGGGGGTGGGGGGGGGGGGGGGTGTGGGGGGCGGGGGGGGGGTGGGGGGGGGGGTGGGGGGGGGGGGCGGTGGGGGGGCGGGGGCGGTGGGGGGGGGGGGGGGTGGGGGGGGGGGGGGGTGGGGGGGGGGGGGGGTGGGGGGGGGGGGGGGTGGGGGGGGGGGGGGGTGGGGGGGGGGGGGGGTGGGGGGGGGGGGGGGTGGGGGGGGGGGGGGGTGGGGGGGGGGGGGGGTGGGGGGGGGGGGGGGTGGGGGGGGGGGGGGGTGGGGGGGGGGGGGGGTGGGGGGGGGGGGGGGTGGGGGGGGGGGGGGGTGGGGGGGGGGGGGGGTGGGGGGGGGGGGGGGTGGGGGGGGGGGGGGGTGGGGGGGGGGGGGGGTGGGGGGGGGGGGGGGTGGGGGGGGGGGGGGGTGGGGGGGGGGGGGGGTGGGGGGGGGGGGGGGTGGGGGGGGAAAGTTTCACAGACAGACCCCCTTATACCCAAAGGAAGGTGAAAAAGCCACTTTTTGACAATCAGAGGGAAACAAACCAGTGTAGATTGTAGAATCTGTACCAACCAAAGGTGTTTTCAAGCTTGTCACAGAGTTTTTTCAATGTGTTTTTTTTCAAGAGTTTCTGTTGGTAAGCTGCAAGCCAGGCTCCAAAAAATAGTATGTACTACCCCAAAACTACTACACAATTACGTAATGGAAGAGTTTGCACTTTTGCCTTTTTATATTATTTGTGGTTAGCTTTTGGGAATTTATCTCAGAGATTTGAACCCAAAATAAGTACCCATGTGTTTTTTAAAAAAAAGGGAAAAAATGCTCAGAAAAGTTTTGGCCATCTTTCGGCATTTCATGCGGGAAGAGTTACGTAGCATCGGGCTTATTTTGTACAAAAGCACAATGTAGCATATTCTTTTGTAAAGGGAAAGGGTTTCGATCACAAGGAAATTTTTTTAGGAAGGGATTTTTTTTTCTATCCGCGGCGTGCAAGACGGACACAATGGGTTTTTTTAAATGGTGCTCACACCAGAAATGAGCTCCACGCTGTCCGCAGTTTATGCAGAGGGGAGGGGCTTTGTGTAGCAGGGTTTTACTTGCTGCCCCGGGACAACCCTGGTACACCGGCTATTTTTTTTGTTCTGCAGAAAATAAGTTTATCTTGGAAAAAGCATTCAACCTTTTCATCTGGTTTTTGTGGCTTAAGTTTTTTTCCTTTAGGTCAATGGTCTTTTGATGCACTCTAAAAATTTTCCCATAAGCAAGGTGGAGAAATTTTTTATTACGTTTTTTTTTTTCTTTATGATAAGTAGGAAATATTCTCATGGACATCGACTGCAGAGAAAAATACCCTCCCTCTGGATAAACCCCTTTCTGTCCTTTGAGACGTCATTCATTTCTTTGCTTATCGAAATAAGTGGAAGACACAAATAAATGAAAAAAAGATTGTCTGTGTCATTTCTTACCTTTTTTTTTATAAACACATTACGTACTATTCCCATCATTAAAAGGTTATATGAAATTTTACAAAATGAATGGCCTATAGCCTATCTGTGTGCTTCGTTGTAACTTCAGACTAAATCAATGTTCATAGATTTGGGAAGTTCGAAACATCCATTTATCCCTTAATTATAAATGGTACGTCACTATTTACAATTCCGAAAATCGCTCTTAAAAAACAGAAATTATTCAGGACACAAATGCCTGGCCTTCCTTCCGGGGCGGCGGTAGCGTGTACAGAAGCTAGGCTAGAGGGGCGATCACATCGTTAGAAGAAGCTAGGCAAAGGGTGATCACTGGGTTTGGAATTAAATACAATATTCCTGTTTCTAACACCAAGCCGCCCTATACTAGATAACGAAACAACATAGGCCTACTATACTGTATCATAGCCTAGCCCTATCTCTAGAAATGAACGTCAAAAGATAGCTCATAAATATTTGCACGCAGTGCGTGTGGATGGATAACGTTCCAAAACTAAGGGCCTACTGGAAATTTTAGATATCTTTGCCCTATAAACACAGTGATATACGGCACGTGGCTCGATTTTCGATGTTGCTAGATTTCATACTTTTCAAGTTATCACTAAAATTAACACGACATGATTTCATGATCTAAACAAGTAAATTTTGGAAATACAGTTATGTTTACATAAGGTATGCATTTATTTCAACCACAATAGTATTCTTTTGTCTCGAATCAATCGCCAAAACTTCGTATTTTTGGTGGAGAAACTTTTTCTGAAGCAAAATTCACTCCATCAGATTTAAAATCGTATACATTCTTTCAAGGTGTATTTTGCGCTGTGTGTACGAAAAAAAATCTTCTTTTCTGTTACTTCTATCTTGATTTTACCTTACATACTAAAGTGATTCCTATCTTTATATTGCTCGTAATTTTTTATTGCTATTCAAACTACTTGCAAGATTTTTACGTCAAAGGTTTTGTAAATATATTACAAAAAAGAGCAAAATAGTTTCCCAGTATTTTACGTACCCCCCATATGCAAAAAGTGGAATGTGCCAAAGTCATGTGAACTGCTTCAGCATGCACAACTCGAACAGAGAGAGCCACCCAGGCAACGAACGAATCGAACGAACGTTCGTACGTGCACGAGTGTCTGTCGAGTCTTACCGTACATTTTCAACGGTACTGTGCGGGTGAAATCTCAGCCAGGAGATGCATTAGGAAGATTTTCACTGTCATTGCCACGAAGGTACAGTAGGTGGTGGATTTTTCATAAGATTTACAAGAAAGCAGTTTACGAGAAATTTTAACACATGGTTGAGGTACATTACAGTACAGAAGTTGCAGTGACAAACTGATTTTTTTTTTGGTTCCGATGCACACGTTACAGCACACATGGACACAAAGCCACAGAAGGTAATGATAGGACTTGTTTAAAATTTGTGCTAACGGCGCTAAAGTATATGGTCAAATTAGTAATCCCCGTCTGATTTCTAAACTCGCGATGTCAAGAACTAACGGCACATTGCAGATATAGAAAAATGCGACCTATTGATTTTAAATACGTCAACTTTTAAGTGTAATCTATAGATACCTGTCGATCAGTAATACTGTTCTGTGGTCAATGTTGCTGCACTGACGTTCATACAAAAAGTCAGCCAGGCACTCTACATTTAAGAAGACTTTTCAGAGAGTTGAAAAATACACAGAAGAGATTCGTTTTGAGATCATTTATTCTTCAGGAAATTCATTCGGAAAAGGAAGAAACTGGTGATATGGGTTAATTTAATGTTAGTGTGACAGATTAGTAAAATTCAGAATTTAATACCATGCAACGTCGTGAGGGAATGTCAGTTGGAAAACACAAGTTAGTAAACAAAACGCTAGATTGGTCTGTGAAAGTCAAGAGCATCTTCACCCCAATCTCTGTGGTTTAGAGCAGATAAGCGGTCATCAACGCTAACAATAGGCTATTCAAAAGTGCCAGCGAAGTGTGCAGCTAAGCTGCTATTCGTGCCGTTCTGTCACTCTCTTTCTGGTTGCTACGAGAGCTATTGTTCCCTGCTTGCAGCCTTTACCCACTGCTGCCTCATTAACTCGCTCAGTGAACTGCTTGTGGTCACTGAGCTGTTAAGAATATTCAGGAGGAGCACAATGGGCAGAGTAGTTGCCTGCCGACTGCCGTGGACTAGAAAAGGAGACAGGCCCTTATGCTACTGTTGGAATATACTTAGCTAAAGCTGAAGAAACTAGATGCTATTGATGCAGTCATGTAGCTTAGGGAGCATATGCAGCTTTTAAACCAAGCACAAAGGCAGGAAGCTAAGGTTCAAAGTGAAATTTCTTGACGAAATTCATGACTGTAACAAACAAAAAACGTGGTCACTTCTTATCAATTATGCAAGCGGCAGTTGTTGTTACTCCCGGCTAGCAAAGACGGTTAGCTTACTGTATGTACAAGCTTATGCTTACTGTCAGTATACAGTCCTGCACTAGTGTATTTACTCTACTTATGATATCACAGATCCTTTTTCTGGAAAACCACGACAAAACATGACAAAGCTGAAAATCTATGTTCACTAAAATGCCACCAAAAATTAGAGAAAATTTCATTTTCCAAAAATGATTGTGACAGAGGCCATTTACCAGAACCTTCAAACATTCTGTAGGCTCACCTTCAACCATAAAAATGGACTGCCAGCAATAAGTTGACATGCATTTATGGCAAGGAATGAATGTATACACTACAAATGATGGCGTCGTCATTCTTTATATAAGGTTAGATTTATGAAACAATTTATAATGGGACAAATGGATGTTAATTTTGTCTTTAGGTGATTCCATGCTGCGAAAGACAACTATCAGCTGTGTCCCTCACCTAGGTATTGTAGGGGAATGTAACATCCAGTATGCACTTCACCCCAATTCACTGGAATACTGTATCATTGAGGTCAATGCCAGGCTCTCCCAGAGTTCAGCTCTTGCTTCAAAGGCCACTGGGTAAGTTCTTTTAAGTCTGCTGAAGCTAATCGCTACTGAAGTCAAAGCTATTTATAAGTATTATATAAGTAGGAAATATTCTCATGGACATCGACTGCAGAGAAAAATACCCTCCCTCTGGATAAACCCCTTTCTGTCCTTTGAGACGTCATTCATTTCTTTGCTTATCGAAATAAGTGGAAGACACAAATAAATGAAAAAAAGATTGTCTGTGTCATTTCTTACCTTTTTTTTTATAAACACATTACGTACTATTCCCATCATTAAAAGGTTATATGAAATTTTACAAAATGAATGGCCTATAGCCTATCTGTGTGCTTCGTTGTAACTTCAGACTAAATCAATGTTCATAGATTTGGGAAGTTCGAAACATCCATTTATCCCTTAATTATAAATGGTACGTCACTATTTACAATTCCGAAAATCGCTCTTAAAAAACAGAAATTATTCAGGACACAAATGCCTGGCCTTCCTTCCGGGGCGGCGGTAGCGTGTACAGAAGCTAGGCTAGAGGGGCGATCACATCGTTAGAAGAAGCTAGGCAAAGGGTGATCACTGGGTTTGGAATTAAATACAATATTCCTGTTTCTAACACCAAGCCGCCCTATACTAGATAACGAAACAACATAGGCCTACTATACTGTATCATAGCCTAGCCCTATCTCTAGAAATGAACGTCAAAAGATAGCTCATAAATATTTGCACGCAGTGCGTGTGGATGGATAACGTTCCAAAACTAAGGGCCTACTGGAAATTTTAGATATCTTTGCCCTATAAACACAGTGATATACGGCACGTGGCTCGATTTTCGATGTTGCTAGATTTCATACTTTTCAAGTTATCACTAAAATTAACACGACATGATTTCATGATCTAAACAAGTAAATTTTGGAAATACAGTTATGTTTACATAAGGTATGCATTTATTTCAACCACAATAGTATTCTTTTGTCTCGAATCAATCGCCAAAACTTCGTATTTTTGGTGGAGAAACTTTTTCTGAAGCAAAATTCACTCCATCAGATTTAAAATCGTATACATTCTTTCAAGGTGTATTTTGCGCTGTGTGTACGAAAAAAAATCTTCTTTTCTGTTACTTCTATCTTGATTTTACCTTACATACTAAAGTGATTCCTATCTTTATATTGCTCGTAATTTTTTATTGCTATTCAAACTACTTGCAAGATTTTTACGTCAAAGGTTTTGTAAATATATTACAAAAAAGAGCAAAATAGTTTCCCAGTATTTTACGTACCCCCCATATGCAAAAAGTGGAATGTGCCAAAGTCATGTGAACTGCTTCAGCATGCACAACTCGAACAGAGAGAGCCACCCAGGCAACGAACGAATCGAACGAACGTTCGTACGTGCACGAGTGTCTGTCGAGTCTTACCGTACATTTTCAACGGTACTGTGCGGGTGAAATCTCAGCCAGGAGATGCATTAGGAAGATTTTCACTGTCATTGCCACGAAGGTACAGTAGGTGGTGGATTTTTCATAAGATTTACAAGAAAGCAGTTTACGAGAAATTTTAACACATGGTTGAGGTACATTACAGTACAGAAGTTGCAGTGACAAACTGATTTTTTTTTTGGTTCCGATGCACACGTTACAGCACACATGGACACAAAGCCACAGAAGGTAATGATAGGACTTGTTTAAAATTTGTGCTAACGGCGCTAAAGTATATGGTCAAATTAGTAATCCCCGTCTGATTTCTAAACTCGCGATGTCAAGAACTAACGGCACATTGCAGATATAGAAAAATGCGACCTATTGATTTTAAATACGTCAACTTTTAAGTGTAATCTATAGATACCTGTCGATCAGTAATACTGTTCTGTGGTCAATGTTGCTGCACTGACGTTCATACAAAAAGTCAGCCAGGCACTCTACATTTAAGAAGACTTTTCAGAGAGTTGAAAAATACACAGAAGAGATTCGTTTTGAGATCATTTATTCTTCAGGAAATTCATTCGGAAAAGGAAGAAACTGGTGATATGGGTTAATTTAATGTTAGTGTGACAGATTAGTAAAATTCAGAATTTAATACCATGCAACGTCGTGAGGGAATGTCAGTTGGAAAACACAAGTTAGTAAACAAAACGCTAGATTGGTCTGTGAAAGTCAAGAGCATCTTCACCCCAATCTCTGTGGTTTAGAGCAGATAAGCGGTCATCAACGCTAACAATAGGCTATTCAAAAGTGCCAGCGAAGTGTGCAGCTAAGCTGCTATTCGTGCCGTTCTGTCACTCTCTTTCTGGTTGCTACGAGAGCTATTGTTCCCTGCTTGCAGCCTTTACCCACTGCTGCCTCATTAACTCGCTCAGTGAACTGCTTGTGGTCACTGAGCTGTTAAGAATATTCAGGAGGAGCACAATGGGCAGAGTAGTTGCCTGCCGACTGCCGTGGACTAGAAAAGGAGACAGGCCCTTATGCTACTGTTGGAATATACTTAGCTAAAGCTGAAGAAACTAGATGCTATTGGTGCAGTCATGTAGCTTAGGGAGCATATGTAGCTTTTAAACCAAGCACAAAGGCAGGAAGCTAAGGTTCAAGGTGAAATTTCTTGACGAAATTCATGACTGTAACAAACAAAAAACGTGGTCACTTCTTATCAATTATGCAAGCGGCAGTTGTTGTTACTCCCGGCTAGCAAAGACGGTTAGCTTACTGTATGTACAAGCTTATGCTTACTGTCAGTATACAGCCCTGCACTAGTGTATTTACTCTACTTATGATATCACAGATCCCTTTTCTGGAAAAGCACGACAAAACATGACAAAGCTGAAAATCCATGTTCACTAAAAACCACCAAAAATTAGAGAAAATTTCATTTTCCAAAAATGATTGTGTCAGAGGCCATTTACCAGAACCTTTAAACATTCTGTAGACTTACCTTCAACCATAATAATGGACTGCCAGCAATAAGTTGACATGCATTTATGGCAAGGAATGAATGTATCCACTACAAGTGATGGTGTCGTCATTCTTTATATAAGGTTAGATTTATGAAACAATTTATAATCGGACAAATGGATGTTAATTTTGTCTGTAGGTGATTCCATGCTGTGAAAGACAACTATCCGCTGTGTTCGTCACCTAGGTATTGTAGGGGAATGTAACATCCAGTATGCACTTCACCCCAATTCACTGGAATACTGTATCATTGAGGTCAATGCCAGGCTCTCCCAGAGTTCAGCTCTTGCTTCAAAGGCCACTGGGTAAGTTCTTTTAAGTCTGCTGAAGCTAATCGCTACTGAAGTCAAAGCTATTTATAAGTATTCTGAGTAAATAGATGAACAAGTAATCCCCCACCCTTTCCAAAGAGAGAAAATATTAGGAAGTATTGGATTTGTGAAAGAAGTTCACAGAAAAGTGAGAAATGAACCTTTTAGTCTAGTGGCGAATTAAAAAAAGAGCTCTAAAAAATGACTTACCCGGTACAGATTCGTAAACTATAGCGACTATGATAGTTTGGAAATTTCACTAGTTATTAATTTGAGGGGATAGTCGCTAAAAAGAAGATGGCCAATAAAAATAGCGAGCTGATGTTCGAAATCTTCAACACTACTACAGATTCTTTTGATTTTGAGACCCTGGCTAAAAATAATAGATTTCTTGAGGGGGAGGGGATGGCAGCTATGAAAATTAAGGTATTGATTATTGCATTATTTATATGAGGAAAATTCTCATACAATTGCTCGAGTCATTTTCCCTCTGAAAATTAGCGACTCGAGTCATGGCTCGTTACAACCCTGCCCTTCACTAACCTAGCTATCCTTGATGAAGTTCTCTAGCATCACCTGGCCCACACCGGCTAGTCAGTCTGCATGTGCATATGTGTGCTGCTATGCATTATTATAATATCTGCCATATACTAATATGCTTATAACAGATATAATTAACTAGCTGTGCATAACATACGTAAGTGCCCTGCACTAGAGGTACGTGCGAGAAAAGAGTACGTACGCTTTGGTAGCTATGCAGAAGATATTCCACATATGTCTGCTTACAATTCCATGTATTAAAAGAAAATTTCCTGAAATAGACACTACGTTCCATTCATTTTAGATGATATTCCAATTTTTGCACGTTTCCAAAAAGTCTTTTCATTTCTGAAATTTCTTTCAACCTTTGAAACCATTTTTAAAGCTTCTGGAATCCATTAAGGTTATTTTTATGAAAAGGAGATTTCCATGAAGGTAGAAATATAAAACGCTGCTGAAACAATGAAAACCCCTCACTTGACCTTATTTAAAAGGTCACTACGCCTTCGCTGTAGGTAATTCCGAACTCACTTATTGGAAGCTGAAGGAAAAGAACTTTCACACCCTCTTACAGAAGATGCATTGCATCTAACATGGTCTCTCTTCTGTTTATAACTGTTTTGATGGAAACTTTTAAAAACTGGTCATAAACCTTTGTGGTAATTAGATCCTTGATACTTCACCAAGCCACTGTCTGAAGGAATTAGAGGGGACTTTGGCGATGAGTAGCAAGGACAACAAAAAATTCAGGCCTTTTTTTGAAGTTGTATCAATCTGGTATAGAGAGTATAGGGAACACCTGGCTGTGAACAACTTCAGCTTTCCATTGTGACACACAATACCTATCAAATGAAGATAGTGCTCAGATCCTTGGAAACAGTCAGGGTCAGGGTTTTAAAGAGGTCCTGCCAGTCCTTTTCTTTGACTTTGAAGGGTATGTGCTTCTATTTGGAGTAGGGCTACTATTATCTACCTGTCCCAGACAAGCTTTGGCCATGCACATTCCACGTCAACTGATAGGGACATTCTAGGATATGACACAGGCTTGTTAATGGGATAACTTGGACTTAAAGGATGTGTCCTGATGGGGTTTTTCTAGGTCAAAACCAAGCTGACGAGGAAGAAGAGCCCTTTTGAAGGCTTCTTTAGGGATATCGGTGCCATACAAGGGCTTGTCCTCTTCTGATGAGTCTTGGCGATCATCACATGATTCAGCCTGGTCATTGGTGAAGGACTGATCTCTCGCACTGGACTGGTCTAGTGGAGGCTCTGGGTCCAGGTAGATGGATTCTTATGCCGAAAACCCTGATTGCCTATCAGGGTCATCAGGTGTCAATAGCTGAGAAGGAAAACACACCATGAATAACACCATCCAATGGTTGGTTTTGAGTCAGGTGTGAAAAAGCATGCCCTGTGGAGTATGGCTGACACTGAAGACAGTACCAAGGTTGACAGGTTGCCAGGGTCCAGTGTATGGCTTTGAGTAGTTGGTGTAAAGCTGGCCTGTGGTTGTTGGAGGGCCTGAGGCTGCACAGTGGCCCTGATTGGCTGGGCTAGAAGGCTGGCCAGTGGCTGGTGGATGGCTCAATGTTGCAGAAAAAATTCTCTTAGGGTTAGGGTTAGTGCATTATGGCTCTGAGAGGCTTGACCTGCATACTTACAGTCCAGTTCCACCTGAATTCCCAAACCATCCGGTTTGGGGAACACTGTTCCTTCATTTAGTGCCACTGTTTACATGGGAGCTAAAACTTTTTTTCCCGCTTTTTCATTTTTAAGAAATAAAAATAATATTGTAAGCATTTTTGGGTAGGATTTAAAAGTTCAAATGAAAGATTGCACTGGCTGATTACTGGCACCTTCTCCAGATTCAGTGTTGAATAGGTTGTTCTGGATTTGGTCAAAGAGAAGAGCAAAGGCCTATCGTACGGGCCTGAAGATGAAGTAATACATTTGAAAACATTAGGCCTACCTGGGAAGGGGGCACTATCCACTGTAAGGAAATATTCCTAAAACAAGTAATAGTACTTGGTAGATGGCTGGGTTGGTATCTCATTATTTTTTGTCTTACATCAAACTTACAAAATATTTCATAGAATTTTAAAATGCATTCATTGTACAAGCCTTGGTGTGTTTGCTTCGTCTTACTCCTTATCAGAATTATCAGAAACTGCTTTGGCCACATCTTCAACAAGCAAGTGGACTGGAGCAGAGGAATCATTGTTTCGAGTCTTACAGGAGGTGTACTTCAACAACTTTTGCTCGATTGCAGGTCTCATCAAAACAAAAACTTGTCAAGAGGTAATTAATCATGAGCTTAAGCAAGAAAGTGAACAGTTATTATCCATTCTTACCTTTCATGGTTTCAAGATAGCTTTAAAGAAGCAGATTTTGTTGTTTTACCGGACCTCATTCCTAGTTACTGTTCCCAAAAGGGGAAATACAGTCACCCCAGTTTGAACTACCCTACCAGGGTATGGTGAAATATGAATGGATCTTCTTAATCATGTGACAATATTTTGTTCTTTTAAGTCATGTAAAGTAACATAAGTCATTGGTGTACCTTTAATATTTAATACTTACAATCTCATCAAACATTTTGAAAGATATTTGTGGGGGAAATAGGAGATGTATAAGATTAAGTTCAAGTTCTTTGCACTTCAGAGAGACCCTGTCTCTTGGCTGTGCAGTCCTCATTGGAGTAAATTTGGAGTACTGTCCAACTCACACATGAGTAATTAGCAAAATTGTTCAATTGAACAAGTTAAAGCAATGTTAAACTGAATAAATTGAAGACAAACATTTTGAAAGTTTAAGACTTGGACTGGCCTTACATTTAATTGGTTAGGGCAGTACTGAAAATAAGAGGGGAATGGCAATTGCTCCTTGAGTTTAAAAAATTGCTTTTACAAAGAATAATCACAACCTTTACAGATTTATTAGCAGGGATGATTGTTTTTCTAAAAGGCCTCCAGGCAAAAAAGTTATCTGCACTCCAGGAGGTGTTTGTAATAATGAAAAGCATGATTGCATAATTTGATTTCACCATTTTTGATGAAATTAAGGTAAAGCAAAAATATAGACATGTGTAGAGCCCAAATGTATAAATTATGTAAGCATATGACGAGAAACTAAAACACCCAGTCTTTCCAATGCCACTGCTCCAAATGTAATGAAGTCTCAGAATTTTGTTGATATGCCTGTATTTGAAAGACAAATGGGAATGTCAAAAAACCAAGGTCCTTATCCCTGTCCCTCTCTCCAAATGTCATATTTTCAGGTTGGCACAGATGGAAAATGTGTCAAAAAAAGGGTCAATTCTTGAGCAAGCCAACCAACTGGCATATTATTGATAAAATGGCATAATAAATTTTTGAAATTTGCACTTTATAAAAAATTCATTCTGTTTGCAACTTGAAGAATGGATTTCATGATCTATGGATGATTTCTTGGTAATCTCCATGGTGACAGTTCATTAAATACAAAGGTTTTGAAAGAGATGATTTTAATTGTCCAATTGTGTGCAGTTGGAAGGAAGTGGGTGAGTCATATATCATAGTGAATGATATGAGATGACTGTTAAAGACATTTTGAACAATGTGATATGTCTTGTTTTTTGTTTGACAAAGTTTATGTTAATTTAGGGCATGAATGTGTTGTAATATTGTTTGGAAATATTGACCCCCACCCTCATGTAGATGTGGCAACATTGACATTCACCGATCAAGCTGAGCTATGTTAACTTTTCTGTGACTTAATAGGTGATGCACAAAAATGTACTTTAAGATGTTCTCTATGCCTGGCTATTGAGATCACAAAAACAGGAAATAGTCATAAAATTATCAGAAATGGAAAATGATACTTTTTTGCTCAAAATTTTATGAATTCATGATATTTTACCACCAAAGGGATTTCAGTTTAAAGTAGAATAAGAATTACTCTGAAATGTGACGAATGTAGGGTGTGTGCAAATTTTGAAATTTCTTCGAAGCATAAAAGTAAAATCTGGCCTGGTCTGCTGTGCTCTAAGAGATAAAATGAACTGTTTGTATTACTGAAAGTAAGGTCACTTGTAGGTAATGGTTGTAAAAAGAAGGAAATTTTCAAGGCAGATTTTAATTCTTTTGCCACAAACAGCAACAAAATGATATTCCATAAATTTTGTCAACAAACAGTTTTTCTTACAATTTCTTACATAATTTTTTGTCTGCAATATTACTTCTGCATTTTTTCCATGTGATGGCTATCATGCATAAGGACAACCTCCTACCCCATTCATGCTTGGCTAGGACAATGAAATCAGGCGGTGCTTCCTCATTAGGACGTACTGTGATACATGAAAATTTTTAAAAATTTCTTCAAATTTCTTATGTCAAAATTTTCCAAAGATGCAAGGTAAAAACATTCAAATGATTTACAGTTGAGTGACTTGTGGGGACTGACAAGATCAAGTGAATCTTGCACCAGTATGGGAATGAGGGAAGGCCAATTGTAAACCAGTTGGAGTGGGTTGAATGTTCACAGTGCACTGTAGGGCTACTTTCGAGAGGTACTGGGGGTAAAATCCTCCTGAACCACCTGGAAATTTTCTGGTGTCTCAAAAATTGTTTTTTCTTTAGCATGGTTGTTAAAAGAGGGCACTGAAGGGGTTGCCAGTTGATGATTGTACCACCTCTCGTCATCCATTATTGAGAATCCTGCATTCTGATTGGTTAAACACTGACCTGTTATTCCACAACAAACGGTCAATAAACGTAAAAACTGATGAAAATGAAGTTTTTCACACATTTTCGGTGGCAGAATAGAATAGGATTCGACTCGTCCGTTATTTTGCCAAATTTGGAGATGAGACGGTTTATGAGACAATAATAGTCCATCAAATGTGATTTATTCCTTAATTCACAGTTGGACTAATGTTGTCTGATTCAGGGAGTTGCTGCAATGTTCAGCAGTCAAACAGTTGTGCAAATCAAGGATCCCCACCCTTCTTAGACTGTGAGAGAGTGGCTAAAGTCTGGGGATACACTGTCTTCCTAACCATGAATTTGTTGAACATGAACTTTGGAGTCCCGGAGGGGGGGGGGAGGGGGTGGGGATCTGTGACTAAATTTCACAAAATAAGATTCTGATTCAAAAAAGGTCTATAGCCATGGGGATCCACTTATGACATATTCATATAATAAAAGGGGCTTTTGCTTTGTGAGTATTGCCCATCCTGCTAAGGTTAGATAGGGTTTTACACCTCAACTTATAACGTCTTGGTTTAATCTAGCGGGGCCCATTCTACTAAGTGATTTTAATAGTTCTGTCTTTAGTTCTGGAATATCTTAAAATGGGACTGGTTCTTTCGAGTTTCTCTCATATTTTGATGATAATTTTGAGAGCTTGCTGTTAATTTAAGACTAAGACAATATGAGTGGCTAATGTATAAATGGTTACCATTTTTAGCATACATGACAAATTTTGTGTGAGCTACAGCAGCAAGTTCTTGTTTCGTGTTTGTGTTCAAAAGGTGGCTGACTTTGCTGTTCTAGAGGGCGCTGCTGTAGCTGTTCAAGCAGACAAGGTGGCTACCCCCCCCAGAAAGAAGAAACGCAAGCAATGGCAATAACATATAGTATTTATGTAAATTTATGGCAAACCATAGGATGGGGGTTAAGGGAAATCATTCCGTTGAACTTGGGGTGTGGTGGTTTTGTATAAGAGTTAGATATTTGGGTATAGCAGACTTACAAATTGGTGCTATTTATCATAAAAAATTGATTTTGCCTTGAAGTTGTTTCAGAATTAAGAAGGTGTTTCCCTAAAGTTTGTACAGAGCTGTGAAAACTTTGGAAGTGCTTGATTTGAATGGGTCATTTTCATTTTTCAAGGTTTTAAAAGTGCTTGAAGAAAACTGGTTCATTCACTCACGTCAGTGCACAATTTAGGTAATGATAAATATGCATCATGCTTTATTTGAATATGTATCAGGTTATCTACAGATATACATCAGTCTTTGCATCTACCTACACAGGTAACTGTTTTAAATGTGCGATGTACTTGAGAAAAATTTTGACCCTTAAAAATATTTGAAAGGTACTCGTGATTTGAACATTCTTTGCAAAAGAGTATGAAACCTTGAATTATGGTAAAGTGATTTTCAGAAATATTTCTTGCAAGTTTCTGTCTCTTACTATATTTGCAGACTTTGGTCAATGCATTGCAGGAAGATACAGTTGAAGAAAGGTATGTTGAAGGATGTAAAAGTTTTGTAGTTTCTGAATAGATTAATCAGTTTAGTATTATTTACATCTGACATACAAATATTAAGGTTATGATGGCAAGTTACATCATTAAGTGACATGAATGTGTTTTAGAAACCTGGAAAGGCTTGCAAAGTATAAATTTGTGTCAGGTAGCTTCCAGTGCAACAGATAGGTTCAATATTTGACACTTGTTAAGAGACAAAGTCAGTTTAGATGAGGATAATTATAAAGTAATTATAAGTATAATTATAAGTATAAACTTCTGTTGGATGAAAATTACCCTTTCTTCAGTTTGGAAGGGAATTTAACCCTTGACCTCCTGATTACTATACCTAATTGATAGAATGTTATTGCGTATATCCTGAAGCATTATCAGAAGTATTGTGATAAAGATGTGAATCCTGTCTCTAAGACTGCTCTAAAGATGGTCCAAAGGCGAAAACTTTGGTGTATGGTATTACTTGTGCCAGTGTTGCTCATTATCTCTTGTTACATTTATTCAAAATATTGAGAGATATAAGACTTAAACTGTCGTGGCTGTTTTCCATCTTGACAGCCAGATTTCCTGGTCTTGATTGTAGTTTTAAGATTCGGAAGTGTCCGCTAAAAGCTTTGCCCAATTTTTAAATCATTGTCTGATCACCATATTTTCACGTCATAAGTATTTATACAAGGTTGATTTTGGAAACTAATTTGGCTACCTCAAAGTATCTGCATTCACATCACAAGTTCTGCCTCCAGAACCTGAAATAACAAATCAGTGTCTTCTTGACATACCTACACTATTGTGGAGTAAGATGCCTTTATACAGTAGTATGTTCCAGACAGTGAAAATTTCAGACGGTTATAAACAAAATTTGCTTAACTAATTTGAACTTTTTACATTGGGTGTCTGTCTGTCTCTTGCTGTACATTGCAGGAGGCACAGAGGAAATTTATTTCAAACATATTCAGTTTGAAGTGAATATTAAGGTTGAATGTTAGCCTTTTGGATATAAACATGCATAGCACTGTGTTATGTTCTTTTCTGTCAGTCTGGAATAGGATCTGTATGTAACAGCCTCAATTTAAAGAAAAATTTGTACTTGAACAGTCTGCTTTTATTTAGTTGTCCAAAGGATAACTTTCAAGTTTCCTTAGATGCAATTTTTTTTTTCATGCATAAAATTTGGTTGTCCATCAGATAAGGCTGTGATGGTTAGTCCAGAACTAGAAACCGGTTTTTCAGTTGTGCAATAATTAAGAAACCGAATCAAACCAAACCGGTTTTAACCTGTTTTAAAATCAAAACCGGTTTTGTGAACAGCCTTACCATCAGACAAGCAACCTCTCACTCTTGGTTGTCAGTCACAATGTTGGTTGTCAACTGGACATTTCTTCAATTCAAGCCCTGGAAGTTTAGTGTGATATATGTCACCAAGTCTCCCATTCTGGTGGGGTCATATCTCCTTAGGAGCAGTCTAAGATTTTCACCTGTAACAGACAATTGCCTGCAGGACTTAAGAAAAGTAGAGGAGGCACAGCTGAATGTATGTTTCCAGCCTGAGTAGAGTGACTTTGCTTTCAGAGTCAGTATTTTTCCATATATTTAGATGTCAGTCTTATGTAAAGTTAATGATTTTGTGTTTGGTGTATGTGCTCTTATTACTTCTACGTTAGACGTGCCATACATGTTATTGTGTAAATGCTTCTTGTTTGGGCATTCCCTGCCATCTTTAAAATGTTTGGTATTTTTCATTGCATTTTAGATAATTCTGCTAGTCATGTTTACAACTACCAGCCTTGTGACTATCCTGGTAAACCATGTGATTCAGATTGTACCTGTATCATGCTACAGAATTTCTGTGAGAAGTATTGTCAGTGCTCAACAGAGTGTAAGTACTGCAGTTTGACATTAACATCAAAATGACATGCATAGTGCTGTGGATGTTTGAAAATCATTGACTGAAGTCAGCTCTCTGAATCCCAAGATCCCCAAAGCTGGTATTTTGCAACCAAGCCAGGAAAATTGTTGTGTGCTTCCTTTGATATTGCAATAGTTTCATTTTGAAAATGATGGTGTGAGTTTTCACTTAATCATCTTAACATCTGTAACAACTTGCAAAACTAGCCCTCTGTGTCAGATGCTTAGAGGGTCTGGTGTTTGGGATGGGGATGCGGGGAGGGGGGAGGGGCAAAGGAGCACTTTTTTAAGAGCCTCTTCCCCTCCTCAAGTTGTGCTACTCTCACAGTCTTGGAAGATGTCCAGGGCAAGTTATGTTCAACCTCAAATGATAAGCTTTTGGTGTTTTTTGTAAGGGCAGCACCTTCACTTTTCAGCTAATTGTCAGTGGTACATGGCATTACTGGGTAAAGCCCTGCCTACAGGCCCCCTGCAATCCAAATGATAAGCTTTTGGTGTTTTATGTAAGGGCAGCACCTCCACTTTCCAGCTAATTGTCAGTGGTACATGGCATTAGTGGGTAAAGCCCTGCCCAGGGTAGGAATTAATAAATGCCCCGCGAGGGCTTTTTTCCATCTGAAAGGGTAAAAAAACGCCCTCGTGAATGTGTTCACGGGGGCTGTTTTGTCATTCACGAGGGCTCTTTTTCTAATATCTGTAAAAGGAAGTAACCAAGTACGAGACAGTGAATATGGTTCGTCCCTTTTGCATCACTTAAACTGTGCAAAATATTTACGATGTGTGAGCTAGAATTGGTCAGCAGCAGTAATTGCTTATCAATGTTTGAATTGATTAGCAATTGCCCCATCTTGGTTAGCAATTATTAAAATCAACTTTTGTATTTCAAATGAGCTGTATTATTTGCTTGTTTTAATATGTCACGTTTAAATTATGGTTAATGATGAATGATCAGCCGTTAAAACAGCGCCCAATGATTCAACCAAATGTTTAAACAGATTTGCCTCAGAAGTCTAGCATTTTTGTCCCAATGTTTTGCTTTGATATATTTTTATTAAAACAGATGTCTATAAGCCAGTTTAATGACAAAGTACAGCTTCGAAAATAAAACGTTGGTGTCTCTCTTGTGATTGTGAATTGGTTCTCCCCTACTCACAGTCCTATTAATTCCCCCAAACAAAATACAGTTTAGTTGGTTTGTACTGTTACTTTCTCAGTTCAGACAGTAATGATGCGTAGCCCGAGTCTCGCAGAGAATTAGAACTGGTGAAACAGACATACTTAAGAAGCCTGCAATATTTGAACGCAGTCACTTTGCTATTTCACGCGATCCTACCGTGTATTACCCATACATAAATAGAGTGTGTAGGCTCATACATGTTTGTTTTGTTAGTTTCATACAGCAGTATGTATTGCGTGCACACACTACAGTACACACCCCTACGTAAATATCTGTTAGATTCATGCTGTGCGTAAATCAATGGAATTATGGAACTGTGGTACGAGCTCATTGGGGGCTACTTTTCAGACATTGTATATTGCATAAAAGATAAAAGAACATTCCACACTTTTTTTTGAAGCAATAACGTGCACGTTATGTATAAAAACACCCACTGTTACCACTTCAAACTATCAGGTATCAACAGGAAAATTAGCGGTATAAACAGCGATCGAAAAAATTTTGCACTTCCCCGTACCATGCCCAATGTTCTTGCGATGTACGGCAACTTCTCTTCAGAGCAGGTGCATAGCCTAATGTATGGGTGTTTGCATACAATTACGGACCTACGCTGGCACTGGCTTTACGGTGCTTTCATCGTTCTTTTCACTTGAACAGAAGTACAGAACACGGACACGGCTTATACACTTATACAGCGAGCACAGTTAGTTGAGTCGCATTTTGAGAAGACAGGCTGAGGTGGATGATTTTATGGCTTCGGCTTCAAACAATATGGCAATTATTACATGCTGCCCTTATCAGAATAGATACAACTAAGGCAGAGCCTGAAAAATTGGTTGGTAATATTTTCGAAGCTCAATTGCTTTGTGACTGGGATTTCTTGGGTATAATTTACAATGCAATACTCGCCTATTTCGTTCCTACTTGTGTTTCCTCATTCTCGCGAAACTTGGGGGTGATTTTGGTAACAATAGCGTGATATTTTCACCCGCGTGCTCTTCTTCAAGGGGCGATTTTTGGTTTCGATGATAAGAGAAACCTATGCAGTCATGATGGCGTGTGTATGTATGTGTGTATGTGCGTGTGTATGTGCGTGTGTATGTGTGTGTGTTTGTGACACTTTGCCCGTTAGCACGATATCTCAAGAAGGGAAACTCTGACAGTTTTCAAACTTGGTGCATAGATGCCCCATATTGAGAGGAAGAACCCTATTGTTTTTGGTAGGGGTGAAAGGTCACCTGGGGTCACCGGGGGTCAAACTCTGAAAACCTTGTTAACACAATATCTCGAGGTAGGAAGCTTGGATGAATTTCATACTTAGTGTGTAGATGCGTTATGGTAAGAGGAAGAACCCTATCATTTTTGGTGGAGGTGAAAGGTCATCTGGGGTCACCGGGGTCAAACCCTGAAAACTTCGTTAACACGATATCTCAAGAAGGGAAGCTCTGGCAGTTCTCAAACTTGGTACATAGATGCCCCATATTGAGAGAAAGAACCCTATTGTTTTTGGTAGGGGTCAAAGGTCACGGGGGGTCACCGGGGGTCAAACTCTGAAAACCTTGTTAACACAATATCTCGAGGTAGGAAGCTTGGATGAATTTCATACTTTGTATGTAGATGCGTTATGGTAAGAGGAAAAACCCTATCATTTTTGGTGGAGGTGAAAGGTCATCTGGGGTCACCGGGGGTCAAACCCTGAAAACTTTGTTAACACGATATCTCAAGAAGGGAAGCTCTGACAGTTCTCAAACTTGGTACATAGATGCCCCATATTAAGAGGAAGAACCCTATCATTTTTGGTGGGGGTCAAAGGTCACCTGGGGTCACCGGGGGTCAAACCTTGAAAACCTTGTTATCACAATATCTTGAGGTAGGAAGATTTGATGAATTTCATACTTTGTAGATGCATTATGGTAAGAGGAAGAATCCTATCATTTTTGGTGGGGTTCAAAGGTCATCTGGGGTCACCGGGGGTCAAACCCTGAAAACCTTGTTAACACGATGTCTCGATGTAGGAAGCTTGGATAAATTTGATACTTTGTATGTAGATGCCTTATAGTAAGAGGAAGAATCTCATCATTTTTAGTGGAGGTCAAAGGTCATTTGGGGTCACTGGGGGTTAAGCTCTGAAAATCTTGTTAACACGATATCTCCACGTACGAAGCTTGGATAGATTTCATACATGGTAAATTGATGTGTTATAGTGAGAAGATGTACCCCACTGTTTTTGGTGGAGTTCAGAGGTCATCTAGGGTGGCCGAGGGTCAAACACTGAAAACCTTGTTAACACAGTATCTCAAGGGAGAAAGCTTGGATAGATTTTATATGTAGTATGTGGATGCATTGTGGTGAGAATATGAACACAATCATTTTTGGTGGAGGTCAAAGGTCATCTTGGGTCAACGTGGGCCAAACACTGAAAAGCTTGTTAACACGTATCTCCAGGTAGGAAGCCTGGGTAGATTTCATACTTACAATACTATGTGGATGTGTTATGGTGAAAAGATGGACCCTATTGTTTTTGGTGAATGTCAAAGGCCATCTGGGGTCACCAGAGGTAAAAATGCAAAATTTCCCAAGAAGTCCCAAGAGTTTTATATGGGTTCAGCAGACGTCAAAGAGCAAAATTTTCCAAGATTTCCCAAGATCGTCATCTGGGGTCACCAGAGGTCAAACTGCAAATTTCCCAAGAGTTCCCAAAATTAAATAGGAACACAAAACTTTATTTTTCCAACATGTTAAGATAGCATTTGACCATTGACTGAAAGATGTGGGACATCATGGCATTATTTGGAATAGAACATATATCATCGAAACCTCAATGCATTTTTGCATTCTGGTTTCAATTTGCAGGCGAATCACCCGTCGCCCCACTTATTTCCGACCCTGGCCCTGCCTACAGGCCCCCTGCAATCCTATGCCCTTGCATGTGCAACCCATTGGCATTTTTCATAAAGTTTTATTGTTTACCCCACATGACTCTTATGACAAGGAAGGTCTCTCATACCCTCTTTTCATATGTGTTTCAAACAACCAGATTCAATTTTTTTTATAGCCATACAATATCTTGTATGTCCTGTTGTATGCTAATGGGTTTCACAAATCAATGTGTTAGCAATTAATGCAAGATCATTTTTTAACCTCATTCTTACCCACCCACCCCATACCCCCTCCCCTTTCCTCCCCCAAAAATAACCCTTATACTATGTACCTCACTTGTAGTGGTAGATTCTTTGTATAGAATGAAAAATTTCTTTACATGTAGTTTCCTGAATTTTGAGTTTTCCTGAAGCTTGAAATGATAAACCAACCTCCAATGTCATTCATCTGTATATTGCTGTTAACAATGAGTTTTTCTAACCTTTTTTATCAATTTGACAGCAAAGATATAGACATAGTCAATTTCAGATTATCAAGGAACAGTTCTAGTAGAATTTTAAATGTTCTTAATATGAAATGTTTTATTTTCCTAGACAGTCTTAATTGGAAAACATTTGATACTGACTTTGGATATAAATTGAAATTTTAATAGCAGTAAGACAGGTAGCCTTGTGACAGTGACTGTATATTTATTAAAGGCTTGTTATAATTAATTCTTCCCAGACCACCAGACCATGACGGTACGTGCTTAATGCAGAGGGTTAGAAACTTGCCTTGTTTGCATCATGATTTCTCTGAAATGAATTAAACAGTTCTTTCAAATGAGGCTTCTCTTCATTAGATTCACTTCATTGGTTATCCTTGCCATTAATTCAAAGAAAAGATAAAAAACTGCTTTTATAGCTGGGCAACTTCTTGTAGATTTGTGGTAACTTTTTAATAACTTCTATTCCATAATAAGGGTATGCCCATTCTGCCTCTTTTATAAGTGTCTTTTCTTGGAATATATATAATGGAGAAAGAAGTATATGGGCAGTATTGAATTTGTTAGGTGAATAGTTCACAACATCAGTTGATTTATAGATTTTTAGCTCACACATGTACACAGTACATGTGTGAGGTTATAAAATGGGGCTGATGGCGTCAACTTTTCAACAAAAAGTCTTCTTCTTTTTGAGGTGAGATTTTGGGCTGAAATTTTGGGATATGATTGTTTGTCAGCAGAGCATTAACACCTACCTATTTGCATTCCATTATAGGAAAGTTAAGTTGGGTTTTAAAGCCGTTTTTGTAGAGCTGAGTTGACTGTGCCTGCTGAACAGTTAGCTGTTTATCCATTGTACTGATAGCAGTGTGCTTGGTTTTGTGTTCAGTTGATATCTTGCAAATGGATATGCAGGCTGTTTGAAATTCAATCCATCAATACACATGTGTTTGTTCATCAAGTGGTCTCTACAGTCTGAAGCAACTCTGTGGTCAGTGTGGCTTAACACATGAAAGGAAATAGGCTTAACTTATTAATTGTGGGGATATCTCCCATTCTGTTCTGTTCAATTGAGTTGGTCTAGTCAAGTACAGTAAAACCCCGTTTATCCGAACCCCGTTTATCCGAAACACTGTTTATCTGAACTCGCCGTTCGGTTTCGCAAAACTAGTATCTTACACAACCTCCGTACAATTTCAGCCTAGATTTTGCAAAATTTTGTTGCGACACCAAACTTTTTCGATCGGTGCAGATTTTCACCTAGTTAAAAACAGCCATTGTAAATGTTTATGTCCAATACGCACTTGACTGCCGGAATTCCATTTTGAAACGCCAAGGCATCATACAGCAACTTGTAAGTCACATGTTGGTAGTGCCGCTTAAATTAGCAATACAGCCCCTGTACTGTAAGCAGTTAGTCGGTGTTTTTAAGTGGCGTGGTTTCTCACTTTAAACCGTCCCATTGGCATGTCCGTCAGCGTATATCTTGTTTTGTAAAGGTAAAATTTTAGCTGCATGTTCATTTTGTATCGTAAATATTTTTGAAAATCTACCTTTGTTTTGGGGTTCATAACGTAAGGATTCTGTGCCGACTGTGTGTAGGCTATAGGCTGTCCTAACGCTGAGCACAGAAAGGTAACCCAGGTCGATAAATTCGTTTCACAGTGTACCGCAGTAAAACACCCTCCATATAAGTTCAGTCGTAAAAAAAAAACACAAGAAAGAGTTTGAATCTCAACAAATATTTATTTTTTTACTAGGAAATGAAAGAAATGACACGGAGACAGCATAAAAACGGTTAATTTCACTTTATTAATAAGTACAGGTTACATCCCACATAGCAAATCAACGATATATGTACAACCCCGTTTATCCGAACTTTTCGGTTATCCGAACAACGTTTGGTCCCGACATGTTCGGATAAACGGGGTTTTACTGTAATTGCAATTTAACCGTTTTGAGTTCAAGTGTAGTAGGAGCTTTTTGAGAGTCTGTTTTATTTTGATCAGTGCAAACCCATGCAGTGTTTACTTGTGGAATGGAAGGTGCGATTACATGTACTTTGCAACACTTGAACAGTTTATAGGTACATCATACAAACTTTTTTTCAGTCTTGCTGCTAATAAAAGTGTATACAGCCTTTGCAGGTTTGCTTGATATGAGAAAATATGCAGTGATATTTGTAGCTATCTGTCATAAAACTATGTCAGTTGCAGGTTTACATTCCTTAACACATTTGTGATTTTACAGATGGTTTTGATTTCTATTAATTATTACGCTCCTCTCTTCCCTCCCATTTGCCTTTGTAAGGTAAGGGAGTTTTTTGGAAGCAGATGAATAGATGATAAAATTGGTTTGTGAGTTTCTATTTTTAACAGACAAGAGATATTGTGTGAGCTACATAACAGCATTGCTGTTCTAGTTTCACCTTTGGGCCTTTACCTACCCATGAAAAAAGTGACTTGCATCATACTTAATACAAACATCCTACAGGCATTTTCTAGAGGTCTTTGATAGTTTGCAAAGGACTGTTGTAAAGAGAATGAGCTGTCATCCCAAACTTATTTTTAAACAAAATGGCAGTATTACAAAGATGCCTAATTTCAGTAACAAGTATTTCTCATATGTATTGTAACATGTTGATGGTATATTAAGGAGTTGCCTGGAATGTATTTAATGTTCAGTTTTAAAAAAGGTTGTCAAATAATTAAATAATCCCCACATGAATTGGGGTGATCCCATTATAAAATATGTTTTGCAATGCAGTAAGACCAGAGCCTGACTTTTCAGTGCTGTGTAAAGCGACTAAGCCTATAGGTAACATGTTTTAATAAGACCAGCTCTCATGGAATCATACAGTGTAGCAAAATGGTACATACTTGATCACTAACTACAAACAACTCTCTGACAACTTTTTTGTGCACAAAGTAATTTTTGAACATCATGAAACTAATTGACACATGTTCCAGAGTGCCATACAGTTCTGTATTTTTGAAGTAACTGTATTAACTCGACGTAGTTTGGTGAATGTAAGATTTCAACTTGAGTTCATGTAATATTCCAAAGAAGTTCATGTACACTAGCTAATATTAATTTTGCATTCTTTTTTAGTTTTATGTTGTAGGTTGTTTTCTTTATTATTTGTTTTGAGTATAATTCAAGAACGAATTTCATTTAAGTGATCTTACTTTATCAAAGGTTCTACTTTAAACCTGCTATTTCAATTTTCATTACAACTCTACTTCTAAGCATGCAGCATGTGGTACTGGCTGTAGCAACTTGTGCAGAGTGCAAATTATTCTTAGAATAAAATGAGTAGTATATTAAAATGAAATCTCAAGAAATATTTTAAAGATGGCCCCAAAGGCTTCAGCTTAAGTAGAGGCTGAAGAGTATATTAGGGTACTGTACAGTCAAAATAACGAGCAAAATATGTACTGTATCATTTTAGGCAAAGGTCACAAATTGGCCTTGTGGCTACCTAACTGGCCTGCGTGGTCTCCATTCATTAAAAATTCAATTTTTTCTTGCAGAGTTGTGTATACTTACCATATAATTTAGTAAACACGAAATCTTAGAAGTAAATCTTAGAAACTGTAAATTTATAGTAAACTGCTCGTAACTTCTAATCTACAATGTGATGAAATGGCAATGAGCAAGTTATGCCCACAAAACTAGGGTAGACTTATCCCAGCCATTTCAGCTGTCTGTAATGTGGTTTCCTAACAGTAGTCTGGGGAAAGATGTCAATATATACTGTACCTCTATTCAATGTATGAAGGTGTAGGCTACAGTAGGAATTCCTGTCAAAATTTCAGTAACTGTAACAGACTGGACCCTGCATACCATCCATCCCACAGTTTTATTCTACTTCATGGGCAATCTGCAGATGTTCCATGCATGTCCAGTACATGGCAAAAATAGTATCTTTAATTCTGTTTAGTAGACCTTTTCAACCAACAACCAATCATCTACTGAACAGTAACTTTTTGAAGGGTTTGCTCTTTCAGGTTCAGGTGAATAGGGTTCATGTGGCAATTCAGTTGTATCCAGTTTTATCACATGCATAGTGCACTGCTGTACCTGTATGAAGGAAAATCTTCACCAGATTGTGTAGCTTTTATGGTATACAGTAATAAAGGGTTAATCAACGCTGGACCGTGCATTAAGTAGAGGATAATGCACGATCGGGGGTTAATGCAAGCGATGCACGAGGGCGCAGCCCGAGTGCATCTAGCGATAGCATTAACCCCCGGAGTGCATTATCCTCTATTTAATGCACGGTCCAGCGTTGATTAACCCTGTTCATTCATACACAAGAATTTGATGAAAAAATAGTAAAAAGAAAGAAAATTTGTGTTTGCAGATAACCACATTTTTATTGAAATCAAAACCCCGAGGAAAGATGCGCACCTATTCACAACCTTTCAAAACAATAGACCTATTCGTGCGCAATTAATAAAGTAGCTTACTATTAAACAAAATGAATTCAATGAAATATTCATAAGTCATGAAATATAACAACGATGTGACTAAATTTGAGAAATGGTATTCTGCTTTAAAGACTTCAACAGCCGAAAAGGACCGAAAAGGACAAAAAATTAACAGTTGGTAACGTAACTAGAGGAATATGACTCCATGGTAACCCCTTAGCCAAGAAATCTTGCATTTGTATCATGTACATTTGCACTGCACACGTACACAGACTAGAGCATATTTACTAGGCCTATCATGGTACGTTGTGTACGCTGTGGGTGCACATGCTGTGTACATAAACACATGCACGTACGACACATAGGCTATACTAGTACTGCATGTACGTAGTGACATATCGACCAGTATAAGTAGCGCGGTCTTTTTAAAATTGCTCGTCATTTGTTCAAACCCTAACGGACTTGTTCAGGTATTCTTGAGCTTTTAAGTTACTTCAAATGATGGAATTTGCCTAGGATTCAGCTACTGATTTTGGGAGATAAACAGTCACAGCATTTCAAACGTACATTTGGAGAAAAGTCTGGACATGTTAGAGATCTCAGCCCTAACAGCGGTAATGTTAGTAACGCTGATTTCGTTCGAGGATTCATTGCTCGACAGGGAACTTTTGTGTAAGTTGTAACGTTACTGAGGCTTGGACCTAGGTTATTTGACTTTGAATTATAACCGTTTATGGATCCTTTGCCTCTATAGGGTTTCACGTAAGATTTGGGAACAAAAGTGTTTCAAGGCTTAGAAATGGAAGCGATTTCGTAGGCCTTGATGTGACTAATGAGTAGTGTCACACCATAGGCCTAACGTTGGATGTATCATATCATGCTCAGCTAGGCCTATGTGTGTCAAGCCAGCTAGCCATATCTAAAGCTAGGTGATGTTATAAATACAGTGTATATAGTACGGTATTGTATTCATCCGCCAGTGATTTTATTCTTAATTTACCGTGGGTTATCCTAGGATAATGCACGGTCACCTGACCTTAATGAACCAATAGAAGTTGAGGATTTTAACTAAGTATGAATGAACACACAGTAACATAGCCTACATATATACAGTCCCACAGCCCACTACTCATTGTGAGCAATATCATCTCATTACTGAATAAAAAATTGGCATAAAGAGAATCAATTCTGAACCAAGACTTATACAATTTCAGCACTACAGTAGCTTATTGCCATCTTCATTGCAGAGGTAATGGGTGAGGTGGCATGTATAATGGTCATGGATCCTTCCCCTATGAAATTCTCTTCCACCTCACCCACATGCATATGAAGTAATTTGGTCCAGTAAACTGACTTTACTGTACATGATTTTGAACCCATAAATTTGCCTGTGATCTCATATGTATTTCATTATCCACCCCCTCCCCCCCCCCCCCAACCCTCCCAGCATACAACATACACTTATATTCTGCTGTTTTAATGTCTAGGCATCAAAATCATGGAAGGGTTACATTTTCACCAAGGATCGGCATTCATGGACATGAGTATTTCATCATGGTCATCACCAACTTCACTGGTCATTATAAACCTTATTGTTTTACAGTTCATGCTCTATTCTAATAGAACCCTCATCATCCATATTATTCACATCTTGTGGACTATCACCCTTACAAATTGTTACCAAGTCCACAGTTCTCATTTCAAGCCCAAATTATTCCTATATTCAATAACGTTCACTTAGATTCTAGCACACAGTGACAATTGTCAACATTTTGTGTTACGTCCGAAACAAACAAAGGAGGGCATACAATATGATACTAAGTTTTTGGTACATGTAAGACATGTAGAGTTTAACAACTGCAAAGAATCTGATTCAAGTTTGTGGAGAGAACAAAATGTGACTTTGTTAAGGTCTCAAAAGACACATTTGTCCTATTTTTTAAAAGTTTACACCAAATCATTGAAATTAGAGCAATCATTCCCATTTTTGACCAAACAGGTGCACCTCATGTTTGGAAACCATTTCCTACCAGGGTGGTTACAATGTATTCACATAATATATGTACTAATATTATCAGATAACAAAGCAATGACCAATTCCTTTCAATAATATGAAAAAGCAAACATAAAATGTTGGAATTTCCGTCAACACCCGGAGCTGTTACGTCCGAAACAAGTTTCCACCCATATTGTACAAAAGATCACAAAATGGAGTGAATGATTAGCTGTAGAGCATGACTTTCCAAAGATAGAAATGGATAAGAACTCTTTCACCCTACTAGAGTATCTTCACTAAAAATTCTGGGAACATTCATTGAAATATTTGTTTCGGACGTAACAATGGTTTCGGACGTAACATGTGTTGACGGAATTCTTCTTTTGTTAACGGTGAGATGGGGAAACAATTTGGGTAAGTTGACCTACTATGAAAATAAGGTTTGTTGTTATGTCAATTTAAAAAATGTTAATAAACATCAAATTTCTTTTGTTGCATTGGTCATATCAACCAAATAAGAATGTTTCGGAAGTGTTGACGGAAAATTTAGATTTTTTTTCAATTTTTCATAATTTTTTAAGTACTGGATTTAAATCATTTAAATGTACTTATTATACATACTGACAGCCACTGCTGTTCTACTATAGTCAGTGACTTCCAATACTTTGTTTTGTGTAAGCTGTGCAAGCTTCAGATCTATAGCTACAAATGTTGACGGAAAATGTTACGTCCGAAATGGTGACTTTACTTCAACACCCTGACTCAGCCATGAGTGCTCATAAAGTTTGATACTTGTCAGCATGTTAACACTGTGCCAACTTATGTTGTTACCAAAAACCAGGAGGAAGTAGCATTTGTAGTGTTCAATATGGGTAATTAAAAATCGACCTTGGAATTTCGGCCATATTTTCCGTCAACAATTTGCTAGTATATCACATCAGGTATATACTTAGACGCACAATACTGGTCCGGTTAAGCTATGGGAGCTTAAGCAAGTTTGATAGTATAAATTCAGACTGCAAAACATAAGAGAACATCTTGCTGGTGGAGTGTGTAATGCCTAGAACCCCCATTAAGCCAATTGGTATAAGTTAAAAAAACCACAGCCTGTGGCGTATTTGCAAATTTTGACACTATAAGGAAGTGTCCATACATGTTATTATTTGAGCATACCAAAGAGGCAGCGAAATTTGCAATATTTAAAGTTGTGAACACAGAGTGTGACTATATCAGACTGCTTTGAATGGATGGGTAGTTAGTGTGGACAACAAACTGTTGCTTATGTCCATAAGTACACAGACAGAACTCACCTCAGATCCAATAATGGGGTTGCCATGAGAAAATTTTTGAATTTTTTGCTGCTTAAACAACAGGAAATAAACTCTTAAGACCCAATTTTGTGACAAACTTTACACTGTATTGCTACTGTAGTCCATCTTGATAGTGTGAGAATGGGTGATAACAGTAAGTCCATATAGACCTATGGCTAGAGACAGTTTTCCCAGTTTGTAAAATTAGACAACGGAATTTAATGTTTTGGTACGACACTATTTCAATGGAAGTAATGTGCAAAATGACAATACAAAATGGAATTTGGCTTTTAGAAAGAGGAAAACTCTTGTCTCTACCCAAGGCAACTGTGCGGTTGCTATGAATTCCTTCAAACTCACTTTCAGTGGTGTAGCCAGAACTGTGCCATGGGGGCCATGTAGTATGTAGGGGTGCACCGGATTTGGAATTCTGAAATCCGGCCGGAACCGGATTTGCCGGATTTATACAAAAATTCTGGCCGGATTTAGTCAAATGAAAGAACCAGAACCTTCTAGGTGGGGTTATGTCTATTTTTGTTTCTATGTGAATAGAATTTTGGCATTTTTATTGGTAAGCACCAGGTAGCCTATAAATCTTTACTATTATTAGGCTATGTTGGTAATTTCCCCACACAGAAACTGTGGAATTCAAGTCTATTTTGATTTCTGTGATTGAAAGGTGACATGTCTACATGGTTAATTGACAAAATGACAAAATGTTTATACCAACCCTATTATTAGTATAGATGAGGCATTGGTATTTTGGGGAGGGGGGGGAGGGGGTTACAAATTGTTCATTACTGAATCATACATTTCTTATGTTTACCTTGATGTATTCTCTAAATTCTAAGGGGGCTAGAAATTGAAAATATGGAACCAATAAAGCCTTCAACAGTACATCTCTGCAACCCTATTACAGGACTATATTGACATTCATCTTCATTCCCCTTGCACCTTACAAAAACTGAGAAATGTACTTGCTTTTTCTTCTAGTACAGACCTACTAAGCTCGGAGTCAATATTACTGTGGGGGTTGGGGTTGGGGTGGACAGATAGGCACACCTTATTTCCCTATGCTTTTATTTGTTTTCTTTTAATTCTGGGCAGATCTGCTGAGTTAGGATTCAACATCTCCAAGGGGGGGGGGGAGGGGGTGGCACACCTTATTTCCCTATGCTTTCATTTCTTTTCTCTTAATTCATGCAACATGCTGAAATTAGCAAATGTTTGGTTGTCTCTCCATGCAAATCAGGGGACAAAAAGTAAGTTCAAAAGAAAATATATGCTTTTATTAATTCTTTCAAAACATTGGCAGTCATTATACAATTTGAATGTACTATGCATCACTTTGAAATGGAATCAATTACAATTCTTAAGGTGATATTTGATGCAGGTTTTAAACTTTGGTTAGGAAGATTTTCATTAAAAAATCTATGGTATGCAAAGTGGGGGTAACCATGCTAATACATATAACAGTGTGGGAGTCAGAAATTTGCTGATGGGCAATTTAATTGGTAGGAATTATCTCAGGAAGTTATCCAGTTGTCCAAGAACCATACAATATAGGACTATGCTGTGTAAATGTGAAATATTCTCACTGTATCAATCATTGGCATTATACTTCATCATTATACTTCATCAGTTTTTAATCCTTGATTTGTAAAACTGCTTTTAATAGTCAAGGAATCAATACAGTAAGTCTCTTGGCTAAAGGTTAATTTTTTTACTGTTTTTAAATTACAAGAAATGGTACTACACGTACAGTAATGTAATGTGGTTTGGTAACATTTGTTAATTTAGTTACACTAACATGTATTTTAGATATTCACATCATTTTATGTGTATTTTATCATATATATTAGACATACTTTATGCATTGAAGCTTGAGAAAGTACCACTTCAGTTTGCTATGCTTTGTGTGATGCTACATTTCTGGACTTTCAAGATATGTACTCACTATGGTATTATTCAAGGACTGTTTGACCCAGTTAATATGTTTAAACACATAGGATTCCAGTACTTCTATTTGGTAAACATTTCAATTTGATTTGCTTTGGTTTGATTCATTGACACTTTCAACTGTTTAACAAAAGACATCACTCCTACTTGTGAGTAACTTTATATCTATGCGGCAAGCCTACTTCTCTTTACTAAGTTGGGGGTGACAAAGCCTTTGAGCATGTTGAAAGTTTGTAACTAGTAATAAACCCTGTCATTAAATAATATTATTTAAAGCACACTGCAATCCTGGTCTATGCATTTTACTATATCTAATTAAGACTTTCTGGAAATTAAGTTGTAAGTTGTATTGTATAGCTTACCTAAAAATCCGGCTGGATTTAACAAAAATCCGGCCGGATGCCGGATTTGGAAAAATCCTCAAATCCGGTACACCCCTAGTAGTATGTTCTGTGATTGCCAGCAAGGAGAGTTTTAAGAGAGGGGGAAATTTTTTTGAATGATTGGGTGCCCTTACAAGCAATCTGGTGGTATATATGGTATCTTTTGAAGTAAATTTGTTTTCAAAAATTAACATTTTAGGTTATTAAATTAAAAAAATCAGCATCAGCGAGGGGGGAGGCATCGTCCAATGGCCCCTACCCCTTAAAGTGTCACTGCTCACTTTGAATCTGTACAAATTGGCAGGACAGTATAGTCCAAATGTCAAGATGCCTACAGTATGCAAAAATGTCTGTACCTCAACATCCTTAACAACTAAAATCTCACTTGAGAAAATTACATAGTGGGCTTGGCAAAATTTGGAAATGGGCAACTTGGCAAGTGCCCCCACTTGCCACCAATGATGGGCACTGCAGCAACAGACCAGTACATGTATCAGATTTCCCACTTTGGTCTGTTGGATAAGTTGATATGGCATCCAGCCATAGTCTTCTAGTGGAGCTTAGGGAAACCTGCATAGAGATCTGCATATTTGTAAATTTGAAAACATTGGCGTGAGACTTTCCCCCAAAGCACTAAGTTTTTAATCTTCAGGGAAAAAGTGTAATTGTACAAAACTTTGAGCTATAATCAACTGAACATCAGTTAAAGGAGAGAAGGTAGATGGCAGGAAAAATAACAGGTATTTAGAACCATTGTAAGTCCACATTTTGAGTTCAAGAATTGACCATATCACAGACCAACTGTCTGTGCACACAAAGAGAAGGCAAGCATTTAAAAATGTGGAGGACAGCATGACCACTGGGGAAGCCAGGCACAGAGCTCTCATCCACCCCCTTGATAATACCCACCCCCCTGGTACCACAACAATTACCTCAAAGAGATGAAATCATACAGTGTTTAAAGGTGTGACAGTGGCACACTGATGGTTGATGAAATTAGCTTATTAGTGCCCAATGCATTTTCATGAGAGAATATTTCAGAGTAATCCTCAACTCAAGATCCATTTGTACACTCAGTTATAACCCTAGCCCTATAATTGCCATTGTGTGCTTGCATCTAATTAAGATACTTCCAGGCATCTATACACTGCTACTGTACCTTTCTAACCCCCTAAGTCCAAGACACCATCTTGGAAAAAGAATCCATCTCAAACTTTCACCCAAGAATACCATAGAAAAAAGTTTTTTGGCAACATCCAGAATGCAAAAATGCATTGAGGTTTTGATGATATATGCTCTATTCCAAATAATGCCATGATGTCCCATATCTTTCAGTCTCTGGTCAAGTGCTATCTTAACATGTTGGAAAATAATTTTAGGTTCATATTTGATCTTGGGAATTCCTGGGAAATTTTGCATTTTGACTGCTAATGACTCTAGATGATGATCTTGGGAATTGTTGGGGTAATTTGCTTTTTGACTCCTGGTGAACCCATCAGATGATCTTGGGATTCTTGGGAAATTTTGCTTTTTGATCCCTGTGACCCCAGATGACCTTTAACCTCCACCAAAAACGAAAGCATTCATCTTTTCACTATAACGCATCCACATACTGGGTATGAAATCTATCCAAGCTTCCTACCTGGAGATATCGTGTTAATAAGGCTTTCAGTGTTTGACCCCTGATGACCCCAGATGACCTTTGACCTCCACCAAAAATAATGGGGTTCATTGTCTTACCATTAAGCATCTACATACTAAGTATGAAATCAATCCAAGCTTTCTAGCTTGAGATATCATGTTAACAAGGTTTTCAAGATTTGACCCCTGGTGACCCCAAATGACCTTTGACCTCCACCAAAAGCAATAGGGTTCTTCCTCCCACCATAATACATCTACATACTAAGTACAAAATTTATCCAACCTTCCTATCTTGAGATATTGTGTTAACAAGGTTTCAGCATTTGACCCCTGGTGACCCCAGATGACCTTTGACCTCCATCAAAAACAATAGGGTTCTTTCTCTTACCATAACGCATCTACACACTACGTATGAAATTCATCCAAGCTTCCTACCTTGAGATATCATGCACACAAAGTTTTCAGGTTTTGACCCCAGATGACCTTTGACCCCCACCAAAAAACGATAGGGTTCTTCCTCTTAATATGTGGCATCTATGTACCAAGGTTGAAACCTGTTGGAGTTTCTCTTCTTGAGATATTGTGCACACAAGCTAAGCATCACAAACACACACACACACCCACACGCGCACACACACATACATACATGCACACATACACCATCATGACTGCATAGGTTTCTCTTTCATCGAAACCAAAAAGATAGGAGAATATAGAAAACTGGCCCAAAATCATACAAACATAGGAAATATAGGATTTTTTGAAATATATGGGAAATTAAAGGAAATATAGGGTCACTTTGATGCCTAGCTGTGCTCCAAAATGAAAGGTGTAGAGCCCAATGAAAACAATGTTCATTTGCACATTACAGACATATGTCAGGTATTCCTACCTCACCACAATACTCAGAGATGAATTCATTCTTCTGATCAGAATCCTTGATAAAGGTTCCCCACTCTGCTACATCTGAAGGTGCCAATAGAAGATGCTGCAGGGTAAAATAAAGAATATCAAAAAGGTAAAATTACATTTATGAAAGAGGAGAAAGAGGAGTAAAAAGTTACATACAAATCATAAAACAAATCAAATGGTATAACTGCAAAACAAATAGTTCAAAGCAAAACACACAATTGCAAAAAAAAAAAAACACAATTGCAAAAAAAATCAAATAATATAATAAGAAGACATACATCAAAACAAAAACCTGGCAACAGAACAAAGTGTGCTCTTTGTTAAGGTTAAAGAAGACTCATACATTAGTAAAGCAGAAGCCAGTATCAAAATAAAAGCTCGAAAAAAAATTATGTATCTAAAACAGTATAACAACATAAACAGATTGAAGATGCTTGTCTGATAAAACATATACATATTTTTATGCAATGAAAAGCAGATCAAAACCTTCTTCTAAACTCTTGAAAGAGGTACACAGCTTTTTGCTCTGCTTCCTCAAAAACCTTTTACAGGTAAAAAAACATCCCTTGAGATAGGGGTTAAAAATAAAGTTAAATTTAGCAATTATCATAATGATCAAAAATCAAATATGATTAAATTACAATAGAATACTGCTCAAGAGGAAAATTAAAACTAATAAGAGAATGATGGGCAATAACACAAAAGAAATTGCTACCCCAATTAGACATTCACTGACTACACACAGGACAGTATTGTTCTCCCATGTTTGCATAATACATGATGTGAATACAGTTCATAACAATACAATTTTCCCTCCTGATTTTAAAAGTGACATTAGGCCACAAAAGTCACCAGAAACATTTAATTTTTGCCTGCCTTATCCTTCCTTTGCTTACATTTGAATTATTTATAAGAGTTTTTAATTAATACCTCTTTGCATCACACTGCTTTTATTTCTGCTCATGTAAACATACGTCTCTGACATGTTTTATAACAATGGTGATTTGCTCAATTTCCATTGATAATAAAGGTACTAAAACCTCACAGACAAATCTATAAAAAATTTCTAAACAGCATTCTTTTCGAAGAATGCCTCAGTGCCTCTATTTCTGACAATAAATAGATTTTAATCTCAGCTCTGTTTGAAAGAAGAGGTGACACAAACCTTTTTCCATCCTCTCTGAAGGGAAACATTTTTGCATGAAATTGTTTCACTGGATGAGTTTTCAGGGAAGTAACCTGAAAAGATCAGAAGACAACTATGATTCATCTCTCTTTCTCTACAAATATATTTCTACATCACTAATACAGTTATTATTAGATTGTAAGTGGTACAACCCACACCTAATGCTACTCTTTTGCATTACATTTTACAAGCTGTATGTTTTGGTAAATTCCAAACCATAAACCACTTTTCTAGGTTCTACTTACAAGTTCTATGTTTTGGCAAGTCCCCTCCCCAGTGTACACTTCACTGCATTCTTCTAGCAGGCTACGCATATGACACATCCCATGCCAACACTATCACAATCACGTCCAACACTTCTTTACACTTTCTCACACACCCTTCACAGACTCAATGCTTTGGATGTCCAGACCTAACACCATTTCCATGCATCCCACAAACAGGCTCAATGTGAGGAAAGTCCCACACTCAACACTGCTCTTTCTTTCTCCACATACAGGCTAAATGGTATGGCACGTCCCACAATCAACACTGCTTCCAAACATCCCTATCACAGGATCCATGTGATTCATGTCCCACACCCAACACCACTCTTTCACACTCCACTTACAGGCTCAATGTGACTGCACACTCAACACTACTTTCCCACATCCCTTTTACAACCTCCATGTGTGGCATGTCCCACACCCAACACCATTCTTTCACACCTTACAAGCTCAATGCTATGTATGGCAAGTCCTAGACACAACACTGCTTCCCCACATCCCTATTACAGGTCCATCTGATTCATGTCCCACACCCAGCACCACTCTCTCTTTCTCACTCTTTAATATTGACAAAGCCTACTCCCCATCCCACTCTCTTTCTCTCTACTTACAGGCTGTATGTTTTGGCAAATCCTCCATATAACACCAATTTTTCACATATGACTTACAGTGATCTTTCTGCTGGTCGGAGCCAGTTGGGGCCAACCAGAAAACTGAAATGCCAACCACCACTAAGCTCACAAGGTGCTATTTCAGACCGGCACCAATTTCAGATGGCAGAATAAACAAAATAGTAGTCATTCTGCTTTCAGGATATGTGGCATTTTTCAGACCTACATTTCATGTATCCCGTCTCCATAAACTTCCCACAAGACACTAATCATCAATTTGTTGTAGTGAAGGGCATAAAAGTGTTATTTATAGTATACTGGGGATGATAAAGTCTGGGGTATTTTCTTGCCCTTATTAGGAAGAAAATTTGTCATCTCTGGAAAGCTACTGAACCTATTTGGTGTGTAGGACAACCTGCACCACAGCTTATACCTAAACTCTTGTTACAGAGAGAGGAAAAGAGCTGCCGGCACTCTGGCAATCCTGTACAGAACCCTGGACTTACAAGCTCCACATGAGGCATACTCCACACCTAACACTATTCTCTTACATGCCCTGCCCCGCCCCACCCCCACCCCCCAGTGCAGGCTCTATGTTTAAGTAAATCCGAGGCCCACACCAAAGACTAATTTTATTTATCACAATTGACTTACTTGCTGCACATGTCTGGCACAAGTCAGGATCACACTCTCTCACTGCCAGATAGCAAGGACACTGCTTGGTGTTACACTGAGCCTTGCATCTACAACCAGAAAATCTGTTCTGGCCTGCAAAGTGTAAAACATAGAAACTCACAAATGCTCTTGCATACTTAAACTATTCACAACTGTTTCATCAATTTCCCTCCAAAATCATGTTATACAATCAATGTATTTTACTTGAAAAAAAAACCTCCATATAAAATGCAACGTTTTCTTTAAAGACAAACTTCATTCAACAACATTTAGGAAACTTGAAAAGGCATGAAAATCTGACACACTTGGGGATAGTTTTCCTCCTCTTTTTTAAAGGAGGTATGACATGCCACCAAAAAGAGCTGTTTCACTTGTCAGTGGAAGAATTAAGCCTTCCAATGAAAGATCCACTGGAATTATTTCAATATCTTTTACCATTCTCAAAATATACGTCTTCTTCAAAGTTTTATGGTTTCTGAAGAAACTCATAGCCTATGCAAAAATAATGATGTGGAGTGTTGCACAGTGTTAAGATTTCTTTTGTTAACCCTATATAAATTATCTCTTAATTACTGATCAGATAGATTACACTTTGGTGAAAGATATCAATATTTCTGAAGGAAAAAATGTTAACTTTCATAACAAATGCTTCAGGGGATAACAATGCTACCAGTGTCCTTGGGATTAAGATTAAAAAAAAAGGCTAACATGACCTATATATGGTATGTCCATCTTTCCATGTCACATATTTGCATATTTAGCTCATGTTTATTCATCATACGAGTGTGAAATAGAAATTACCCTGTAAAATGGTCAATATCTGATGGACTTTAATGGAATTGTGGCTATTTTCTTGATATTTAATCCTTTTTACATCAAATATCCAACAATGTAATTTTCATGTCACACGACCTCTAAACTCCCCAAATTCCTAATTAATTTTTGTAAATAAGAGAAAAAGAAGTAATGTAGTTTTGCTCTAAAGGGGAAATGCAGTTGCCCCAATTTCAACAAGTCTACTACATCCCCTCAATTCATGTGGGGATTATTTAATTATTTGACAACCTTTTTTAAAACTGAACATTAAATACATTCCAGGCAACTCCTTAATATACCATCAACATGCAATATTCATGTTACAATACATATGAGAAATACTTGTTACTGAAATAAGACATCTTTGTAATACTGCCATTTTGTTTAAAAATAAGTTTGGGATGACAGCTCATTCTCTTTACAACACTCCTTTGCAAACCATCAAAGACCTCTAGATAATGCCTGTAGGATGTTTGTATTAAGTATGATGCAAGTCACTTTTTTCATGGGTAGGTAAAGGCCCAAAGGTGAAAAAATCTATAAATCAATTGATGTTGTAAACTATTCACCTAAAAAATTCAATACTGCCCATATACTTCTTTCTCCATTATATATATTCCAAGAAAAGACACTTATAAAAGAGGGAGAATGGGCATACCCTTATCATGGAATAGAAGTTATTAAAAATTTACCACAAATCTACAAGAAGTTGCCCAGCTGTAAAGGCAATTTTTTATCTTTTCTTTGAATTAATGGCAAGGATAACCAATGAAGTGAATCTAATGAAGAGAAGCCTCATTAGAAGGAACTGTTTAATTCATTTCAGAGTAATCATGATGCAAACAAGGCAAGTTTCTAACACTCTGCATTAAGCACGTACTGCCGTGGTCTGGTGGTCTGGGAAGAATTAATTATAACAAGCCTTTAATAGATATACAGTCACTGTCACAAGACAACCTGTCTTATTGCTATTAAAATTTCAATTTATATCCGAAGTCAGTATCAAATGTTTTCCAATTAAGACTGTCTAGGAAAATAAAACATTTCATATTAAGAACATTTAAAATTCTACTAGAACTGTTCCTTGATAATCTGAAATTGACTATGTCTACATCTTTGCTGTCAAATTGATAAAAAAGGTTAGAAAAACTCATTGTTAACAGCAATATACAGATGAATGACATTGGAGGTTGGTTTATCATTTCAAGCTTCAGGAAAACTCAAAATTCAGGAAACTACATGTAAAGAAATTTTTCATTCTATACAAAGAATCTCCCTACTACAAGTGAGGTACATAGTATGTCCTTAAGGGTTATTTTGGGGGGAGGAAAGGGGAGGGGGTATGGGGTGGGTGGGTAAGAATGAGGTTAAAAAATGATCTTGCATTAATTGCTAACACATAGATTTGTGAGACCCATTAGCATACAACAGGACATACAAGATATCGTATGGCTATAAAAAAATTGAATCTGATTGTTTGAAACACATATGAAAAAGAGGGTATGAGAGACCTTCCTTGTCATAAGAGTCACGTGGGGTAAACAATAAAACTTTATGAAAAATGCCAATGGGTTGCACATGCAAGGGCATAGGATTGCAGGGGGCCTGTAGGCAGGGCCGGGGTCGGAAATAAGTGGGGCAACGGGCGATTCGCCTGCAAATTTAAAAAAATCGCCCCTTGAAGAAGAGCACGCGGGCGAAAATATCACGCTATTGTTACCAAACTCTTTTGTGAGAATGAGGAAACACAAGTAGGAACGAAATAGGCGAGTATTGCATCGTAAATTATACCCAAGAAATCCCAGTCACGAAGCAATTGAGCTTCGAAAATATTACCAACCAATTTTTCAGGCTCTGCCATAGTTGTATCTATTCTGATAAGGGCAGCATGTAATAATTGTCATATTGTTTGAAGCCGAAGCCATAAAATCATCCACCTCGGCCTGTCTTCTCAAAACGCGACTCAACTAACTGCGCTCGCTGTATAAGTGTATAAGCCGTGTCCCTGTTCTGTACTTCTGTTCAAGTGAAAAGAACGATGAAAGCACTGTAAAGCCAGTGCCTGTGTAGGTCCATAATTGTATGCAAACACCCATACATTAGGCTATGCACCTGCTCTGAAGAGAAGTTGCCGTACATCGCAAGAACATTGGGCATGGTACTGGGAAGTGCAGAACTTTTTCGATCGCTGTTTGTACCGCTAATTTTCCTGTTGATACCTGATAGTTTGAAGTGGTAACAGTGGGTGTTTTTATACATAACGTGCACGTTATTGCTTCAAATAGAAGTGTGGGATGTACTTTTATCTTTTACGCAATATACGATGTCTGAAAAGTAGCCCCCAATGAGCTCGTACCACAGTTCCATAATTCCATTGATTTACACACAGCATGAATCTAACAGATATTTACGTAGGGGTATAGTGCGTGCACGCAATATGTACTGCTGTATGAAACTAACAAAACAAACATGTATGAGCCTACACACTCTATTTATGTATGGGTAATACACGGTAGGATTGCGTGAAATAGCAAAGTGACTGCATTCAAATATTGCAGGCTTCTTAAGTATGTCTGTTTCACCAGTTCTAATTCTCTGCGAGACTCGGGTTACTGTCTGAACTGAGAAAGTAACAGTACAAACCAACTAAACGGTATTTTGTTTGGGGGAATTAATAGGACTGTGAGTAGGGGAGAACCAATTCACAATCACAAGAGAGACACCAACGTTTTATTTTCGAAGCTGTACTTCGTCATTGAACTGGCTTATAGACATCTGTTTTAATAAAAATATATCAAAGCAAAACATTGGGACAAAAATGCTAAACTTCCGAGGCAAATCTGTTTAAACGTTTGGTTGAATCATTGGGCGCTGTTTTAACGGCAGATCATTCATCATTAACCATGATTTAAACGTGACATATTAAAACAAGCGAATTATACAGCTCATTTGAAGTACAAAAGTTGATTTTAATAATTGCTAACCAAGATGGGGCAATTGCTAATCAATTCAAACATTGATAAGCAATTACTGCTGCTGACCAATTCTAGCTCACACATCGTAAATATTTTGTACAGTTTAAGTGTTGCAAAAAGGACGAACCATATTCATTGTCTCATACTTGGTTACTTCCTTTTACAGATATTAGAAAAAGAGCCCTTGTCAATGACAAAACAGCCCCCGTGAACACATTCACAAGGATGTTTTTTTACCCTTTCTGATGGAAAATAGCCCTCACGGGGCATTTTTTAATTCCTACCCTGGGCAGGGCTTTACCCACTAATGCCATGTACCACTGACAATTAGCTGGAAAGTGGAGGTGCTGCCCTTACATAAAACACCAAAAGCTTATCATTTGGATTGCAGGGGGCCTGTAGGCAGGGCTTTACCCAGTAATGCCATGTACCACTGACAATAAGCTGGAAAGTGAAGGTGCTGCCCTTACAAAAAACACCAAAAGCTTATCATTTGGGGTTGAACATAACTTGTCCTGGACATCTTCTAAGACTGTGAGAGTAGCACAACTTGAGGAGGGGAAGACGCTCTTAAAAAAGTGCTCCTTTGCCCTCCCCCTCCCCCATCTCAAACACCAGACCCTCTAAGCATCTGACACAGAGGGCTAGTTTTGCAAGTTGTTACAGATGTTAAGATGATTAAGTGAAAACTCACACCATCATTTTCAAAATGAAACTATTGCAATATCAAAGGAAGCACACAACAATTTTCCTGGCTTGGTTGCATAACAACAGCTTTGGGGATCTTGGGATTCAGAAAGCTGACTTCAGTCAATGATTTTCAAACATCCACAGCATCTATGCATGTCATTTTGATGTTAATGTCAAACTGCAGTACTTACACTCTGTTGAGCACTGACAATACTTCTCACAGAAACTCTGTAGCATGATACAGGTACAATCTGAATCACAATTACCAGGATGGTCACAAGGCTGGTAGTTGTAAACATGACTAGCAGAATTATCTAAAATGCAATGAAAAATACCAAACATTTTAAAGATGGCAGGGAATGTTCAAACAAGAAGCATTTACACAATAACATGTATGGCACGTCTAACGTAGAAGTAATAAGAGCACATAAACCAAACACCAAACACAAAATCATTAACTTTACATAAGACTGACATCTAAATATATGGAAAAATACTGACTCTGAAAGCAAAGTCACTCTACTCAGGCTGGAAACATACATTCAGCTGTGCCTCCTCTACTCTACTTTTCTAAAGTCCTGCAGGCAATTGTCTGTTACAGGTGAAAATCTTAGACTGCTCCTAAGGAGATATGACCCCACCAGAATGGGAGACTTGGTGACATATATCACACTAAATTTCCAGGGCTTGAATTGAAGAAATGTCCAGTTGACAACCAACATTGTGACTGACAACCAAGAGTGAGAGGTTGCTTGTCTGATGGTAAGGCTGTTCACAAAACCGATTTTGATTTTAAAACAGGTTAAAACTGGTTTGGTTTGATTCGGTTTCTTAATTTTTGCACAACTGAAAAACCGGTTTCTAGTTCTGGACTAACCATCGCAGCCTTATCTGATGGACAAACAAATTTTATGCATGAAAAAAAATTGCATCTAAGGAAACTTGAAAGTTATCCTTTGGACAACTAAATAAAAGCTGACTGTTCAAGTACAAATTTTTCTTTAAATTGAGGCTTAATATTCACTTCAAACTGAATCTGTTTGAAATAAATTTCCTCTGTGCCTCCCGCAATGTACAGCAAGAGACAGACAGACACCCAATGTAAAAAGTTCAAACTAGTTAAGCAAATTTTGTTTATAACGGTCTGAAATTTTCACTGTCTGCAGGAACATACTACTGTATAAAGGCATCTTACTCCACAATAGTGTAGGTATGTCAAGAAGACACTGATTTGTTATTTCAGGTTCTGGAGGCAGAACTTGTGATGTGAATGCAGATACTTTGAGGTAGCCAAATTAGTTTCCAAAATCAACCTTGTATAAATACTTATGACGTGCAAATATGGTGATCAGACAATGGTTTAAAAATTGGGCAAAGCTTTTACCAGACACTTCCGAATCTTAAGACTACAATCAAGACCAGGAAATTTGGCTGTCAAAATGGCAAACAGCCACAACAGTTTAAGTCTTATATCTCTGAATATTTTGAATAAATGTAACAAGAGATAATGAGCAACACTGGCACAAGTAATACCATACACCAAAGTTTTCGCCTTTGGACCATCTTTAAAGCAGTCTTAGAGACAGGATTCACATCTTTATCACAATACTTGTGATAATGCTGCAGGATATACGCAATAACATTCTATCAATTAGGTATAGTAATCAGGAGGTCAAGGGTTAAATTCCCTTCCAAACTGAAGAAAGGGTAATTTTCATCCAACAGAAGTTTATAATTATCCTCATCTAAACTGACTTTGTCTCTTAACAAGTGTCAAATATTGAACCTATCTGTTGCACTGGAAGCTACCTGACACAAATTTATACTTTGCAAGCCTTTCCAGGTTTCTAAAACACATTCATGTCACTTAATGATGTAACTTGCCATCATAACCTTAATATTTGTATGTCAGATGTAAATAATACTAAACTGATTAATCTATTCAGAAACTAAAAAACTTTTACATCCTTCAACATACCTTTCTTCAACTGTATCTTCCTGCAATGCATTGACCAAAGTCTGCAAAGACAGTAAGCGACAAAAACTTGCAAGAAATATTTCTGAAAATCACCTTACCATAATTCAAGGTTTCATACTCTTTTGCAAAGAATGTTCAAATCAAGAGTACCTTTCAAATATTTTTAAGGGTCAAAATTTTTCTCAAGTACATCGCACATTTAAAACAGTTATCTGTGTAGGTAGATGCAAAGAGTGATGTATATCTGTGCATAACCTGATACATATTCAAATAAAGCATGATGCATATTTATCATTACGTAAATTGTGCACTGACGTGAGTGAATGAACCAGTTTATTCAAGCACTTTTAAAACCTTGAAAAATGAAAATGACCCATTCAAATCAAGCACTTTCAAAGTTTTCACAGCTCTGTACAAACTTTAGGGAAACACCTTCTTAATTCTGAAACAACTTCGAGGCAAAATCAATTTTTTATGATAAATAGCACCAATTTGTAAGTCTGCTATACCCAAATATCTAACTCTTACACAAAACCACTACACCCCAAGTTCAACAGAATGATTTCCCTTAACCCCCATCCTATGGGTTCCCATAAATTTACATAAATACTATATGTTATTACCGTTGCTTGCATTTCTTCTTTCTGGGGGAGTAGCCACCTTGTCTGCTTGAACAGCTACAGCAGCGCCCTCTAGAACAGCAAAGTCAGCCACCTTTTGAACACAAACACGAAACAAGAACTTGCTGCTGTAGCTCACACAAAATTTGTCATGTATGCTGAAAATGGTAACCATTTATACATTAGCCACTCATATTGTCTTAGTCTTAAATTAACAGCAAGCTCTCAAAATTATCATCAAAATATGAGAGAGACTCGAAAGAACCAGTCCCATTTTAAGATATTCCAGAACTATTAAAATCACTTAGTAGAATGGGCCCCGCTAGATTAAACCAAGACGTTATAAGTTGAGGTGTAAAACCCTATCTAACCTAACCTAACCTTAGTAGGATGGGCAATACTCACAAAGCAAAAGCCCCTTTTATTATATATGTCATAAGTGGATCTCCATGGCTAGACCTTTTTTGAATCAGAATCTTATTTTGTGAAATTTAGTCACAGATCCCCACCCCCTCCCCCCTCCCAGACTCTAAAGTTCATGTTCAACAAATTCATGGTTGGGAAGACAGCGTATCCCCAGTCTTTAGCCACTGTCTCACTGTCTAACTGCTGAACATAGCAGCAATTCCCTGAATCAGACAACATTAGTCCAAGTGTCCAACTGTGAATTAAGGAATAAATCACACTTGACGGACTATTATTGTCTCATAAACCGTCTCAACTCCAAATTTGGCAAAATAACGGATGAGTCGAATCCTATTCTACCACCAAAAATGTGTGAAAAACTTCATTTTTATCAGTTTTTACGTTTATTGACTGTTTGTTGTGGAATAACAGGTCAGTGTTTAACCAATCAAAATGCAGGATTCTCAATAATGGATGGCTAGAGGTGGTAGAATCATCAATGGGCAACCCCTTCAGTGCCCTCTGCAAACAACCATGCTAAAGAAAAAACAATTTTTGAGACACCAGAAAATTTCCAGGTGGTTCAGGAGGATTTTACCCCAGTACCTCTCGAAAGTAGCCCTACAGTGCACTGTGAACATTCAACCCACTCCAACTGGTTTACAATAGGCCTTCCCTCATTCCCATACTGGTGCAAGATTTACTTGATCTTGTCAGTCCCCACAAGTCACTCAACTGTAAATCATTTGAATGTTTTTACCTTGCATCTTTGGAAAATTTTGACATAAGAAATTTGAAGAAATTTAAAAAAAAAATTTCTTGTACAGTATCACAGTACAGCCTAATGAGGAAGCACCGCCTGATTTCATTGTCCTAGCCAAGCATGAATGGGGTAGGAGGTTGTCCTTATGCATGACAGCCATCACATGGAAAAAATGCAGAAGTAATATTGCAGACAAAAAATTATGTAAGAATTTGTAAGAAAAACTGTTTGTTGACAAAATTTATGTAATATCATTTTGTTGCTGTTTGTGGCAAAAGAATTAAAATCTGCCTTGAAAATTTCCTTCTTTTTACAACCATTACCTACAAGTGACCTTACTTTCAGTAATACAAACAGTTCATTTTATCTCTTAGAGCACAGCAGACCAGGCCAGATTTTACTTTTATGCTTCGAAGAAATTTCAAAATTTGCACACACCCTACATTCGTCACATTTCAGAGTAACTCTAATTCTACTTTAAACTGAAATCCCTTTGGTGGTAAAATATCATGATTTCATAAAATTTTGAGCAAAAAAGTATCATTTTCCATTTCTGATAATTTTATGACTATTTCCTGTTTTTGTGATCTCAATAGCCAGGCATAGAGAACATCTTAAAGTACATTTTTGTGCATCACCTATTAAGTCACAGAAAAGTTAACATAGCTCAGCTTGATCAGCGAATGTCAATGTTGCCACATCTACATGAGGGTGGGGGTCAATATTTCCAAACAATATTACAACACATTCATGCCCTAAATTAACATAAACTTTGTCAAACAAAAAACAATATCACATTGTTCAAAATGTCTTTAACAGTCGTCTCATATCATTCACTATGATATATGACTCACCCACTTCCTTCCAACTGCACACAATTGGACAATTAAAATCATCTCTTTCAAAACCTTTGTATTTAATGAACTGTCACCATGGAGATTGCCAAGAAATCATCCATAGATCATGAAATCCATTCTTCAAGTTGCAAACAGAATGAATTTTTATTAAGGGCAAATTTCAAAAATTTATTATTTTATTTCATCAATAATATGCCAGTTGGTTGGCTTGCTCAAGAACTGACCTTCTTTTTGACACATTTTCCATCTGTGCCAACCTGAAAATATGACATTTGGCTTTCAAATACAGGCATATCAACAAAATTCTGAGACTTCATTACATTTGGAGCGGTGGCATTGGAAAGACTGGGTGTTTTAGTTTCTCGTCATATGCTTACGTAATTTACACATTTGGGCTCTACACATGTCTATATTTTTGCTTTACCTTAATTTCATCAAAAATGGTGAAATCAAATTATGCAATTATGCTTTTCATTATTACAAACACCTCCTGGAGTGCAGATAACTTTTTTGCCTGGAGGCCTTTTAGAAAAACAATCATCCCTGCTAATAAATCTGTAAAGGTTGTGATTATTCTTTGTAGAAGCAATTTTTTAAACTCAAGAAGCAATTGCCATTCCCCTCTTATTTTCAGTACTGCCCTAACCAATTAAATGTAAGGCTAGTCCAAGTCTTAAACTTTCAAAATGTTTGTCTTCAATTTTTTCAGTTTAACATTGCTTTAACTTCTTCAATTGAACAATTTTGCTAATTACTCATGTGTGAGTTGAACAGTACTCCAAAATTACTCCAATGAGGACTGCACAGCCAAGAGACAGGGTCTCTCTGAAGTGCAAAGAACTTGAGCTTAATCTTACACATCTCCTATTTCCCCCACAAATATCTTTCAAAATGTTTGATGAGATTGTAAGTATTAAATATTAAAGGTACACCAATGACTTATGTTACTTTGCACGACTTAAAAGATCAAAATATTGTCACATGATTAAGAAGATCCATTCATATTTCACCATACCCTGGTAGGGTAGTTCAAACTGGGGTGACTGTATTTCCCCTTTAGGGAACAGTAACTAGGAATGAGCTCCGGTAAAACAACAAAATCTGCTTCTTTAAAGCTATCTTGAAACCATGAAAGGTAAGAATGGATAATAACTGTTCACTTTCTTGCTTAAGCTCATGATTAATTACCTCTTGACAAGTTTTTGTTTTGATGAGACCTGCAATCAAGCAAAAGCTGTTGAAGTACACCTCCTGTAAGACTCGAAACAATGATTCCTCTGCTCCAGTCCACTTGCTTGTTGAAGATGTGGCCAAAGCAGTTTCTGATAATTCTGATAAGGAGTAAGACGAACCAAACACACCAAGGCTTGTACAATGAATGCATTTTAAAATTCAATGAAATATTTTGTAAGTTTGATGTAAGACAAAAAATAATGAGATACCAACCCAGCCATCTACCAAGTACTATTACTTGTTTTAGGAATATTTCTTTACAGTGGATAGTGCCCCCTTCCCAGGTAGGCCTAATGTTTTCAAATGTATTACTTCATCTTCAGGCCCCTAGGATAGGCCTTTGCTCTTCTCTTTGACCAAATCCAGAACAACCTATTCAACAATGAATCTGGAGAAGGTGCCAGTAATCAGCCAGTGCAATCTTTGATTTGAACTTTTAAATCCTACCCAAAAATGCTTACAAAATTATTTTTATTTCTTTAAAATGAAAAAGTGGAAGAAAAAGTTTTTAGCTCCCATGTAAACAGTGGCACTAAATGAAGGAACAGTGTTCCCCAAACTGGATGGTTTGGGAATTCAGGTGGAACTGGACTGTAAGTATGCAGGTCAAGCCTCTCAGAGCCATAATACACTAACCCTAACCCTAAGAGAATTTTTTAAAATGCTGCTTTAATTTTAGTATGTATTGTTCTTTGATGTTTTACTATGTTTAAGTTGTATTTAATTGCTTCTCTCTGTTTTATTTAAGGTTTTCTCTGTGTGTAATGCAACAAACATTGTTACAGACAATCTTTGTACTGTCAATATATTTTCTACACACACAAGGGGGGGGGTGTTAACTGTGAAATTCTGGTATACACTATGATTAATTTGCATTCAACTTAATATTTCATTAAAACATGTTAAGGGATGGAAAGATGAACATTATGATACTAATAGTCAAGCAAATGGTTGCTACAAATTTCTTAATGCATTTTAAATTTCCTTCCTATGATATACACATTACCAAACATTGGCATGTACTACTTCTGAAATGTTTGGAGGGAGGGGCACGTCAGTGGTGTATTTGCATCTATTTCGCACCTACTTACCTCATATTTACATATGTATACCTCTATTGCCTGCAATAATAGTCTGGCAAAAAACGTGTAGCACACCTGTTTTGGGGATTTAGGGGCAATGATGCATGCTAGCCAAAAGCATTGCAAGATGGAGTGTGAAGTCCTTCCTCCTTTTAGGCCAGTTTTTCTTTCAAAAAATAATCTATTTTCATAATAATATTAAAACCCCCAGTGCATGCATATTCATATACACTGTGCACATTAAACACAGGACCATAGTGTTGGCTACACTATACTGTATAGGTCTGAAAACTTTGGGGTGGGGAAATCCCCTTCAAATTATTTTGCAGAATATTTTGGTTCAAAGATGGGAGGGATCTCGATTAGATCATATGAAAGTTGACTTTTCCTCATTGGTTTTCTGATGATTACTCCTCCCCATCCTTCACTGTCGATGATGTAAATAAGCTTTAAGTCACTAGATGCAATCAAATATACAATACTGTAACACCTTCTTGGTCCTAAATTCCATTCATCTGCAGTCACATATTGCCTATTAAAGATACTGCCCATCTGGGCAGTAAAACAACTTTAAGTCTGTGTCAAATCTATTAAAAAAATAACCTAGGGATAAGCTTGATATCAAATTCTTGGTTGAAGATGATACCAGTTAAGTTTGTGTATGTTTGATATTTATAATGCATGTATTATCAGAATTAGGTTCCTATGTACAAATAACAAAAGTAGAGCTTACAACTAGAACAGCAATGCTATTGTGTAGCTCACACAATTTCTCTTGTCTGTTAAAAACAGAAACTCACAAAACCAACTTTTATCATCTGCTTCCAAAAAACCTCCTTACCTTATAAAGGCAAATGGGAGGGAAGAGAGGAGCGTAATAATTAATAGAAATCAAAACCCATCTGTAAAATCACAAATGTGTTAAGCAATGTAAACCTGCAACTGACATAGTTTTATGACAGATAGCTACAAATATCACTGCATATTTTCTCATATCAAGCAAACCTGCAAAGGCTGTATACACTTTTATTAGCAGCAAGACTGAAAAAAAGTTTGTATGATGTACCTATAAACTGTTCAAGTATTGCAAAGTACATTTAATCACACCTTCGATTCCACAAGTAAACACTGCATGGGTTTGCACTGATCAAAATAAAACAGACTCTCAAAAAGCTCCTACTGCACTTGAACTCAAAACAGAAAAATTGCAATTACTTGACTTGACCAACTCAATTGAACAGAACAGAATGGGAGATATCCCCATAGTTAATAAGTTAAGCCTATTTCCTTTCATGTGTTAAGCCACACTGACCACAGACTTGCTTCAGACTGTAGAGGCCACTTGATGAACAAACACATGTGTGTTGATGGATTGAATTTCAAACAGCCTGCATATCCATTTGCAAGATAACAACTGAACACAAAACCAAGCACACTGCTACCAGTACAATGGATAAACAGCTAACTGTTCAGCAGGCACAGTGAACTCAGCTCTACAAAAACGGCTTTAAAACCCAACTTAACTTTCCTATAATGGAATGCAAATAGGTAGGTGTTAATGCTCTGCTGACAAACAATCATATCCCAAAATTTCAGCCCAAAATCTCCTCACATCAAAAAGAAGAAGACTTTCTGTTGAAAAGTTGACGCCATCAGCCCCATTTTATAACCTCACACATGTACTGTGTACATGTGTGAGCTAAAAATAGCAGAAACGGCTGTTGGAGAGCTTTCTTCACATGTGTCTTCAACATTTTTGAAGTGTAGGCCAAATTCTCAGACTGGTTACCTCTTAAGATGGTTATCTGTTTCCCTTCATTATAAGTACTCATTTTGTGTGCAAAAAGCTGTGGACATTCAGAGCAGCATCGACTCCAATTTTGGAATTACAATCTTTGGGTTTTGGAACAGTACAAAATTGTTTATCATATCCTTGGTCATGGGAAAACATGTTCTAAATGTTCTTGGCAGTTTTTCTTTAACTTAACTTCTTATATATCAAAATTATTTGGGAAATGTTTGGCACTTTCTTGGGGACCCCATGTACCGACAGAGTATTGTATGCTAAAAAGGTGTTAATATCATATTGGATTGGACATGTGGTACGTGCATGGGATGTATGAAACGCTGGAAGATTTCTCAATCCTGCCACCACAAATTCCGGAAAGTCAAAACATGTTCATACTTTATCGTTTCATTTTGAGATCAACGACTCTGTTCTGACTGATTCATTTGAAAACAACTCCAAAGCACAAATTTTCACTCAGGACCATGCAACAAGGATGCTTTCAAAGAGCTATTTAGACTGTTTACAACTTCATGTGTAATGAAGGGGGAGGGGGCAGGGGGCACAAGTCTCCCCTCCTCCTTGTACAGAAGCAAAACATTTCTCAGTTGTGTTCTGAATGACCCAGTCTATGAATTAAAATAAGATTAATTTGTAGAATACCTTCTTCACGAGCAGAAACACTTCACTGCACCTTTGTCAATGCCTCTCGCAGTCTTAATTTAAACACCTAATCCCCACTATGGGTTACCCTTATGCAATTAATTTAGCCCTCCTGCTAAGGACTGTAACTTATTGAAAGTCAGAAACATATTAATTACCTTAATCATTATATTCTTCAATGAAGAAAAAAACCAGTTCTTTAATCATGAGTAATAACATATCTTTAGCTCTGCTCATTTCAAGTGTACATTTTTGAAGTTAATTTGCTAGCTTCTAATTAACCTGTACTAACATCCAATTTTAAAAATTCTGAAATGAAATGGTACCTGATAAACAGAGCCTTCTGAACCAAAATTCAGCAGGCTTATCATCATCTTACATTGCAGGAGCTTCCTGAAATTTTTCCTCAAGGACCTTCAAAAGGAACCCTGTACCACATACATGCAAACTAGTGTGCAAACTTGTGCTTCAAATTCATGGTGCACTTGTGACATCCGCTATCGTTTCACCATTCTTCCATACAAGCTGGGGGAATCTTGTTCCCCCTGCTCCCTTCCAACTTATACACATGCCACTGCTGGCATATGATAAATAACAATGAGGGAATTTCCCACACAAGATTTTTAAACTTGAGGGATTGTTGAGGAAATGCTGGAATTGCATAATCCTGCTGCCTATAGAACACTTAAAAAGACAAGTCCCTCTCAGGCTTGTAAAATGTACGTTTGAAATGGGATCAACTGTTATTCATTGTCAAGGGATGTTTTACAGGCAGATGCCCACTAGACTGAAGACTTACAAGACCAAAGATCTGCTTGACCAAAAAGCTTCTTTGAATTAGAGGTAGGAAGAGGATCGATTCAGGTTACGTCACAGTAAGAATCTTCAGTCTAACAAACCATCGATCTAGTGAACCTTCCACCCAGTGAACCCTACCCATAGGGTTCCACATTACCCCTGATTGTATTTGAAAGCTACAATGAAACCTGTTGAAGGGTGTACCAAAGTAAAAATACAGCTATCTAATACCCCAAAAGGTCGACACTGTTTGAATAACTGTATTTGCAAACACACAGCACTAAAGGCACTGGCCCCACATCTTACTATGTGCGCACAATGCCTGTGTTGAAGTGTTGTATTCTTTGCATACCTTGAACCAGAATGCAAAAATGCATTGAGGTTTCAGTGATACATGTTCTATTCCAAATAATGCCATGATGTCCCATATCTTTCAGTCACTGGTCAAGTGCTATCTTAACATGTTGGAAAAATAATTTTAGGTTCATATTTGATCTTGGGAATTCTTCATTTTGACTTCTGGTGAACCCATGAGACGATCTTGGGAATTCTTAAAATTTTGCTTTTTGACCCCTGTGACCCCAGATGACCTTTGACCTCTACCAAAAACGAAAGCATTCATATTTTCACTACAACGCATCCACATACTGAGTATGATATCTATCCAAGCTTCCTACCTGGCGATATCGTGTTAACAAGGTTTTCAGTGTTTGACCCCCAGTGACCTCAGATGACCTCTGACCTCCACCAAAAAGTGATAGGGTTCATCTTCTTACCAAAATGCATCCACTTACCATGTATGAAATCTATCCAAGCTTCCTATCTTGAGATATCATGTTAACAAGGTTTTCAGGGTTTGACCCCCAGTGACCCCAGATGACCTTTGACCTCCACCAAAAACAATAGGGTTCTCCCTTGTACCATAACGCATCTACATTCTAAGTATGAAATTTATCCAAGCTTCCTACCTTGAGATATCGTGTTAACAAGGTTTTCAGCATTTGACCCCCGGTGACCCCAGATGACCTTTGACCTTCACCAAAAACAATAGGGTTCTTCCTCTTACCATAACACATCTACACACTAAGTATGAAATTTATCCAACCTTCCTATACCTCGAGATATCGTGCACACAAGATTTTCAGGTTTTGACCCCCGGTGACCCCAGATGACCTTTGAACCCCACCAAAAACGATAGGGTTCTTCCTCTTACCATAACGCATCTTCATACTACGTATGAAATTCATCCAAGCTTCCTAACTTGAGATAATCATGCACTTAAGGTTTTCAGGTTTTGACCCCCGGTGACCCCAGATGACCTTTGACTCCCACCAAAAACGATAGGGTTCTTCCTCTTAATATGGGGCATCTATGTACCAAGTTTGAAAACTGTCAGAGCTCTCTTCTTGAGATATCGTGCACACAAGCTAAGCATCACAAACACACACCCACACACACATACACACATACGCCATCATGACCGCATAGGTTTCTCTTTCATCGAAACCAAAAACACTGACAAACTCACATGCAAACATCTGCTTGATTTTTTAGTGATGTAACTTCATCACACAATCATTGCAAATAATACATTTTTTAACTCTATTTACTTGTATTCCTTTGTCAACCCCACAGTGTGACCATGCTGTACATTACAGAAACACACAGCAGTATCAGGACCCCTTTTAAGGTGTAGGTATGAATCCTATTGACTATATTTGAAAGCTACAATGATAACCTACTGAAGGGTGTACCAAAGTAAGAACAAAGTTGTTTGACAAAGTACAGTAGCTGGCCAACACTTTGATTTATTCGGAAACACACAGCAATGAAGGGACCGGTCCCACCTTTTAATGTGTGTGTACGATGCCTGTGATAAAGTACTTCATTCTTGGTATATCTTGCAAAGCACTGAACAATCAACATGCACACATATGTTTGATTTATCAGTGATTAAACCAAGTCAATTACAATTAGTTCTTTTTTGTATGTACTCAGCTATTAAGGTTTATTTGTATGCAATCTCCAGTGTGTATACATACTGTACACCATGCTCCTTACAGTAACACACGCTAGTATTAGGACTGGTCCAAATAGTTGATATTCTTATTCACTGTCAACAGAGATAGATTTATGAGATACTTGAGAAGGTTTCACACTATTGTACTAGAGCTCCAATTTAAAACCAACTATTGAAGGGTGTACCAGAGTAAGAATAAAGTTATATCTAACACCCAAATAACTGCATGGTCAGCACTGTTTAACAGAGCTGTACAGAAACACACAGCAGTGAAGGTACTGGTCCCACCTTTTGCTGTGTGCTTACGATGCCAGTGCTCAGGTGTTTAACAGATTATTCTTAGTATCTTGAAAAAAGACTGAACAATTCACATGAACACATCTGCTGGATTTTGATGTAATTTCAACCCAACTTCATTGCAAAATTTTAGGTTTTAGATCTATTTAGTTGGATTCCTTTGTAAACCTTAGTGTGTACAGTATAAACCCCATGTTGCACATTACAGCAACACACAGAAGTATTAGCAACGTTACAAAATAGGCGATATTGTTTTCTATCGTCAACAGATATATTTTATGGGATAATTAATTGAAAGGGTTTCACATTACTATTTATTGCATTTGAAAGCAACAATGTCTTATTGAAGGTTCTACCAAAGTAAGTATACAGTTGTCTAATGCAATAGCTGGTCAATACTAATTTGGAAACACACAGCAGTGAAGGTACCAGCCCTAACATATATTGTGTATGTTCAATGCACCTAACTGTTTGAATAATTAGTATGTAATTTCAACCCTATGCAATTGCAATAAACTGTTACGTTGAAACCTTATTTAGTTGCATTCATAGGCAGGTCTGGTCAGGAGTTTTTGAGCAGACGGGCAATGGTTGCCGGTCTTAGGCAAGTTCTAACAGTTATTTTTAGGAGCCAAGACAGGCGTTTAGGCAGGCACGGGCAATTGCCCGTCTTATAATGCCAGGCCTGTTCATAGGTAAACCCCGATGTGTACATACCATGTATATTACAGAAATAGACAGCAGTATTAGGACCAGTCCTCCTCTTAAGGCTTAATAAGTACCAATTGGTGATCTTGTTATTCACTCTCAACAGAGATAATTTTTAAGAGATAATTGAAAGGGTTTTACATTACCATCAATTGTATTTGAAAACCACAATGACTGATAACCTATTGTATGGTGTACCAAAGTAAGAACAAAGATATCTGACACTAAAAACAACAAAATGATTTATAGACACATGTACAGCAGTGGCTCTACTGCCCCACCCTCCCTCAAGCTTGCAGTATGCCCACTATGATTTATTAGACTTTCAGGGAAAATGCAAATAAGTGAAAAATGTTTATGTCACATCTTTTGACAACTGATAACCAAACTGAACCTACATACTAACACTATGATATGGGATCTCTAATGAAATTTTATTTACAGAGGACATTTGAAAGGGTAAAGAGTAAGAACTTTGCAACATTGCTCTCAAGTAGACATATGGTATTAAAACCTTGATGCCTAACACCATTTGTTCCATGAAACAAGTTAGAACAAAACCCAACAGCTCTATACCCTATTGGTAAATATATTCAATAATTAATTTTTTAGAACAAAATCAAGGAAATTCTAAAGAATTTACCTTAAAAAATCAACAGCTGTAGTGGACAAAGCATTAATTTCAGATTCTGGCTCAAACACCTCAAGATAGTCAGGCCCTGTCCAACCATCAAAGAGTAATTAATCTTGGAGTTAAACAAGCAAGAAAAAATTAAAACCTTCAATCTGGCATTTCTGAGTTTTATGAATTAATTACTACTAGAGTTACACATATACCTCCAATCAAGACAAGATGTTACTGTCACTTATTTGGTAACATTAAAAGACAGTTCACTAGAATATCAGAATTTCTTAAAAGCATTGCAGTATTTTGTCCCTATTCCTTTCAAGATAAAAACACCTTAAAAAGTTTTGATAAACTGTGCATATCTGATGTATAACATAAATAGAAGTACTGTATAGAAGGGGTACTTTGAGTGGATAAATTTAATGATACTTTAGCATGTGAACAATCTGTGATTTGAATGTAAGCATCAACTGCACTGCAGTTTCAGCATGCTACAGGGTCCTCCATTATTTTTTTTCTACAAAATGAAAGGAGAGAATGACTTGGGCAATACTTCCAATCAAAATGTTGTCAGAAAGGAAAATATTACCTAAGTAATAATTCTTGACTTTGGAGAATAGCAATCTCTTAACTGCTCTTTACTCCACTGTGTTGTGTACTACAATATTCCATTCAAAACACAGTTGCTAGGGACTGTTCTTTCCCAAAAGAACCAAAGTACAGCAGTAAAAAGAACCGTTGGTGAGTATTTCAAAAAAAGTTTCATTGATTTTTCTTCATGTTTTCTGTATTTTTTACCATCAAAATGTTCATCAAGGGATCGAATCACAGTGCTATCAGTATAAATGACTAAATGTTACTCGATCAACTCATGGTATCACCAATCTAAATACTTTAACTGCAACAAACACTTCATTCCACCAAATTTGGAAGTAAATATAATTACTGCCACAAAATATTTAAAAAAAAAACACTTCATACTTAGTAGGAGAGGAAACAATTGTCACAATGTTACTAATACCAATCTCCACTTTTCTTATTCCATTCTTTTTAATATCTTTGACCCAGCCTGAATTAAATGAAAAATACAAAAACAAAAAGACTTAAATTTTATCCAGCCACACCAATCTATTACTTTAAAGTCTCTTTTTGGGAAAGCAAAACTTACACTCTTGAATATCTATTCTCTGGTTTTTTCTTGTTCTTTTCTTCTAAATTTTGTTAGAACCAAGTTTTACAGTTTTTTAACTAAGGTAAAACAATTCTTTGTCAAGCATACCCGCTATCCTTTTGTGACCATGCAATGCATTTCCAATTCAAACTTTTATAAATACCCAAGGCATTTAGAAATTGATCTTTCAATGAAAGGATTAATGATGTAAAACCAAATGAAGCCTTTGTATCAAATCAGAGACAAATTTACAACAAGCACATATTACTTCTTTCACTCAAATGTTACAATGCCTATTTTGTAGGAAAAGATATTAATATTATTCCATTTTTCTGTCTAAACCTCATACCAATAATTAATATACATGATACAGGTACCAGGCTTGTTCAGGTTACCTGACTCAGAGTTGCAACTCCTGACTGAGAGTCAAGCAGCAACTCCACTTTCCTTCTTCCACTTCTATGGAATCCTCAATACTATCAAAAATATGGACTAAAAAATCACATTCTGTAATTAACATTTGCCTTATTTCACAGTTTTTAATGGAGTATTATCACAAAACTGGCTCTTTTAGGCTTTTTCTTTACACAGTACCAAGTTTTCTTTTTAGTTGGCCACTATGATTCTCCCATATTGTCAGTTTGGCACCTCAGCCTTTTGAGAGACCTGTAGTGTAGGCCTACTGGTGTATTAATACTCATTGGAAGACTAGTTGTGGACAGTTTATACATGCTAATCGAGGTATGGGTCCCTGCTTCAGTTGTCACATCAATTGTAGGAGGTGACTTCCACCACTAATAGGAAGGCAGATACCCAACTCCAAAAATTTTGGAGTTGCCCAAGCCTAACTGGTAAAACTAGCATTAGGTTGCCACCTAACCCTGTACTTTATCAGTATTTCTAATCAAACTTTATGCCATTACATAACAAAGTGTAAACACACATCACACATCTTTTTAAATGCCAAGTCTATGATTCCCCTTGAAGCATCATGACCAACAATCAAAAAAAAAAAAAGAAAAAAAACTTTTCAACTGTTACTTCAACAAATTACCTTTATCAATATCCTGTCCTCCATTGATAGCAAATTCACCAGCAAATTTTCTTACAATCTGCAGTCTAACTGGAGACACTGTACTAAATTTTGCATCAAATATTTTTGCAACATCATAGCCATGGCCATTCCACTGAAAGAAAGTGAGAACACAGTTAAGGAAACTTCCACTTACTTAAAAGCTAGGATATAATGACTGGAGGCATTTTTAAGTTACTGTACTTCAAGGCACTGCTTCCCAACCATTTTCATTTTCAACCCATGCTTTGGTTTGCAACAATTGCAAAGACCTGGTAATAATGTGTAACAGGCTCTACTATAAGACTCTTAGAGGAGTGCTAGCATCAGTTGGTGCATTGTGTACCAAGAAATGTTTTGTCAAAATGCCTCCCAGATTGCTGGAAATGGCACTCCCCAAACCTTGTTATTTACACCTAAACTAGCCATTCTTTCATTTAAGATCTCATGTTGTAGAAATTTGCACTTCAAAGAAAGGAAACTTGGAAAATTCCACTCTCAGTGTCATGGAACATGCCGCTGTAGGGCACCTTGCTTATTCTCTTTCACTTCATGTCATTTCTGCCAAATTCAACTGGAAATTGGAAAACACCTGGCCATTTAACATTTATTGTTTGGATAACATCCAATTACTTTAAAGGGTCAAAACTGGTAATCTATATATGGTACTGAATATTGCAGGGAGCATAAGTGGCAGCACAAATAGCCATGGCTATTGGGCCCTTGCAGATGGTTAGGGTGCCCCTCAGAAGTGTCCTTTAAACATAGACCTATGGCCAATTTGCTCATTTTGGCTGTGCCCTTTTTAAGCTTATTTCAAGCCCTGATTCTGGTTCATCATTTTGTAAAATGGTACATGAATGGGAGATATTTTACCATTAAAATTAGATAAAGGAAAAAAAGACAAAAAACCCCAAATTCAAACTTGAGAATAAGTCACCCAATGACAGGATAATTGTAACTCAAACTTTCTAGAACTCTGATATGGATGTCCTGTAGGTACACGGTGACCACACAGCATTTCATGAAATTGTGATTATTGATGGAGAAACATATTTAAATCAACTATTCATTTACATCTTGTAGAAACATTACAATACTGTTCTCATTGAAAGCATTATGAATATTCCATTGCAACTTGATTCAAAACTTACAGGAGTGACATATCCCAATACAATTCCTTGAAACTGTTCCTTTTCTATTAAAGTTGAAAGTGCAGTTGTTAGCATGTTCTCCTGTCACTTCCTTAGTCTTTTGAGTTTCACCCACAACACCACGTTCTACAACAGTTTTTATTGACAGCGTCACCTCCTTCAATTTCAATCAACAGAAAAAGGTGTGACAGAAATGCTCATACCAAGCATACATTACTGTACATCAGGTGCCAACAGCGGAATGAATCTTTCAAATAAATTTAAAAGGCAGTATCACTGTGAACCATAACAGACGAGTGGGGAAATTGGATTTTGCTGTACCATGTAGGAGTACCACAGATCAAGTCCATTGGATATTGCTGTACAGATACCAGGTTTTCGAGCGACTCTTTTTTGTTTGTCTTCCACAATCTACTGTCATCCTGCCCAACCTTTCCAATCCAAGTTGAGGTGAATAACTTCAAACTTCCTCCAAAGAAATTTCTCTCTGACTCGCCACTGATGTCTGGAGAACCATAATTTTAAACTTGAAAATTGTGCATTACACAAAATATCTGTATTGCACATGCAGTCTCTGTTATGGTACACTTTCCTTCCCAGAATGCATTGTGTATTGAAGTTTCCCAACTTGCTTATTACAGAAAACATTCTCAAAATTTGTGATTGGTCACTTCAACTTTCTTATCCTAGTTTGATTGAAATAAAAAAGGGAAAAAAAATCAAATTGTTCTGCTCATATGTGTAGAAAGCCACTGTACTTGCAAGCCACTCTCATAGGTCAATGACATGTGCAGATCGGTATTATGTTAATTTCACAAAAAGTAGCTCATTGCACTGGAGTGGTGAACTTTAAGACCCTCCTCCAACCTTTATTTACTGTCTTATTAAAGCACCTCCCACATGGCAGTTCCTGTTAAGGCCCCAAGCCCCTTCCAATAGAGCCACCACTATGTACAGTGTAATCTACAGCCTGGTTTTATTCTTGAAAATGTTGACTGCCTGTTGCCTTTGTTGAATGCTGTCATGCACTAAAAGGTCTTACAGTATATCTTATTGATCTGCACTTTGTCACTGACCAATCAGAATAGCTCATGTACTGTACGTTTGAAGGTTCAGTTTGACCTGGCAATACCTTTGTGTCAATCAGCACACTATGATCAGTCTGCAGCAGCTGCGGCCATGTTTTGATGCCTATTACGATGACAGCTTTAAATTGATCATGCTATTGTAAAGTGTGTAGGAACAAAACATGGCTGCAGCTGCTGCAGCTTGGCTGAGGCAGCTGCAGCCTAAAGTTTTGACATGATGCCTGTGAAGGCTATGTGTATGTTCAGTGAGTATTCACACTCAGGTAATGCATGATTGGTGGTTTTGTTCAATCACAGCATATGCTGAAATCTCACAATTAAATCTCATGCATGTGATTTACTTTAAGCTAACTTCAGTTATCCAAAAAATATCCCCACTCCACTTGTATTTCTATATTGGGGATGCCAGTTGCATTTCAATACTTTACCTTTTCTTTTTCTTCAATTGCTTTTTTATCTGTTGCTTTACGTGTTGAACCAGCTTCTATCAATAAAACAGATGCCACCAAGAAGATGACAGCATGCTTAAATTTGCAGTCTCATGACTGCATGGAAAATGCATCCATCTACTGTTCACTATGCTGCATGTGACAAAATGAGAATACGTATTAATAAAAGTTCACAAATATGATTAAGCCTACAATCTGTGACAATATCAAAGGGGGAAGAAAATGTTAAGATATCAGTTATAAAGACTGAGACACCAAAAAGCCAAAGGCTAAGTGGTTTATTGCCACTGAAATGTAAGTCTAGAACTGTGTTTTCAAATTGACTGTTTCATAAATTATTGTGTTTACAACTTTGGCACAGAATGTCTAGGATCCATGGACCTAGGTGCACTAACACCACATTAATAACCTTGTGACCTCGATGACCACAAATTACCTTCTATCTCCACCAAAAATGATAGGGACCATTTACTCAATACCGGCCATTCACACACAAATTACGAGGTTCATCAAAGTTTCTCAACTTGAGATATTGTGGTACCAAGGTTTTAAGCTTTTGCCCTCTGTTAATTCCAAATGACCTTTGATCTCCACCAAAAACAATAGGGATCATTTAATTAATAAGGGTCATCCATGTCAAGTATGAGATTCATCAGAGTTTCCCTGATTGAGACATCATGTTTACAAGGTTTTAACCTTCCCTCTGGTCACCCCAAATGATCTTTGACCTCCACCAAAAACGTTAGGGATCATTTACTCAATAGGGGCTATCCAAATGTTAAAAGTATGAGATTCATCAAAGTTTCCCTTCTTGAGATATCTGTTTACAAGGTTTTGTCATGAGAAATTGACCTTTTTTGTTTAGCATTAAGTTTCCACTCTGCTTATATGTATATTTATGTCACAGTGGGAACAGTTAAATTAACTTTCTTTAAGGGGCCAGACTTGAAAAGTTCTGCTTAATTCTGGCTCCTCTACCCACCACTAATTACCGTTAACTTTTCAGTTGCTTGTCTCCATTTCTGAAATACTGTAAGTTTTACTGCTGATATTCTTGAGATGTTAATTGATGATGGTAGAAATAAACTGAATTGAAATTCTAAAAAGCTTCTGAGACTGAAATATATTGTTACATTTTTAACTATAATATTCCTTTCTGATATCATACTTCAAGAGGTTATACACGTAGGACCTTGTATTGTTAGGCTATGGGCATGCGGGTGAGTATGTATAGAATAGTCTTTCTTTTGGAAGAGACATGAGAGTATCTTTTGGAAGAGACATGAGAGTATAGTGTACACTGACCTTTAAGGATGGAGTAAACTAAAGTCTCACACAGATGGGGAGGATATGCTACCACTTAAAGAACGGAAAAGCAAGATATAGAGAAAAGTAGTCTCTCTTAAGTGATATGGTGTTTTGACACTATTATTGTACAGTGTGTGTTTGTTCAAATATTTGGAAGGGACACAAAAGGATGTCAGTTTTTGCCTGATGTTCAAACCTGTAGTTTATACCTACTGTAAATACTTGAACTTAATACTGGGAGTTAATACCTGAAGTTACTATAATACCTGAAAAGAACACCGTACATGAAGTTTGTCTTGACAGACGTTTCATGACAGAGTTGAGAGTCACAACATCTTTTCAGTGTATTCACTCCGACAAAGTACAATTTTTGAATACTGTAAAAGCTGATGTTGACATTAACATCAACTGGTTCTTGTTATTTCTGTGTCCTGTGCTTGTAACTGCACTGAATGGGTGTTTGTCATCCACTAATGTTTATGGACCTGCAGTAAAACTATTTCAATTTCACAAGCAAGTATGTTGGCAAAAACTGAAGAATTCACTCACAAATACAGTATGCAGGCTTACAACCAGCTTAAAAGAATATTACACGACAAGTTTTTTGTTTATTGCAGCACATTTGGCACATTTTCTGAAAAGAAATTATGCAAGATTTAGAGCTGTATACCTCATGCATCTCACTAGTCCTCAGTAAAAAACTGAATACGGCTGTTTGTCCTCAGCTGACTATACTGTTCAGTCCTTACCACAACCTATGGAAATAGTGGGGTTGTAGCCAGCCACCTGTTTGATGGTTGAAATTGACTTTCTTCTTATAGAAAATTTTATCTAGACCTAAAATCTTAATTTACTACCATGACAGGCTTCAAAGTGGTCCACTGAAGAAATATACAGTAGGAGGTTTTACAGGAAGGACACTGATGAATATATAGGGTTTTATATATCTGAGTAAATATAGGAATGTCACACACTAGCAGTTTTAATTATCTTCAAAACTCCTCAAAGATGTGGATGGGGAAAACACAATACCTTAGGAAACTAATAAACTATACTGCTTAAATGATACAAATGTGATTAACAGTATCACACATGTGGCAGAACAGTGTGGTTCTACCATCAACATGGAATTAAGTAAACCACCATAATATTTTGGTGGAAGGGAAAAGGTATAAAATCCCCTGACGGTGGTGTGTTTGCATATTTTGACTCTGGAATAAAGTATGCATAAATGATATTATTTGTGCATATGAAAAAGGCACCAAAATTAAATTTGCAACATACATAGAAGTTAACAACACAGAATGTGACCATGATGATGCTTTGAATGGATGGGTAGGTAATGTAGACTATGAACTGTTGCTGATGTCCTGAAGTACACAGTCAGAATTCACCTCAGCTCTAATAATAATGGGGATGAGGTGAGGAAATTTTTGAAATTTTTGCTGCTTAAATAACAGGAAATGGTCTCTTAATAGATTTTGCTACAAACTATACACTGTATTGCTAGTCAATCTTGATAAAATGTGACATATGGGTGATGAAAGTAAGATCATAGGCCTGTGACAACTACAGTATATGGTTGCTATGAATACCTTCCAACTCACTTTTCCAGTAGCATAGCCAGAACTGTCTCATGGGGGTCATGTCATTTATTCTGTGATTGCCAGAATGGGGGAGCCCAAAAGGGGAGGGGTGTCCCCCTCCCCTTTGAAATTTTTTTGAATGATTGGGTGTACTTACATGCAATCTGGTGCTACATATTATCTTTTTGAAGTAAAATTTATTTTCAAAAATTTACATATTTTAGGTTACTAAATTAAAAAATTCAGCATCAGTGAAGGAGTGAGGCATGGCCCTATGGTCGGCCCCTCCCCCTAAAAATGCCACTGCTCTATTTGAATCTGTACAACTTGGTAGAAGAGTGTAGTCCACATAGGCCAAGATGCCTATAGTGTGCAAAACTGTATGTGCATTAACATACTTAACATCTAAAATCTCACTTGAGGAAATTAAATGACAAAATTAGGAAAAGGGTAACTTGGCAATTAGTGCCCCCACTTGCCTAGACTTGGCCAAGTCTCTCGTGAGTGTTCTCGTACTGCTAGTACCTACAGCTCACCATATTTACCTTGGGTTTCATACGCCCTCTATCGGCTGCTTATTTGTATTGCTTCTCAACGAGAGACTTGGGACACTTGGTTTCTGTGACGTCATAATAATGAGCTTAGTACATTATTCATAAGGAGGGGGCGTCAACCTCATAATCCAATAAACAGTCCTCATGTATAGAAATTAGTATCATCCAATTAAAGAGAATATTATTTGGTATGACATATTTTTGAAATTGAGTTGCTGTAATTATACTCAAATAAATATTTAAACACTTATTTTACATACTGAAAATTACACAAATATAATTTTTGATGACAAATAAAACCATTGTAATCCATTTTAGAGAAATGTGTGTCAATACATTTCCCTATACATAATGGTACCATTGAGCGGTTCGCGTACTTACTCCAAACATAAACAAAGATTAGCAGAACGGGTACTTGTGAAGTTTCGTGTGTCCATACAAAAGTAGCAGCCAAGCCGTAGCATCCGTGAGATAATCGAAGAATGAATGCTCTGTTTATTTTCCTCTGTGCTAGCACATAGTAACTATGCATCATGATTCTAGCCACAATTAATTAAAGTTAAATCTTGCAGGTGAACAACGTTGGTTCAGCATGTAGCCTGTAGCAACTCCCTGCTTGAACCGTACTCAACTGATGTACATACAATAGGCTATCATATTATCACAGGGCTCAGGCATTAGTGATAGAAGAAAAGGAAAACATGAGCATGTTTATTTACTGGCTGTTAATTATTTTTTGATGTTGGGCCCATCAATCTACAGTACTTATATGAAACCTTTGTTTTCCATGGATCCCTCATTACTTGAAAATGTGAAAGTATGTAGATAACAGGCAGTTGTGAGTTTGTCTACAGGGCTTATAGGGCCACCAGCTGATGTAAATGTAGTAGCCCAGTTTGAATAGTGCAAGGAGTACTACAGTGCCCAGGGTTATCTAGAACTTGAAGTTTGAACAGTGCATTGTATTTCTGTTACACATTGTCCGGCATAGCCCATGTGAGAGACTATACAAATTTATCGCATATCCTGACCTTAATTAAATTGGGAAACACATGATCTTCAAAAAAAGTCATGATTTCATGACTAAATTCAGACCATGTACTGTGTCTTTGGCAAAGTATCTTTAGCTTCAGTTACAGTATCATGGTGGCTTTTTGATCCTTATACATGCCTTTTATGCATGCATGTTTACAATTCTTTTGGCAGACCTTGATTGCATCTGACATGATAATAGCTATGTGTGTACCATAGCCAACACGTATACTGTAGAGTCACATATCGCAGTGGCACCATGAATGTCTTAAGGGTGGCTGACAGTATTCAGGCCTTTCTTTACTGCTTTATTTTCTCTTCTTGGGTGGGGGAGGGAGGAGCACCCAAAATTAGTTTCCAGCAAGTAAATTAAAATGTGGCAAATAAATTATTTAGCTGTCAACGCATAAGGTACAACAAATGCCAGATGCCCTAATTTTGATATAAGTTGGAGAGTTTCAATTTAAGTCACAGCCAATCTTTGTGACCTTGTGTAACTTCACACATGCTCTACTTTGGATATAATTTAGCTGCAGTATTTGCCAAGGCAGTCAGTCCGGGAGATTCTCCGTTTTCGGAAATAGTCAATTGTCCCCGAAAACGGAGACAATTTTACCGCCATTTTTAAATTTACCCACAATGCTATATGGTTTGGATAATAAAAAACAAAAGGCTTTACATTTGAAACCCTCCCTGCCTAGGACAGTCAAAAACTTGATAATTCTTGGTCCTTAGTATCTTATCCACAATTTATCCGTGCACTTATTGGGAGTCCACCGTGAGAATTTTGAGAAAATACCGATTAAAGCATTGACATCTCTCAATGACCCTCATTAGTAGACGTAGTACAGCCGCCTCACACACCGTAATGTGTGTGTGATCAGTAATTGGTGTTCGCACTGAAAGCGAGTGTAAATGGTAAGTCCTAGTTTGAAGGCCCTGTATATTGCATTAAAAAAGCTACCACGGCTGGCTTAAACCATAATGATTACTCACAATCTCAAATGCAGATACTCCCAGAAAAAGACACGAATATAAATCCTGCCCGCGAGAAACTCAACCCTATACAAAGCTGCTATGTGTGTAACAGTGCTAACGTTAAACACTACACAGACTATACATATTCCACGTAACTCTAAACTGAAGCAGTGTGGCTGAATTGTTATGAAAAGAGAACACAAATTAACTTACGGCAATCAAAATCACACAGAGGGTAAGTTCTTACCAGTGTAAGTAATGTATTCGCACCTTAGTGTGTAGTGAGATGGTGCTCTACGAAACAACTGTTTATTCGCTTTGTTAACCACACTGTTACAAGACACTTGTGTGTGCGGCAACAACGACTGTCAGGAGAATAAGGCTTTGAATATTTATCAAACGCTTTGCGTACATTGTCTCCATTTTCGGAGACAATTAGTATCTCCGAAAATGGAGATTCTCCCGGACTGGCAGTACCACACTGTGAACTTAAAAGAACTTATAAGTGCCAGCCAGTGTGAATGAAACAGAACTGTTTGGCAGATTTTTTTAAGGCAATGTATATTGCCAGAACAGGCCATTTTACATATTAATCTTGTGGCACTATACAGTACTGTACAGTATGTATATGCAAATAAGTATATGAAATACAGCAGCTTCCCCTATGGAAATTGTTTTCCAAGCCTTGCTTAGTCAGTAATTTTTTTTCTCAAATTTAGTCTACAGAACTGCAATGACAGAGGGATTACTGACTAAGCAAGGCTTGGAAAACAATTTCCATAGGGGAAGCTGCTGTATTTCATATACTTATTTGCATATACATTCTGTACAGTACTGTATAGTGCCACAAGATTAACATGTCTAAATGGCCTGCTCTGGCAATATACATTGCCTTAAAAAAATCTGCCAAACAGTTCTGTTTCATTCACACTGGCTGGCACTTATAAGTTCTTTTAAGTTCACAGTGTGGTACTGCCAGTCCGGGAGAATCTCCATTTTCGGAGATACTAATTGTCTCCGAAAATGGAGACAATGTACGCAGAGCGTTTGATAAATATTCAAAGCCTTATTCTCCTGACAGTCGTTGTTGCCGCACACACAAGTGTCTTGTAACAGTGTGGTTAACAAAGCGAATAAACAGTTGTTTCGTAGAGCACCATCTCACTACACACTAAGGTGCGAATACATTACTTACACTGGTAAGAACTTACCCTCTGCGTGATTTTGATTGCCGTAAGTTAATTTGTGTTCTCTTTTCATAACAATTCAGCCACACTGCTTCAGTTTAGAGTTACGTGGAATATGTATAGTCTGTGTAGTGTTTAACGTTAGCACTGTTACACACATAGCAGCTTTGTATAGGGTTGAGCTTCTCGCGGGCAGGATTTATATTCGTGTCTTTTTCTGGGAGTATCTGCATTTGAGATTGTGAGTAATCAGTATGGTTTAAGCCGGCCGTGGTAGCTTTTTTAATGCAATATACAGGGCCTTCAAACTAGAACTTACCATTTACACTCGCTTTCAGTGCGAACACCAATTACCGATCACACACACATTACGGTGTGTGAGGCGGCTGTACTACGTCTATTAATGAGGGTCATTGAGAGATATCAATGCTTTAATCGGTATTTTCTCAAAATTCTCACGGTGGACTCCCAATAAGTGCACGGATAAATTGTGGATAAGATACTAAGGACCACGAATTATCAAGTTTTTGACTGTCCTAGGCAGGGAGGGTTTCAAATGTAAAGCCTTTTGTTTTTTATTATCCAAACCATATAGCATTGTGGGTAAATTTAAAAATGGCGGTAAAATTGTCTCCGTTTTCGGGGACAATTGACTATCTCCGAAAACGGAGAATCTCCCGGACTGACTGCCTTGGCAAATACTGCAGCTAAATTATATCCAAAGTAGAGCATGTGTGAAGTTACACAAGGTCACAAAGATTGGCTGTGACTTAAATTGAAACTCTCCAACTTATATCAAAATTAGGGCATCTGGCATTTGTTGTACCTTATGCATTGACAGCTAAATAATTTTTTATTTGCCACATTTTAATTTACTTGCTGGAAACTATCTAATTTTGGGTGCTCCTCCCTCCCCCACCCAAGAAGAGAAAATAAAGCAGTAAAGAAAGGCCTGAATACTGTCAGCCACCCTTAAGACATTCAAGGTGCCACTGCGATATGTGACTCTACAGTATACGTATTGGCTATGGTACACACATAGCTATTATCATGTCAGATGCAATCAAGGTCTGCCAAAAGAATTGTAAACATGCATGCATAAAAGGCATGTATAAGGATCAAAAAGCCACCATGATACTGTAACTGAAGCTAAAGATACTTTGCCAAAGACACAGTACATGGTCTGAATTTAGTCATGAAATCATGACTTTTTTTGAAGATCATGTGTTTCCCAATTTAATTAAGGTCAGGATATGCGATAAATTTGTATAGTCTCTCACATGGGCTATGCCGGACAATGTGTAACAGAAATGCAATGCACTGTTCAAACTTCAAGTTCTAGATAACCCTGGGCACTGAAGTACTCCTTGCACTATTCAAACTGGGCTACTACATTTACATCAGCTGGTGGCCCTATAAGCCCTGTAGACAAACTCACAACTGCCTGTTATCTACATACTTTCACATTTTCAAGTAATGAGGGATCCATGGAAAACAAAGGTTTCATATAAGTACTGTAGATTGATGGGCCCAACATCAAAAAATAATTAACAGCCAGTAAATAAACATGCTCATGTTTTCCTTTTCTTCTATCACTAATGCCTGAGCCCTGTGATAATATGATAGCCTATTGTATGTACATCAGTTGAGTACGGTTCAAGCAGGGAGTTGCTACAGGCTACATGCTGAACCAACGTTGTTCACCTGCAAGATTTAACTTTAATTAATTGTGGCTAGAATCATGATGCATAGTTACTATGTGCTAGCACAGAGGAAAATAAACAGAGCATTCATTCTTCGATTATCTCACGGATGCTACGGCTTGGCTGCTACTTTTGTATGGACACACGAAACTTCACAAGTACCCGTTCTGCTAATCTTTGTTTATGTTTGGAGTAAGTACGCGAACCGCTCAATGGTACCATTATGTATAGGGAAATGTATTGACACACATTTCTCTAAAATGGATTACAATGGTTTTATTTGTCATCAAAAATTATATTTGTGTAATTTTCAGTATGTAAAATAAGTGTTTAAATATTTATTTGAGTATAATTACAGCAACTCAATTTCAAAAATATGTCATACCAAATAATATTCTCTTTAATTGGATGATACTAATTTCTATACATGAGGACTGTTTATTGGATTATGAGGTTGACGCCCCCTCCTTATGAATAATGTACTAAGCTCATTATTATGACGTCACAGAAAACAAGTGTCCCAAGTCTCTCGTTGAGAAGCAATACAAATAAGCAGCCAATAGAGGGCGTATGAAACCCAAGGTAAATATGGTGAGCTGTAGGTACTAGCAGTATGAGAACACTCACGAGAGACTTGGCCAAGTCTAGGCAAGTGGGGGCACTAATTGCCAAGTTACCCTTTCCCTAATTTTGTCATTTAATTTCCTCAAGTGAGATTTTAGATGTTAAGTATGTTAATGCACATACAGTTTTGCACACTATAGGCATCTTGGCCTATGTGGACTACACTCTTCTACCAAGTTGTACAGATTCAAATAGAGCAGTGGCATTTTTAGGGGGAGGGACCGACCATAGGGCCATGCCTCACTCCTTCACTGATGCTGAATTTTTTAATTTAGTAACCTAAAATATGTAAATTTTTGAAAATAAATTTTACTTCAAAAAGATAATATGTAGCACCAGATTGCATGTAAGTACACCCAATCATTCAGAAAAATTTCAAAGGGGAGGGGGACACCCCTCCCCTTTAGACACCTCCCCCATTTCTGGCAATCACAGAATAAATGACATGACCCCCATGAGACAGTTCAGGCTATGCTATTGGAAAAGTGAGTTGGAAGGTATTCATAGCAACCATACAGTTGTCACAGGCCTATGATCTTACTTTCATCACCCATATGTCACATTTTATCAAGATTGACTAGCAATACAGTGTATAGTTTGTAGCAAAATCTATTAAGAGACCATTTCCTGTTATTTAAGCAGCAAAAATTTCAAAAATTTCCTCACTTCATCCCCATTATTATTAGAGCTGACGGAGGTGAATTCTGACTGTGTACTTCAGGACATCAGCAACAGTTCATAGTCTACATTACCTACCCATCCATTCAAAGCATCATCATGGTCACATTCTGTGTTGTTAACTTCTATGTATGTTGCAAATTTAATTTTGGTGCCTTTTTCATATGCACAAATAATATCATTTATGCATACTTTATTCCAGAGTCAAAATATGCAAACACACCACCGTCAGGGGATTTTATACCTTTTCCCTTCCACCGAAATATTATGGTGGTTTACTTAATTCCATGTTGATGGTAGAACCACACTGTTCTGCCACATGTGTGATACTGTTAATCACATTTGTATCATTTAAGCAGTATAGTTTATTAGTTTCCTAAGGTATTGTGTTTTCCCCATCCACATCTTTGAGGAGTTTTGAAGATAATTAAAACTGCTAGTGTGTGACATTCCTATACTGTATTTACTCAGATATATAAAACCCTATATATTCATCAGTGTCCTTCCTGTAAAACCTCCTACTGTATATTTCTTCAATGGACCACTTTGAAGCCTGTCATGGTAGTAAATTAAGATTTTAGGTCTAGATAAAATTTTCTATAAGAAGAAAGTCAATTTCAACCATCAGACAGGTGGCTGGCTACAACCCCACTATTTCCATAGGTTGTGGTAAGGACTGAACAGTATAGTCAGCTGAGGACAAACAGCCGTATTCAGTTTTTTACTGAGGACTAGTGAGATGCATGAGGTATACAGCTCTAAATCTTGCATAATTTCTTTTCAGAAAATGTGCCAAATGTGCTGCAATAAACAAAAAACTTATCGTGTAATATTCTTTTAAGCTGGTTGTAAGCCTGCATACTGTATTTGTGAGTGAATTCTTCAGTTTTTGCCAACATACTTGCTTGTGAAATTGAAATAGTTTTACTGCAGGTCCATAAACATTAGTGGATGACAAACATCCATTCAGTGCAGTTGCAAGCACAGGACACAGAAATAACAAGAACCGGTTGATGTTAATGTCAACATCTGCTTTTACAGTATTCAAAAAATTGTACTTTGTCGGAGTGAATACACTGAAAAGATGTTGTGACTCTCAACTCTGTCATGAAACGTCTGTCAAGACAAAACTTCATGTACGGTGTTCTTTTCAGGTATTATAGTAACTTCAGGTATTAACTCCCAGTATTAAGTTCAAGTATTTACAGTAGGTATTAAACTACAGGTTTGAACATCAGGCAAAAACTGACATCCTTTTGTGTCCCTTCCAAATATTTGAACAAACACACACTGTTCAATAATAGTGTCAAAACACCATATCACTTAAGAGAGACTACTTTTCTCTATACTTTGCTTTTCCGTTCTTTTAAGTGGTAGCATATCCTCCCCATCTGTGTGAGACTTTAGTTTACTCCATCCTTAAAGGTCAGTGTACACTATACTCTCATGTCTCTTCCAAAAGATACTCTCATGTCTCTTCCAAAAGAAAGACTATTCTATACATAGTCACCCGCATGCCCATAGCCTAACAAAACAAGTCCTACGTGTATAACCTCTTGAAGTATGATATCAGAAAGGAATATTATAGTTAAAATGTAACAATATATTTCAGTCTCAGAAGCTTTTTAGAATTTCAATTCAGTTTATTTCTACCATCATCAACAACATCTCAAGAATATCAGCAGTAAAACTTACAGTATTTCAGAAATGGAGACAAGCAACTGAAAAGTTAACGGTAATTAGTGGTGGGTAGAGGAGCCAGAATTAAGCAGAACTTTTTCAAGTCTGGCCCCTTAAAGAAAGTTAATTTAACTGTTACCCACTGTGACATAAATATACATATAAGCAGAGTGGAAACTTAATGCTAAACAAAAAAGGTCAATTTCTCATGACAAAACCTTGTAAACAGATATCTCAAGAAGGGAAACTTTGATGAATCTCATACTTTTAACATTTGGATAGCCCCTATTGAGTAAATGATCCCTAACGTTTTTGGTGGAGGTCAAAGATCATTTGGGGTGACCAGAGGGAAGGTTAAAACCTTGTAAACATGATGTCTCAATCAGGGAAACTCTGATGAATCTCATACTTGACATGGATGACCCTTATTAATTAAATGATCCCTATTGTTTTTGGTGGAGATCAAAGGTCATTTGGAATTACATAACAGAGGGCAAAAGCTTAAAAGCTTGGTAACACAGTAGCTCAAGTTGAGAAACTTTGATGAACCTCGTACTTTGTATGTGAATGGCCGGTATTGAGTAAATGGTCCCTATCATTTTTGGTGGAGATAGAAGGTAATTTGTGGTCATCGAGGTCACAAGGTTATTAATGTGGTGTTAGTGCACCTAGGTCCATGGATCCTAGACATTCTGTGCCAAAGTTGTAAACACAATAATTTATGAAACAGTCAATTTGAAAACACAGTTCTAGACTTACATTTCAGTGGCAATGAACCACTTAGCCTTTGGCTTTTTGGTGTCTCAGTCTTTATAACTGATATCTTAACATTTTCTTCCCCCTTTGATATTGTCACAGATTGTAGGCTTAATCATATTTGTGAACTTTTATTAATACATATTCTCATTTTGTCACATGCAGCATAGTGAACAGTAGATGGATGCATTTTCCATGCAGTCATGAGACTGCAAATTTAAGCATGCTGTCATCTTCTTGGTGGCGTCTGTTTTATTGATAGAAGCTGGTTCAACGCGTAAAACAAAAGATAAAAAAGCAATGGAAGAAAAAGAAAAGGTAAAGTATTGAAATGCAACTAGCATTCCCAGTATAGAAATACAAGTGGAGTGGGGATATTTTTTGGATAACTGAAGTTAGCTTAAAGTAAATCACATGCATGAGATTTAATTGTGAGATTTCAGCATATGCTGTGATTGAACAAAACCACCAATCATGCATTACCTGAGTGTGAATACTCACTGAACATACACATAGCCTTCACAGGCATCATGTCAAAACTTTAGGCTGCAGCTGCCTCAGCCAAGCTGCAGCAGCTGCAGCCATGTTTTGTTCCTACACACTTTACAATAGCATGATGAATTTAAAGCTGTCATCGTAATAGGCATCAAAACATGGCCGCAGCTGCTGCAGACTGATCATAGTGTGCTGAGTGACACAAAGGTATTGCCAGGTCAAACTGAACCTTCAAACGTACAGTACATGAGCTATTCTGATTGGTCAGTGACAAAGTGCAGATCAATAAGATATACTGTAAGACCTTTTAGTGAATGACAGCATTCAACAAAGGCAACAGGCAGTCAACATTTTCAAGAATAAAACCAGGCTGTAGATTACACTGTACATAGTGGTGGCTCTATTGGAAGGGGCTTGGGGCCTTAACAGGAACTGCCATGTGGGAGGTGCTTTAATAAGACATTAAATAAAGGTTGGAGGAGGGTCTTAAAGTTCACCACTCCAGTGCAATGAGCTACTTTTTGTGAAATTAACATAATACTGATCTGCACATGTCATTGACCTATGAGAGTGGCTTGCAAGTACACTGGCTTTCTACATATGAACAGAACAATTTGTATTTTTTTCCCTTTTTTATTGATTCCTTGCCGTAGGCAGGCAAGGAATCTATGCGATGGTGATGTCGTGTGTGTGTGTGTATGTGTGTGTGTGTGTATGTGTGTGTGTGTGTGTGTGTGTGGATGTGTGTGTGTATGTGTGTTTGTGACGCTGCTTGTAATCGCGATATCTCAAGATAGGATTGACTGACACTTTTCATATTTGGTATATAGATTTGTCATGTTGAGAGGAAGAACCCTATTGTTTTTGGAGGAGGTCGAAGGTCATCTGAGGTCACCAGAGGTCAAAAACCGAAAACCTTGTAATCGCGTTATCTCGAGATAGGGATGACCAACACTTTTTATATTTGGTATGTAGATGCGTTGTGGTGAGAGGAAGAACCCTATTGTTTTTGGTGGAGGTCAAAGGTCATCTGGGGTCACCATAGGTAAACTGCGAAAACCTAAATGGCTTGTAATCGCGCTATCTCAAGGTAGCGATGACCGACACTTTTCATATATGGTATGTAGATTCGTCATGTTGAGAGGAAGAACCCTATTGTTTTTGGTGGAGGTCAAAGGTCATTTGAGGTCACCGGAGGTAAAAAGCCGAAAAGCTCGTTTCCGCGATATCTCAAGGTAGAATGACGGACACTTTTCATATTTGATATATAGGTTTGTCATCTTGAGAGAAAGAATCCTATTGTTCTTGGTGGAGGTCAAAGGTCATTTGAGGTCACCAGAGGTCAAAGACCGAAAACCTTGAAATCATGATATCTCAAGATAGGAGTGGCCTGTATGGATTTGTCGTGTTGAGAGGAAGAACCGTATTGTTTTTGGTAGAGGTCAAAGGTCATCTGAGGTCACCAGAGGTCAAAAAAACCCAAAAACCTTGTAATCGCGATATCTCAAGATAGGGATGACCGACACTTTCATATTTGGTATGTGGATGCGTTATGGTGTGAGGAAGAGGCCTATTGTTTTTGGTGAAGGTCAAAGGTCACTTGGGGTCACCGGAGTTAAAAAGCCGAAAAGCTCGTTAATCATGATATCTCAAGATAGGAATGACAGACACTTTTCATATGTGGTATATAGACTTGTCATGTTGAGAGGAAGAACCCTATTGTTTTTGGAGGAGGTCGAAGGTCATCTGAGGTCACCAGAGGTCAAAAACCGAAAACCTTGTAAACGGCTTGTAAACACGATATCACCGTTAGGAGCAATGATAGAACTTTTCATATTTGGTGTGTGGATGTGTTGGCAAGAGGAAAAAGCCTTTTGTTTTTGGTGAAGGTCAAAGGTCATGTGAGGTCACCAGGGTAAAAGTCTGAAAAGTTGTTTGCACGATATCTCAAGATAGGGAGCGAGGATAGATTTCATATTTGGTATATAGATTTGTCATGATGTAAGAGGAAGAACCCTATTGTTTTTGGTTGAGGTCAAAGGTCATCTTGGGTTACCAAAGCAAATTTCCCAAGAATTCCCAAGATTGTAATCTGGCGTCACTGGGGTAAAAAAATTCCCAAGATCATCATCTGGAGTTTTCCCAAGATTGTTATATAGGGTCACCAGAGGCAAAAAAGCAAAATTCCCAAGATAGTCATCAGAAGTCCCCAGAGGTCAAACAGCAAAATATCCCAAGTATTCCTAAGATCGTCATCTAGGGTCACCAGAGGTCAAAAACTGAAATTTTGTGAACATTTTCAAGATCCAAGATCCACAGACAAATCCCTTCTAATACACTTCTTTTCATATTTTTTGTTATTCATGTTTTGGTTCAAAGATCATGTGAGGTCAGCAGAGGTCAAATTGTTAAAACATCTTAAAATGATGTAGTCAAGAAAGATAAATTTGAGGGATAAACCTCAGTGCAAAAAAAGCATCCCCATTCGGCAAGGAATCACTAAGCCTTTGGGCTTTCTGGTTTCAATCAAACTAGGATAAGAAAGTTGAAGTGACCAATCACAAATTTTGAGAATGTTTTCTGTAATATGCAAGTTGGGAAACTTCAAATACACAATGCATTCTGGGAAGGAAAGTGTACCATAACAGAAACTGCATGTTCAATACAGATATTTTGTGTAATGCACAATTTTCAAGTTTAAAATTATGGTTCTCCAGACATCAGTGGCGAGTCAGAGAGAAATTTCTTTGGAGGAAGTTTGAAGTTATTCACCTCAACTTGGATTGGAAAGGTTGGGCAGGATGACAGTAGATTGTGGAAGACAAAAAAAGAGTCGCTCGAAAACTTGGTATCTGTACAGCAATATCCAATGGACTTGACCTGTGGTACTCCTACATGGTACAGCAAAATCCAATTTCCCTACTCATCTATTATGCTTCACAGTGATAGGAAACTGCCTTTTAATTTATTTGAAAGATTCATTCTGCTGTTGGTACCTGATGTACAGTAATGTATGCTTGGTATGAGCGTTTCTATCACACCTTTTTCTGTTGATTGAAATTAAAGGAGGTGACGCTGTCAGCAAAAACT